>ML661908.1:2265389-2633892 GCA_007570785.1 Antilocapra americana | reverse complement strand
CCCCCTCCCTCCCCCCTCCCGACTCCCTCCCCCTGGGACATCCCGGTGCACCAGCCCCGAGCATCAACACTAGGCTGGCAATTGATTTCACATATGGTAATTAACATGCTTCAATGTCATTCTCCCATATCATCCCACCCTTGCCCTCTTCCACAGAGTCCACGTGTCCATTCTATGCATCTGCATTCCTTTTGCTGTCTCGCGTGCAGGGTTCTCATTACCATCTTTCTAAATTCCATATATATGTGTTAGTATACTGTATTGTTGTTTTTCCTTCTGGCTTACTTCACTCTGGATAATGGGCTCCAGTTCCGTCCACCTGAGTAGAACTGATTCAAATGATTTCTTTTTTAATGCTGAGTAATATTCCATTGTGTATATGTACCACAGCTTTCTTATCCATTCGTCAGTTGATGGGCATCTAGGTTGCTTCCATGTCCTGGCTATTGTAAACAATGCAACGATGAACATTGGGGTACACGTGGCTCTTTCATTTCTGGTTTCCTTGGTGTATATGCCCAGCAGTGGGATTGCTGGGTCATATGGCAGGTCTATTTGCAGTTTTTTAAGGAATCTCCACACTGTTTTCCATAGTGGCTGTACTAGTTTGCATTCCCACCAACAGTGTAAGAGAGTTCCCTTTTCTCCACATCCTCTCCAGCATTTATTGCTTGTAGACTTTTGGATGGCAGCCATTCTGAATGGTGTAAAGTGGTACCTCATTGTGATTTTGATTTGCATTTCTCTGATAATGAGTGATGTTGAGTGAAGAATGGAACTGGAGGAATCAACCTACCTGACTTTAGGCTATACTTCAAATCCACAGTCATCAAGACAGTATGGTACTGGCACAAAGACAGAAATATAGATCAGTGGAACAAAATAGAAAGCCCAGAGATAAATCCACGCATCTATGGACACCTTATCTTTGACAAAGGAGGCATGAATATACAATGGAGAAAAGACAATCTCTTTAACAAGTGGTGCTGGGAAAACTGGACAGCCACTTGTAAAAGAATGAAATTAGAATACTTTCTAACACCATACACAAAAATAAACTCAAAATGGATCAAAGATCTAAGCATAAGACCAGAAACTATAAAACTCCTAGAGGATAACATAGGCAAAGCGGGATCCTATATGACCCACCTCCCAGATTATTGGAAATAAAAGCACATATAAACAAATCGGACCTAATTAAAATTAAAATTAAATTTAAATTTAAATTTTAATTTTGTTTGTGTTCCTTTCGCACAACAAAGGAAACTATAAGCAAGGTGAAAAGACAGCCTTCAGAATGGGAGAAAATAATAGCCAATGAAACAACGGACAAAGAATTAATCTCAAAAATATACAAGCAACTCCTGCAGCTCCATTCTAGACAAATAAAAGAGCCAATCAAAAAGTGGGCCAAAGAACTTAACAGATGTTTCTCCAAAGAAGACATAAAAATGGCTAGATTATTTGTTTTGACATATAAATTTTGGTATTAGATTGGCAATTTCTGAACAATTTTGTGTTGTTTTATTTATGGTGGAATAAAAAATTTGAAGGTCAATTTGAAGTTAATGAAATCTTAATATAGTTTTAGTTTAACTCTCCTTGATGACTAATAATGTTGGACACCTGTTAGGGTGCTTTTGTCCATTCATAGAACTTTTCTGTGAACATGAAAGTGGCTCAGTCATGTCCAACTCTTTGAGACCCCATGGATTATATGGCCCATGAAATTCTCTAGGCCAGAATACTGAAATGGGTAACCTTTCCCTTCTCTAGGGGATCTTTTCAACCTAGGGATCAAACCCAGGTCTCTCACACTGCAGGTAGATTCCTTACCAGCTGGGCCACAAGGGAAACCAAAGAATACTGGAGTGGGTAGCCTATCCCTTCTCCAGAGGATCTTCTCAACCCAGGAATCGAACCAGGGCCTCCTGAATTGCAGGCAGATTCTTTACCAACTGAGCCATCAGGGAAGATAACATATATCTATATAAAGATATGCACATAAATGTTCACAGTGTAATCAATTCAGTTTAGTTCAGTCGCTCAGTCGTGTCTGACTCTTCGCAACCCCATGGACTGCAGCATGCCAGGCTTCCCTGTCCATCACCAATACCCAGAGCTTACTCAGACTCATGTCCATCAAGTCAGTGATGTCATCCAACCATCTCATCCTCTGTCATCCCCTGCTCCTCCTGCTTTCAATCTTTCCCAGCATCAGGGTCTTTTCCAATGAGTCAGTTCCTCGCATCAGGTGGCCAAAGTATTGGAATTTCATCTTCAGAATCAGTCCCTTCTAATGAATATTCAGGGTTGATTTCCTTCAGGATTGACTTGTTTGATTTCCCTGCAGTCCAAGGGATTCTCAAGAGTCTTCTCCAACACCACAGTTCAAAAGCATCAATTCTTTAGCATTCAGCTTTCTTTAGTCCAACTGTCACACCCATACATGACTACTGGAAAAACCAGAGCTTTGACCAAATGGACTTTTATTGGCAAAGTAATGTCTCTATTTTTAATATGCTGTTTAGGTTTGTTATAACTTTTCTTTCAAGGAGCAAGTGTCTTTTAAAATCATGACTGCAGTCACCATCTGCAGTGATTTTGGAGCCCAAGAAAATAAAGTCAGCCACTGTTTCCACTGTTTCCCCATCTATTTGCCATGAAATGATGGGACTGGATGCTATGATTTTAGTTTTCTGAATGTTAAGTTTTTTTTTTTTAATTTTCTTTACTTTATTGTGTTGGTTTTGCCATACAGTGACATGAAACCGCCATGGATCTACACATGCTCCCCCTCCAGAACCCCCCTCCCTCCCCACTCCCGACTCCCTCCCCCTGGGACATCCCGGTACACCAGCCCAGAGCATCAACTCTGGGCTGGCGAGACATGTTTCAATGTCATTCTCCCATATCATCCTACCCTTGCCCTCTTCCGCAGAGTCCACTTGTCTGTTCTATACATCTGCATTCTTTTTGCTGTCTTGCATGCAGGGTTCTCAAAGTTGGCTTAAAATGTTGAGTTTTAAGCCAACTTTTTCACTCTCCTCTTTCACTTTCATCAAGAGGCTTTTTAGTTCTTCTTCACTTTCTGCCACAAGATTGGTGTCATCTGCATATCTGAGGTTATTTATATTTCTCCCTGAAATCTTGATTCCAGCTTGTGCTTCATCCATTCTGGCATTTCGCATGATGTACTCTGCATATAAGTTAAATAAGCAGGGTGACAATATACAGCCTATCAGTACTCCTTTCCCGATTTGGAACCAGTCTATTGTTCCATGTTAATATTAACTGTGTCACAGTGTAATAGGGAAGAACAAATCTGATTCCATATTCGACCCATTTCTTTTATTTTAACCTTTGTATTCTGCATTTGCTGCAAGTTAATCTCTAAAGGAATGTTGCCTATATCTTGAAGTAAATGTAATGACTCATCTTTGGGAGCCCTGCCTCACATGCCTGAACATTAAGATAAATTATCTCTTTTTAAACTCACAGGGAACATTCCAACCAGGCCCACCTGTGAATTGCTACAGGAAAAAGAGGAATTAGCGCATTTCTTCCAGAGTCTGGCTGGAACCAGGAAATGTTTGCAAGTATTTATTGCCTTTTTGTACTTTACCTCCTCACACCCCCATCTTTACTCTATAGAAGAAACTGTTAATTGACCTCATGGACTGTAGCCCACCAGGCTCCTCTCACCATAGGATTTTCCAGGTAACTGGAGTGGGTTGCCGTGACCTTCTCCAGGGGATCTTCCCAACCCAGAGATGCAACCCATGAGGATTCTTTTACTTCTGAGCTAACAGGGAAGCCCTTCAGTATGTGCATTGTCTATCAATTATATCTCAGTAAAACTATTAAAAATAAAATAAAGATTTAAGACTTGAAATGATATCAAATTACATTATTTCCCTCCACATGTTTTATTTTGAACATTATCATTGCAGTTATTAAAATAACGTCTATAAGGTAATATACTATTTGTATTAAACAAACAAAGGAGACAGAGGGTATAACCTTTGCCCTTAAGAAATTTATAATCTATTAAAGAATACTCAATTTACATTTATAATTTTAGAATTAATTTCTAGAAATTAGAAACTGCTTAATCATAGACAAATAATTTGACATCACCCAAAAGGATTCAGTTTTTAATGGTAGTCAGATGAGTTCAGGTTTTTCAGAGGCAGATCCTGGGTGTGAGTTTTCCTTTTGTAACAAAACTTCTTAATTGCAGACTCTAAGTATGGCACACCAAGTGAGTAACTCGCCACCGTGTTTCAGATGGAATTCAGTAAACATTCTGAATTGATACCCAAGCATCTTGGCTGCATACTTCTCAGTTCTTATGCATATTTCTGTATAAGTCTTTATATTAATTGTAAGCGGGATGATCACTGTTATTCTTAAAATGAACTTTATTTTTCCTAAAAGAGTCATAGTTTTAGTGTCAAAAGGCAGTATTTCATTATCTCATGTCTTCCTTTAGAAACTAAAAAATCAGAACACTTTAGAGCACCAAGTGTAAAAATAACAACTAGCGTTTATTGAGTTCTTTGTATTTGTCAACCATTTCTCATGCATTATTTCTCAATTGAACCTCATGTTATTTTTGCGTCAGTTGTTAAAGGGTAGATTTTTTGTTCTAATTTATGGACAGTATTTTCTATTAACTTTCTATCAAACTTCAAGGGTAAATGCATTCTTTGTCCATAGGACGAACAAAAGAATTACTATTTATGAATAGTTACTGTGGCATAATAATAACGAATTTTTGTAACCCAGTAAGATAGATTTGAAATCATGATTCTCTAGAACGTAATCCAAATGCTAAATGTGTGAAGGTTGTTTGTACTTACATGTCGCCATGTACCAGACTATTCTACAGAGAATATTTAAAATCCATTTAAATAAGAACTTAAAATTCTGAATAAATAGAGTTTCAAAATGTACTAGGGTTAACACCCCCTTTTCCAGGGGATTTTCCTGACCTAGGGATGGAACCTGAGTCTCCTAAACTGCAGGCATTCTTTACTGTTTGAGCCACCAAGCAAGGAAGCCCCTAGGGTTAACACAGTGGAGAATTTAGTACTTGGTAGAGATGAAGAGATTGAAATTCTTCTTAACTGCCTCTTCACTAAGGAAGCTCAAATGCACATGTTGTTTGGATGCTTTTGAGCATAGTAAATCTATTTCTATGGCTCAAACGTAATGTAACAAGAAAGACAAGATGCTCTGCTCTGAACTGAAGAAAACACGTGGGTGTGTGGCTGAGTTTTGATGATCCATTCAACCTGGAATTTAGCCTAGACATGACTCACTAAAACTTAGATTGAAAAGAAATGAAACAAGCCTCATCCTCTACAGATTTGTGTTAAGTTTTGCTTTAAAAACAGATGGGAAAGTAGAAAAGCTGGTTGGAAATTGATTGAATTTGAAAAATCAAATGTGGAAAAATCAAGTAATTCAACCAGTCCAATAGATTGTTTGAGGGTTTCAGGACTATTCTTCACAACATAACCTCAAGAATGTTTTGTCCTATGTAATTAGGAGCCATAGGTGATTACTATGATTATTTCTTTAACTTTTTCCCTTGAAAAAGTTTTATTTCTTATTCTAAAAGTTGCCAGACAGAAAGCATACATTTTGCCATCTCTTAACTTCATGCTTTGAATTCTAGTTGAAAAATTTTCTTCTTAATGTGCATGCCTTACAACATTTGTAGATAGTTATCATGTCTGTCAACCTTAATCACTGCTTAGCCAAATGACTTTGAGAGGGATTTATAAATGAAACTTATTTGGGTAATTTTTGTCTTTACTGAATTCTTTTAAATGATAATTTCTAGATTTTGTATTCTGTGACTGTCTCTCTCTTTTCAAACCCAGTTTTCTGAGCATCTTCCAATTTAATCTGAGAGAAACTTGTGAATTTTAGGATAAGAGAACATCAGAATAAAGCCAAAAGATATAATTTGAAAACATCAAGCCACTTAAAAAATAAAGAATGATTAGTAGCACTGAAACACATGTATTACCATTTGTGATATAGATCATCAGTGGGAATTTGCTGTATGACTCAGGGCTCAAATCTGGTGCTCTGTGATGACCTAGAGGGGTGGTTTGGGGAAGGTGGCAGGGAGGTTCAGTAGAGAGAGGACATATATGTCCCTGTGTCTGATTCATGCTGATGTACGGCAGAAACCAACACCGTATTGTAAAGAAATTAGCCTGCAACTAAAAATGAATAAAATAAAAAATGAAGAATGTGTGTTGATGCTAACTCAAAATCAGGGGTTATTTGGGATCATGAGTGGCCAGGATGCCAGATTAAAACCAATTCATCTTTTTTTCCTCAACAATATGGAATCATGCCCATTGCTAGATAGGTCTATACAATTCTCATGTTGAGTTTTTCAGGAGTGGAAAAGCAACACGATGGCCCCTTGAAAGGATACATTTCCATGCAGGGTCTATAGGTTAGGGTATGGCTTCTCCACTGTCACCGATGGCCCTGACAAGGTGCCTTGAAGAAGAGATAGTTGAGCAAAGAGTTAAAGAAGTGGCCTCCAGAGTGGAAATGAGATACTAATAGAGATGTTAGTATCTCACATCTTAGAGATGCTAATAGAATTCACATATGTTTATTTATCCACAATTAGAAAGAAATCACGTCTGACCAGGAAGGAAAAGTGAAGGAAAAGTGGGAGTTCTCTACCAAGAGACTGACAGTGACATGTGCTCACTGCTTAGTGTGCTGTTGGGATATTGAGACATATCACAACACCCTTCTTCCCAAGTCATATTAGATGAGACTGTATTGTCAACTAAGTGAATACTTACAAATTAATGGACTGCCTGGGGAAAGTGACTATGTGAATATCACAGACTGAAGAATACACTAATAACGTAAGGAATAAATGTATGAGTACTCAGTTGCTCCGTTGTGTCTGACTCTGTGAATCCATGGACTGTAGCCTGCCAGGCCTCTCTCTTCATGGGATTTTCCAGGCAAGAACACTGGAGTAGGTTTCCATTTCCTGCTCTAGGGAATCTTCCAGACCCAGGAATTGAACCTCCATCTCCTGGGTCTCCTGCATTGGCAGGCACAGTCTTTATCACTGTGCCACCTGGGAATAACTGAGAAAATGACAAAGCTGACTCTCCCAATCACGGTGGAGCTCTTCCTAGGACACATTGTGAAGTAAAGCAATTATGATCCACTCTTAGAGTGTGTAGAATGCCCTGAGAAATTAGCTTATGAGTCTAGAGAGCCTAACAACACTGAACTTGAGGACAAATTCTGTAATGTTCTCAATTATGTGTAATATTTCTTCATGGCTAGTCCAGGACCCTGTGCCTCCACTTAGCACAAGGACTAGTATTTAAAAATCTTGAGATTTTCCATTTATTAACAGAATGTAAAACACACCTTGGCTTTCATGATATAAACGACTTCAACCAAACATAGAAAACAATAAGATGCAAGCTAACGCATCCTTTGGCAGCAGAGACTGGCAAAGAGAAAATACTGTTTAAATTTTGGAGAAGCAAGTATTAGAAATTCACAATGTACGATGTTTGCTATACAGTTGGATGAAAGAACAGATGTCTCTAACAGACTTGAATTTATGGTATTTGCAAAATTCTGTTTTAATAGTGAAATACAAAAGTAATAATTTTTGTGAGCCACTTGACTAAAGAAAAATGTACAGGACATATGACTTTAAATATTTTATAGATAAATCGTTGTTGTTGTTCAGTCACTAAGTCATGTCCAGCTGTTTATGACGCCGTGGGCTGCAGCATGCCAGCCTTCCTTGTCCTTCACTATCTCCCTGAGCTTGCTCAAACTTTGAATCAGTGATGTCATCCGACCATCTCCTCTGTGGTCCCTTTCTCCTTTTGCCCTCAAACTTTCCCAGCATCAGGATCTTTTCCAATGTGTTGGCTCTTTGCACCAGGTGGTCAAAGGATTGGAGCTTCAGCTTTAGTCCTTCCAGTGAATATTCAGGGTTGATTTCCTTGAGGATTAACTGGTTTGATCTTCTTGCTGTCCAAGGGACTCTCAAGCACCACAGTCCCCAGCACTACAGTTTGAAAGTATCCATTCTTTGGTGCTCAGCCTTCTTTATAGTTCAACTCGCACATCCATACATGACTGCTAGAAAAACCATAGCTTCGACTATATGGACCTTTGTCAGGAAAACGTCTCTGCTTTTTAATGCACTGTGTAGGTTTGTCATAGCTTTTCTTCCAAGGAGCAAGCATTCTTTAATTTTGTGATTGCAGTCACTGGAAATTTGGGAGACTGTTAAGCTAAAGAAAATAATGGGTAAATCACATTGGTAAAACTCACATAGTGTCAGCTTGGCTAAGATTTATAATAATGATTATGTGGCAAGGACAGAGAGTTATCATCACACTTTATAAAACATCATCACTCCATGTTAATTCATAGCAAAGCAGAGAAGTTGAAGCCAGAAGTATGCAAAGTGCTGTGCTATAATTCTGAGTTTATAAATACAGCAGTGTGCTAGCTGGCATTAACATAGCACTTTGTCTCTACTAAGCTCTTTTCTTACTGATTTGTACATATTCACTCATTTATTCTTCAAAGCTCTGCTGAGGGTGATACAATCATCATGCACTTTTTCAGATGAGTAAATAGGGCACAGAGAAGTTAGTAATCATCTCAAAGATCACACAGATAGAACATGGTTCAGCCAGACTAATCTAGCTAGTCTGGCTCTAAATTCTGCTTCTCTGAGTATGCACCTTTGTGAAGTATGTTTTTTTCAGCTACAACAACCATTGATATTTTGAAGATAGAGTGACTAGAATCTAGAAGCAGAGGACTTTCAAATCATGGCATATTTAATCGCATTTCTGAGAAAAAATATTATTGAAAACATGTTTTTAGTGGGGAAGCTTCCTAACCGTTTATAAGCATAACCAAATATAATGTGTGTTTATGAGTATCTATGTATACACTTTAATTAGACTTGAAGTGAAAAATGTTCCCATTGTGGGTTCAATTAAAAATTTGGAGGACTATTAAGCTAAAGAAAGTAATGGTATTAAATAAGAAAAGCTATTGGAAAAAAAAAACATGAGAAATAGTGGGAAGAAGGGCTTTCTCAGGTGGCTCAAGTGGTAAAGAAATTGTCCACTAATGTGGGAGACACAAGAGACTTGAGTTCAATCCCTAGGTGGGGAATATCCTCTGGATAAGGAAATAGCAATCCATTCCAGTATTTCTTGCCTGGAAAATCCCATGGACAGAAGAGCCTAACGGGCTACAGTCCACACAGTTGCAAAGACTCAGACAGGACTGAGAACACACACAATCATATAATTGGAAGAGGTGTAAAAGGCTTATATTAAGAATAACCACAAGGAATTGGTAAAACTGTGAGAAGAGAGTGTGGATGAAGCTTAAAGAGCAAGAAAAATGATGGGCAATAGTATGAGAGGAGACTGGGAAGAGTATTGTGTGGGACAGATGAAAAAAGGGTCTATTCTGAGCCTAGGGCAGAAGAAGGTCATTTGGACATGATGAACCTTGGACTAGGTAGGTACCATAGAAATGGAGAAAAGATATATGAAGATCTATCTATCCGTCCATCTGTCCATCTGTTATCCATTCATCCATCCATCCATCTATCTATCCATCCATCCATCTATCCATTCATCTACCAAAGAGGAAATGATTATCACAGTGATGAAAGTCAAGGGTATCTAAGGGAATTGAGGGAGGTTTCAGCCTTTTAACTAAACAATGTTAAATGTTTAGTTAACTTTTAAATGTCTAGTAAATTAAAAACTGAAAATGAAAGTGGACATGAAAATGTCATTTTATTATTATAATCTTTAATTTTCCTTACAGTTTCTGATATTTCATTGAGTAATGTGATAAATTTAGCATTGAGTTTCTCACTGTATAAATATCTTCAGTTTCAATTCAGTCACTCAGTCGTGTCCGACTCTGTGACCTCATGAATCGCAGCATGCCAGGCCTCCCTGTCCATCACCAACTCCCAGAGTCTACCCAAACTCATGTCCATCGAGTCGATGATGGCATCCAGCCATCTCATTCTTGTCCCCTTCTCTTCCTGCTCCCAATCCTTCCCAGCATCAGAGTCTTTTCCAATGAGTCAAGTCTTCTCTTCCTGTGAGGTGGCCAAAGTATTGGAGTTTCAGCTTCAACATCAGTCCTTCCAATGAACACCCAGGACTGATATCCTTTAGGATGGACTGGTTGGATCTCCTTACAGCCCAAGGGACTCTCAAGATTCTTCTCTAACACCACAGTGCAAAAGCATCAATTCTTCGGTGCTCAGCTTTCTTCACAGTCCAACTTTCACATCCATACATAACTACTGGAAAATCCATAGCCTTGACCAGATGAACCTTTGTTGGCAAAGTAATATCTCTGCTTTTTAATATGCTGTCTAGGTTGGTCATAACTTGCCTTCCAAGGAGTAAGTGTCTTTTAATTTCATGGCTGCAGTCACCATCTGCAGTGATTTTGGAGCCCAGAAAAATAAAGTCAGCCACTGTTTGCACTGTTTCTCCATCTATTTGCCATGAAGTGATGGGACCAGATGCCATGATTTTAGTTTTCTGAATGTTGAGCTTTAAGACAGCTTTTTCACTCTCCTCTTTCACTTTCATCAAGAGGCTTTTTAGTTCCTCTTTACTTTCTCCCTTAAGGGTGGTGTCATCTGCATACCTGAGGTTACTGATACTTTCCCCAGCAATCTTGATTCTAGCTTGTGCTTCCTCCAGCCCAGCATTTCTCATGATGTACTCTGCATATAAGTTAAATAAGCAGCGTGAAAATATACAATATATTTCTTAATAACCTGTAAATAACTACTTGAAGGGACTCATGATTTTATTTTTTATGAGATGAGGAGTTCTTTCATATCTTAAATATATTTCCCCTTTAATTTGTGAGTTTTCAAGAGCTGTTAAGTGTTCTTTTTAAACATATGAAAGTCTGTCCCATCCAGAC
Source organism: Antilocapra americana (assembly GCA_007570785.1). NCBI lineage: Eukaryota > Metazoa > Chordata > Mammalia > Artiodactyla > Antilocapridae > Antilocapra > Antilocapra americana. The sequence goes on along the minus strand of ML661908.1, from coordinate 2,622,867 downwards.
ACATCTCAAGAGAAAGCTATGACACAACACAATCTTCTCAGTTCCTTCTCTCTAAGAATATGGAGAGAAGCATTTTCCTTTGGACTTTTGAGATTCTGGTCTTAATCACTACCTCCACAATGGTGCACAAAAGTAAAGGAAAAGAGCTTTCTATTTAGACTGGAGAGAGTACATTGTGACTGTAGATTTGCCTGTCATGGAATACTAATGAGTGGATCTAGAGTTCTAGAACCTTGGGATTGCAGGTGGGATTGGGGAAGTGTTCCTAATGGTTATGATCTTCTGTCTCTCATTGATGTTCCTCTGGAAACATTATGGAAGATTGGGAAAACTTTGCTTGGAAAACACTCACATTATCCTAAATCTCTGAAGAGATTTCAAGGTTTAAGAGTCAACAGAAAACACTTCTGTAGAAAAATTAAATTTGTACATAAATAATTCAGGAAATCACAGTGAGGAGTTTTATGAGCTTTGCAATGTTGGAGGGAAGTAAAAATGAGACTCTGCAAGTAGCAGATATTTAATTAACTTGCAGTTTAAAATGACAGGGATTCTGTGAATCTGGTGAACATTGGATACTTCAACTGAGAAACTTGTCTCAAACTTTCTGTACTCTGCATGAACTTAAAAGTTGCAACTTAAAAGCAACTTTTGAAGGTTGTTTTGGAAGTACAGGAGGTATTGACATGATCTAGGAAAACAGAGGGTACATGATCCATTAGCTCAATTCTGTCAGACTCTTTTGACTTGATGTGTTAATATGAAAGACATTAGAATTAATAGCTACTTCCCCACATCTGACAGATCTGGGTGTTATGAGCCCTTGAACACACTGTGTCTCTAATGGGATAATATGGGGCTAGAGCATAAGGAGTGAAAGACATGAGGGTCATTATTGTATTCTCTGAATCTTTGCAATATAATAACAGATCACTTATTAGGACAAAAATTTCTCAGTTAGGTATTGGAAATTTTGAAGTGCCCACTATCCTTTTTATTTTATTTTTTCACTTTATGTCTAGCGATTTTCAAGTAAATTTATGTTAAGGGCACAGCAAGGTGAAAAATGGAAAAAGTTATTATCTTGAAACACAGTTTTTGTTCATTCCACTATTGTGACTTACCTACATTTTAAGTTTTATGTTTTTTTCCCCCTCCCACTTAGATCTCTCATTAGTGATTCGTGAATGAAGTCCTTTCTAGGTACAATACACTTTTTTCATGTCTGGGTTAGATTATTAGATACACTTTATCAAGGTCAAGCAGAAGGCATCCATTTGGACAAGAAAAGATAGACATAACTTCAGCCATTACAAATTCATTATAGTTCTTCTTTGTTCTTGGCACTCAAATGTCATCAAACAAGAATGGAGCACTTACTATTCTTGAATGTCCATGGAATTTCAGGGTGGACAGCATACATTAGAGGTGACAAATAGATGAAAATGTGTTACTCACACCCACTATCCTGTCCCAGGAAAATGACCATCAGTGCTGATTAGATCTCAACTTTTTCCTACTGAGCTTCAGAAACGGTAGCACAGACACCATCAATAATTGAGACTTGGCATAGGATTAAAAATACAGCTGCCACAGCTTGTTTCCAATGGGAATATTATAGCCCTACACTTGAGAAAGGGAGAGAAAGGGCCATGAATACACAGAAACACTCGCTGCAGGAACTTGTGACACAGCAAGCTCAGGGCTGGCCTTCATGCTGGAACTATTGACACTGCCAACATTCTTCTGATCTGACTGCTTTTCCCTTTTCATTTCCTGTTAAATCTCTATTGAAGAGGAGGAAAGGTTGATGACGAAACCCGACTGGGAGCCGTACAAAAAGGTCTTTGGAAGGAGGAGATTTCCGTTGGGAATCATCAGAGGTTTTGTTTGGATTAGATGAATTTCTTTATATTTTCTAGAATTTTTACTTATTTCTTTCAAATTTATTTTATTGAATTGTAGTTGATTTATTACATTGTGCTGATTTCTCCTGTACAGCAAAGTGATTCAGTTCCCAAGCAGTTCCATTCCAAGAGTGCATTTGTAAACCCAGTTTTGTTTGTTGAGTCCAGCTAATTAGTCTAGGCACTCAACTAACATAACTGGCTATATAGTGTTGTATTGTGATAGGTTTATAACACTTTTCACACAAATAATACATTAAAAACACAAAAAATAAAGAAAACTTTTAAAATCTTATAACTCAGTGCTTTGAAAAGTACAGTAGTTCTTTTCAGAACATGAGAAAAGACGTAATTTGGAAACATCAACTTGTAAAATCAAAGACCAATAAAATAGTGAATTTCTAAGTGCTAGGATTAGACCTTACCCAAGATCATGGGTAAACTATTCATAATTTGAGGAAATTTCTACAAGTTTTGAAAATAAAGCCAGTCAGCGACTCATAAATAATTGTGATAAAAGCCAGCATGTAGTCTCTGAAAAACCCTAGGATCTGAGCCAAGACTCCATAGCCAAAGCAAAGTAAGGAAGTATCCCCCTTTCCTTGTTTTTGTTACCACTCAGATTTTAAGTTCCCTTTGACTAGACTTCCTTTCCTTCAGATTATCTTTGATTGTGTCTTTAGCCTAGTATTACTTGTACACAAATACTTTGTATAAATGTTTCTGCTGAAGACACAGAATATAATTTCTGCCAGACACCAAAATCCCCTATGGATGAGCCAGACTTGAGTAAAAAATTTAAATGATATACTGGTTATCTATTATTGCATTACAATTAACCCTCAAATGTAGTGGCTCAAAATGACAAAATTTATTATGTCAAAGTTTCTAGGAGTCAAGAATGTAAGTGTATCTTATCTGGGTGCTTGCTCTTCAGGGTTTCTCACAGGAATTGTCTTCATGGAGTCAACTTAAGGCTTAGCTGAGGAAATATCTGCTTCCACATATAATATATATTACATATAATATATATAGGTTTTGGACTTTGGTATTTTCAAACATAGTCACTAAAGTAATATGAAATTTTGTGTCATCTAATTTTATCTTTTAATCACTTCTAATCAGTTCTCCCTTTCTCTGTTTATTTGATCTCTAGAAAAGAAAGACTTCTTGGGTCAGAGTATTTATTGACAGGCCTCAGGTCATCACTGGCTATTGGCCAGTTCCTTGCCATGTTGACCTCTTCATAAGGTGCTTAAAACAGGGAAGCTGGCTCTCTTTAAAGCAAGGCGACAAGAGAGAAGCCAAAGACTTCTTAAAAATCTAACCTCAGAGATATCTCCTATTGCCTTTGCTGTATCCTATATATCAGTAGGGGCTTCCCAGGTGGTGCAGTGCTAAAGAACTCGCCTAGCGCTGCCAGAAATGAAAGAGATGCCGGTTCTATCCATGGGTCAGGAAGATCACTTGGAGTAGTAAATGGCAACCTTCTCCAGTACTCTTGCCTGGGAAATCCCATGGACAAAGGACAAGTCCATGGAGTTGCAAAGAATGGGGCATGACTTTCTAGTCTAATAGATCATTTTCCCACAGTATCAGAAAACTAATGGTCCTCTAATTAATTTGCTTATTAAAGCTAATAGGAGCCTTGAAAAGTAGATTAATTTACCAATTAATTTTGGATATATAGAAGACATTTTTGCCCAGTATAATCAGGAGGAAAAAAAATTCAATAATTAAAAAAAATAATGTTGAATAGAGTTTTATTTGTAGAAAAAATAATCATATATATAAATTCTAGAATTTTTATTCAAAATGAAATATATAATTTTTAGGATTTTTGGTATTTTAAAACATATCACTAGAGTAATATGAAATTTTTTTTGCTTTTTATTTATTTATTTATTTATTTTTATTGGTTTTGCCATACAATGACATGATATCACCATGGGTGTACATATGTTCCCCCTCCAGAACCCTCCTCCAGCTTCCCTCCTGACTCCCTCCTCCCGGGAAATCTCTGTGCACCAGCCCTGAGCAACAATCCTGGGCTGGCGATTGATTTCACATATGATACTTAACCTGTTTCAATGCCATTCTCCCAAATCATCCCACCCCTGCCCTCATCCACAGAGTCCACGAGTCTGTTCTATACGTCTGTGTTCCTTTTGCTGTCTCTCATGCAGGGTTCTCGTTACCATCTTTCTAAATTCCATATATATGCGTTAGTATACTGTATTGTTGTTTTTCCTTCTGGCTTACTTCACTCTGGATAATAGGCTCCAGTTCCGTCCACCTGAGTAGAACTGCTTCAAATGAATTTTTTTTAATGCTGAGTAATATTCCATGGAAGCAACCTAGATGCCCATCAACTGATGAATGGATAAGAAAGCTGTGGTACATATACACAATGGAATAATATGAAATTTTATATGTCATCTAACTGTATCTTATAAAGGCTTCTAATCAGTTTTCCCTTTTCCTGTTTCTTCAATCTCTAGAAAAGAGATTTCCTGCTTTTTCTTAATTTCTCAACTGGAATAAAATCTCTCAAAAATAAATATTCTTTGTACCCTCTGCATGAGAAGCTGAGTAACAGCAGTAATTCTCAAAGAACTGACAATAATGAATACAAGTTTGACATTTAAAACTCCTATATTTTGGAGGTGGAGTATCATTAGAGAAATCAGTATAATACAATATGACAAGAGTATTTACACTACCTTACAAACAAAATCTGTTCTGTCAGCCATTTTTCAGTGTGACGTTTAAAACATATCTGTAGTGTTGTTCAAGAATCTCTGCTAGATTTCTTGCAGTGGATATCTTAAGAATTCTCAAAACTTCAAGACGTTTTAAATATTACTACATATACTGTTTTATATTACAGTCGAAGTTTTGTTCAATAAGTATAAGCAACCCTATCCTGAGATAGATTTGATGAGCAATTCTCGATTGTTCCATTTAGTCCACATTCATGGTCAGGCATATTTGGGCTATATTATTTTGCATTTAGCATAGATACTGGCTTCATCTACATAAAGTAAGAAATTGTCATTATTTTTTTGAGATGTCAGTCAGCTTTTATTTTATCCATTATTTCATTACCAATTCTCAAATTAGTAGAGGCTATATACAGAAATGAATTTCTCCAGACCACCTTACTTATCTGTTAAAATTTACTCTTTTTATGTTTCCAATCCTATATTTTACCCCTCTAGTATTCTCTTCATTACTAATGATTTTCCTGTCCTCTTCAACTTCCTAGTTATTAATTTGAAACTGTTTTCTATTAGAGGAAGTTAAGGGCTTGAGTCTATTTAAATCTAGATATATCTTTCTTATATAATTTGGATTTAACTTTGTAAAAACAAAATATAACTATCATTTTTTCTCTAGTGTTCTGTGTTCTGAAGACTTAGGTCTTGCAATCATCATAAATCTAGGAATTAGGTTGCTAAATTTGTTTTTTTATTTTGATATAAAACAATATTAACCCAGTGACTATTCAAAAGACTAACTCAAAGTTGAACCCATTCTTCAAGATTTTTTTTCAATGTTTATTTTGGGACCAAGCAGCAGTCTTGGTGAAATGGAGCTAGGGAAAGAGGAATCTCCTGTTTTAATCATTATTTTTAAAAGTCCAAGATCTTTAATACTTTGATAAAACAAGATTTAAAAAATTGAAAATATACTTTCCGTTTAAACAAGTAAAGTTTGTCATGAGAACTCAGACTTTACAGTTCTTAATGTCTGACATTGTCATGATGCATATTTTCATACCTATAATAAAGTCTTCTTTAAAACATGTGCAGTAGCAAGAGGAGAGAAGCATACTTGAGCTTCCCAGGTAGCACTAGTGGTAAAGAACCACGGCCCAAAGCAGGAGATGTTACAGACATGGATTCGATCCCTGGGTTGGAAGATCCCCTGGAGGAGGGCATAGCAACCCACTCCAGTACTCTTGCCTGGTGAATCCCATGGACAGAGGAGCCTGGCGGGCTACAGTCCATAGGGTTGCAAAGGGTCCGACTGACTGAAGTGACTTAGCACACACGAAGGCAGGAGCGTACCTCGTAATGTTCATGCAGTGTGAGTTACTGTGTCTCAGCATTCAGAAGGTTACATGGTCATTAAGGAGTTTCTGCAAGGCCCCAGGGGGAACAAGGGGATCACTACCAGCTGGATACTGAGGAGTGGGGACCCCTGCTCAGGATGAGATGTTCTGAACACTGCCAGCAGCCCCAGTTCCCATGACCAGAAGAAAGCCACCACTGCTTCAGAAATACTTTTGTGTGCTTTTATGTACCTTCATAAATTTCCAAATGTGTTGTGCTCAACCAAAAAGAATATATTTCTAATTTACAATGGCTGTTTTGTGAGATGGTGGCCAGTTTTTTGTGCAATAAAATGGTACATCAAGATTTGCAGGCAGTTCTCATCCTAAACATAGTGCATTGGGACAAGCATAAATGATGCCATTAAAGATTCATTCTGCAACCCTCACTAGCATTTTATACAGCCACATGGAATTACTTTTAATACAGATTTAGAATCTATTTTTTCTTTCCTTTCATTTTCCAGCTTAAATATTTGTGGTTTGTTTGGTTAAGCGCCTATTTCTGTGTTAACAATTTAAGATGGAACACCTACCACTGAAGATCCTTCTCAGCTATTTCTCCTGGCTCTCATGAAAAATAATGCTTGTGAACATTTCCTTAAAAGTAAATGCATTCAGTTTTTCACCACTGAGGATAATGTTTGCTGTGGGTTTGTCATATATAGCTTTTATTATGTTGAGGTGTGTTCCCTGAAGTCAGGAACAAGACAAGGGTGCCCACTCTCACCACTACTATTCAACATAGTTTTGGAAGTCTTGGCCACAGCAATCAGAGCAGATAAAGAAATAAAATGGATCCAGATTGGAAAAGAAGAAGTAAAACTCTCACTGTTTGCAGATGACCTTATCCTCTACATAGAAATCCCTAAAGACTCTACCAGAAAATTACTAGAACTAATCAGTGAATATAGTAAAGTTGCAGGATACAAAATCAACACACAGAAATCCCTGGCATTCCTATACACTAACAATGAGAAAACAGAAAGAGAAATTAAGGAAACAATTCCATTCACCATCGAAACAAAAAGAATAAAATACTTAGGAGTATTTCTACCCCAGAGACAAAAGACTTATATATAGAAAACTATAAAACACTGATGAAAGAAATCAAAGAGGACACAAATAGATGGAGAAATATACCGTGTTCATGGATTGGAAGAATCAATATAGTGAAAATGAGTATACTACCCAGAGCAATCTATAGATTCAGTGCAACTCCTATCAAGCTACCAGAGGTCTTTTTCAGAGAATTAGAACAAATAATTTCACAATTTGTATGGAAATACAAAAAACCTTGTATAGCCAAAGCAATCTTGAGAAAGAATAATGGAACTGGAGGAATCAAACTGCCTGACTTTAGGCTATACTACAAAGCCACAGTCATCAAGACAGTATGGTACTTGCACAAAGACAGAAACATAGATCAATGGAACAAAATAGAAAGCCCAGAGATAAATCCACACATCTATGGACACCTTATCTTTGACAAAGGAGGCAAGAATATACAATGGAGAAAAGACAATCTCTTTAACAAGTGGTGCTGGGAAAACTGGACAGCCACTTGTAAAAGAATGAAACTAGAACACTTTCTATCACCATACACAGAAATAAACTCAAAATGGATCAAAGATCTAAGCATAAGACCAAAAACTATAAAACTCCTAGAGGAAAACATAGGCAAAACACTCCCCGACATAAACCAAAGCAGGATCCTCTATGACCCACCTCCCAGAATATCAGAAATAAAAGCACAGATAAACAAATGGGACCTAATTAAAATTAAAAGCCTCTGCACAACAAAGGAAACTATAAGCAAGGTGAAAAGGCAGCCTTCAGAATGGGAGAAAATAATAGCCAAAGAAGCAACGGACAAAGAATTAATCCCAAAAATATACAAGCAACTCCTGCAGCTCCATTCCAGAAAAATAAACAACCCAATCAGAAAGTGGGCCATAGAACGTAACAGACATTTCTCCAAAGAAGACATAAAAATGGCTAACAAACACATGAAAAGATGCTCAACATCACTCATTATCAGAGAAATGCAAATCAAAACCACAATGAGGTACCACTTTACACCAGTCAGAATGGCTGCCATCCAAAAGTCTACAAGCAATAAATGCTGGAGAGGATGTGGAGAAAAGGGAACCCTCTTACACTGTTGGTGGGAATGCAAACTAGTACAGCCACTATGGAGAACAGTGTGGAGATTCCTTAAAAAACTGCAAATAGACCTGCCATATGACCCAGCAATCCCACTGCTGGGCATACACACCAAGGAAACCAGAACTGAAAGAGACACGTGTACCCCAATGTTCATCGCTGCATTGTTTACAATAGCCAGGACATGGAAGCAACCTAGATGCCCATCAACTGATGAATGGATATGAAAGCTGTGGTATATATACACAATGGAATATTACTCAGCCATTAAAAAAATTCATTTGAATCAGTTCTACTCAGGTGGACGGAACTGGAGCCTATTATCCAGAGTGAAGTAATCCAAAAGGCAAAACAACAATACAGTATACTAACACATATATATGGAATTTAGAAAGATGGTAATGAGAACCCTGCATGCGAGACAGCAAAAGAAACACAGATGTATAGAACAGACTCGTGGACTCTGTGGAAGAGGGCAGGGGTGGGATGATATGGGAGAATGGCATTGAAACATGTTTAATTATAATATGTGAAATGAATCGCCAGCCCAGGTTTGATGCTCGGGGCTGGTGCACTGGGATGACCCAGGGAGAGGGAATCGGGAGGGAGGAGGGAGGGGGGTTCTGGAGGGGGAACCTATGTATACCCATGGTGGATCCATGTCAATGTATGGCAAAACCAACACAATAAAGTAAAGAAAATTAAAAAAAAAAAAGTAAATGCAGCTCACCTCCCCTTTTCATGACCTTCTCAGATATTGAGACCTAATACTGGGCTAAGCTGAACTGCCCACTCTGAAATCATTCCTGGAACAATAAAACTGACTTAGTGCTAAGCCACATGTTAAAAAAGAGAGAAAGAATTAGAAGTCAATTATATTAGCAAAATTTTTTTGTTGTCAGAAATAAGGGACTGTCTTCAATATAGTTTGTTTAGTACTTGAAGTGCTGGTGAATATACCAGAAAACTAGATTTGTGTTGGTCATACCCCACTGTAGCATATTCATTTCAGAGCTAAAAGAATTGCCTGAACATTTCCAGTGCAGTAAATTTTAGGGTCTTTCAAAGATACTAATTTTTTTTAAACATGATTTCGTTTAGTATAAAATATTTATTAGTTTCTTTCTTGACTTTCAGATTCTATTGACCATTTTTTGGTCACAGATCCCTATTTGTTTAATTCACTCACTCTACCAGGGTACGTGAGTTCAATCCCTGGGCCAGGAAGATCACTTGGAGAGGGAAATGGCAACCCATTCTAGTGTTCCTGCCTGGGGAATGCTAGGACAGAGCAGCCTGAGGACTGTGGTCCATAGGGTGGCAAAGAGGTGGACACGAGGGAAGTGACCAAGCCTCTGCACATGCGCGAGTGCCCACATGCGCGCACACACACAATTAAAGCAAGTAATCCTCTTTGAATATTTTTTGTCTTCTGGCTACTACTGTATTCCTTTTTTCCCCTGAAACAAAATAATCAGTTTATTTCCAATTCTCATCCATTCTTTGATTTACAGCCTTCTGGCTTCAGGACCATTGAAATTGCTCTTGGTCAAATCACCAAGTAACTTCCTAGTTTTGACACTAATGGGGACTTTTGAAATCTTGTTTTTTAACTTTTTAAATTTCTTTTACCTATCGTCAACATTGGACCTTCCTGTGGGAAGAACGAAGTAAATAAAATACTTTCTAGGTCATTTCAACTCTTCCTGATTTCCTTTATGTCTTCTGACGGTCTTGACACCATGTTTCCTGGCATCTCATCGTGGTTTGTTGCCTTCTGTATCTCCTGCCTGAATGCATACAAGCTGATGGGCTCTTAGATCTGTATTCCTAACCAGAAGTTCTCTGAGTCCTAAACTTTCAACTCCAACATTTACTGTTTATTTTCTCTTGGCTGTCTCATAGATATCCCAAAATCAAAGTTTCAAAATTAAACCCATCTTCTCTGAAAAACATTCTCCTTTGTATTCTGTCTCCCAGTCAGAGGCATCTCTGAAAACTCAGTATCTAATTCAAATACCTGGAAATCGTTCTATGCTACTTGTTCCTAATTCAATATATCAAACTGGTGAGCAAGCCTTGTTGACTCAAGCTCTTCCATGTCTTTCTATTTTCCGTCTTACACTCATTTCAGAAATATTTAAGAAACAAAGTGGATTGGATTGCATAAGGGAATGAAAGAGAAAAACTATTTCCAAAATGTTTTCCAAATATGTATACAGTATGCTTGGATGCTGCAGTCTTGAAACAGAATATCTTTTCTGGGAAATGTCAGGTTTTACTCTTAAGGTCTTCAACTGATTGGGTGTGGTCCACCTACATTGTCTCCATGTAGCATCAACTGATTGTAGATATTAATAACATCAGAAAAATACCTTCACAGCAACACATAGATTAGTGTTTGATGGAGTAGGTGGGTACCATAGCCCAGTCAATTTGACACATAAAATGAATCATTACAAGTGAGAATAGGTTACCAGCTTTGAGCACAGATTTGTACCACCTGGGGTTGTTATGTTATCATGTTATCATTTCCAATAAAATCTCATGAGTTCTCCTGAGGGGTGTAGAGAGAGGGGAGGGGATAGAACAATAACGAAACTGCAGTTTCTAGAAATGGTCTGTGATCATTTGCTTTCCTTGTCGTTATAATCCTAAGAAAAGCAACCTGATTAGTGGATCCTTGTGAAGTTACTTGTGCTTGAGTGAGTTACTCTCCCTCTAGAGAGTATTTCCAAAGTAGGAGACTAGCAGAGAGCAAGGGAAAATCTTGAATACACTAATTTAACACTCTCATAAGGGGCTTCTCTGACTACTTCACAGTCTGTGACCATCTACTACTAAACCCCCGTGTGAGGCTAGGCTGGTACAACACACTTATCTCCCCTCCAGACCTGGCAAAGGTCACAGCAGCAACCCGCGGGCCTTTCAGCAGGTCAGTGAATTCCCAAAACGTTGCAACTGATAATGATAATGACATGGTCTTTAAAATTTAGAGGTAAGTGGATGGTTGGCCATCAGCATGCTACAAGGAAAGAAGGAACAAATTGAAAACAATGGTCCGATAAAAGGAATGCACAGCTTAAAGGATGTAGTGATGATTACATTCAGCCCATGATTTTTTTGTCAATTTGTTTGACTTTTCTTTTTCCCCCTGGCAGATGAATTGTCTGCTTTTTTTTTTCTTTTCCCTTAAAGCTGTTAAGGCTTGAGAAAGAAAACAATGTGGGCATTTTAATTAACTTAGATGCAGTGTTTGAGGGAAAGGTAGTCACTCTGAAATAACGTGGTCTCCTCTGCATTGGCAGCACAGTTTCAAAGGGTCTGCTGGAAGAATAAGAGAGGCTTACGTTTAAACTAAAAGTAACACGACAGTTACAAGCTCTGCATTCATGCTGTGTTCAAAAGCTTCCTCTATTTCAATTTCCCTTCCTTTTAGAATAAGTAGGGAGGAAGAGAATAAATAATATCTTGCAGAAGGTTTCCTCCTGCGGGATTCCATCTTTCTGCAGTGATCTACTGCATATTTCCTAGTCAAAGGACATAAATGCAGACCTCCAGGGGAATTTTAAAGAAAAAGATCACCGGAAAGGTGACACTTCTAGAAATAGTACCATGGTGCTCGCTCATTAGCCTTGGCTGGTGCTGAGCTGTTTCTCTGGAAGAATCCTTCTTAAAATCCTGCACTTCTCAACTTGGTATCATAAAAAACAGTGGAAACTCTGCACTCAAAAATGATGTAAATTCTGTTACTATCCGATTAGCAGTAGGAGTAAAGAATCCAGAAGGCCCAGAGCCAAATGTATTTTACTGAGCCAGCACTTTCAATTCTTCTCTCCCACTCACTTCTATTGATTTGTGTGGTAGGGCCTCTCAGATGGTACCCAGTGAGCCTGCCCTCTGAAACAAACTCCCTTGGGTGATTCCCTAGCCGTGTGTTTTGATTCTTTACCCTCTGAAAAGGAAGCAGTGAAGTGGCGGGTGGTCACTTCCGAGGTCAGGTTACAGAAGGGCTGCGGTTCCCTCCCTAAGCACTGTCTCTCCTGCTTTTACTGGCTCACATCGAGGGATGTTGCCTTCTGACCTGTCTATGGAGAGGCTTATGTAGCAAGGAATGGGTCTCTCTAGCCAACAGTCAGCAAAGACTTGAGGCCCGTTAACAGTCTTGACTCCTCACCTGCTAGGGTGTCCATTGTTGGGGGAAAAGAGTAGAAAATAACAAGGGCTTTGTTGTTAGCACTTGGTATTTGGGATAGGCTTATTTCAATGAGCTTGATATCCTCAAATTTCCTCCGTGATATACCAAATGACAAGGTTCCCTTCTTTCTCATCAGTGGATATCTTTGTGAAAAGATGTGAAAAAATTGTGAAAGATGTCAACAAAGATCTAAAAATTGTAATATTTTGTGCACTGCTAGTAGGAATATAAAATGAGGCACTACTATGATAAACAGTATGGTACATGCACTGTGGTATGTACACAGTGTGGTACAGTGTGTACCACTTACCACAGTGTGGTAAGTTGCTTCTGGCTGTTTCTGACCCTATGGACCGTAGCCCCTTAGGCTCTGTACATGGAATTCAGCAGCAAGAATATTGGAGTGGGTTGCCATGTCCTTCTCCAGGGGATCTTCCCAACCTAGGGACTGAACTCATGTCTCTTATGTCTCCTGCACTGGCAGGCAGGTTCTTTACCACTAGCACCATCTTGGAAGCCTGAAGAGTACAGAGGTTCCTCTGGTAAATCGTCAGACTACAATGCGGGAGACCCAGGTTCGGTCCCTGGGTTGGGAAGATCCTTTGGAGAAGGAAATGGTAACCCACTCCAGTACTCTTGCCTGGAAAATCCCATGGACAGAGGAACATGGTAGGCTACAGTCCATAGGGTTGCAAAGAGTCAGACATGACTGAGTGACTTCACTTTAAAAAAAAAAATAGCATATGATCCAGCAATTCTAACTTCTGGGTATATATCCAAAAGAATTGAAACGGGGATCTTGGAGAGAGATTTGCTCTCCCATGTTCATTGTAGCATTTATCATTATAGTCATGGTAGAGAAACAATATAAGTTTCTATTAATGGATGAATGGATAAAGATGTGGTATATATGCATAAACAGTGTAAAAATTTGAGGACATTATGCTTATTGAAATAAGCTTATTACAAATAAATGCTTAATAATTCCACTTATATGAGGCATACAGAGTAGTCAAACTCTTAGAAAGAATTGCAATTCCCAGGTTATTGGATGTAGAGATTCAATTCTGTAAAATGAAAAATTCCTAGAGATCTATTACACAGCAATGTACATACAGTTAAGCCTACTACAGTACACACTTAAAAATGACTTAGATGGTGAATTTTATATTATATATATATTTTTCACCACAATTTAAATGAAACCAGCAAGCCTACCCAGAAAACCTACCTAATCTGCTATACTGGTTCAGATACATCAATCTCTTTCTCTGAGCCTTCTCATTCTAGCAATGAGAATGTTTCTCTTGGTACTTAAACTTCATTAGCAGAGGCACCAAGTAATCTGTTGGATAATGGCTGGTTTTAGAGTCAAAAGACATGAGTTTGATTACTGGCTCCTCCAGAATTCTTTTATGTTTTCTAAGACAAGTCACTTAGACTCTCTTCTACAAAAGAGAAATAATGCTTAGGGTACGTGGTTATTGTGAGGTTTAAATGAAATGAGGAACCCTCCTGCCAAATAAGGACTGTGTTTTCCTCACAGTTTAAATTGTCTGGTATCATAATTATGTGAATTACTCTTCCTAAAACTTTGTAAAAGAAATTTAAAACCTGCTAAAGTACCTTAAGCTTACTTTCCAAAAATTTTGAATTCAACACATATAAGCAGGGGTTCTGCTGCTCTAGATGATGCTACTATTTGAATCTGAAAATTAAATACACAATTTTTTAAACTTTGAGGCATTTTTAACCTTATAGAACACAATTTTATAAAATTAATCATTAAAAAATACTTAAAGCAGCTCAAATAAATAGCTACAATATGTGTGTGTGTGTGTATTTAACTGGGTAAAATGATGGAAAATTCAGTGAGATGTACTTGTGCTGGTTTGGTTCATTGGTTCTCATTCAGTCCATGGGTTGGGAAGATCCCCTGGAGAAAGGAAATGGCAACCCACTCTAGTATTCTTGCCTGGGGAATTCCATTAACAGAGGAGTATGGTGGGCTACAATCCATGGGACCTCAAAGAGTCCGACACAACTGAGCAACTAACATTTTCACTTTTCACCTTCGCCAACCCCCTGGTCCGAGATACTGGGCACCCCCAAGTGGCCCTAGTGGTAGAGAATCCTCCTCCCAAAGCAGGAGACATAAGAGACATGGGTTCAGTCCCTGGGTTGGGAAGATCCCCTGGAGAAGGAAATGGCAACCCACTCCAGTATTCTTGCCTAGAGAATCCCAGGGTCAGAGAAGCCTGGCGGGTTGTGGTCCATAGGTCCAAAGAGTGGGACACAATTGAAGTGACTTAGCATGCAGGGAGGCAATGCTGATTGTCACAACCAGAGGGGTGAGTTTGAGTGACATCTAGTGGGAGAGGCCAAGGATTAGTCTATGGTGCACAGGACAGCCACACACAATAAATTATCCAATCCAAAATATCCACATGCCACTGTTGAGAACCCTGCTTTAGATGACGCTGTGTAACATGCACTCTTAGATTAAGTTGCTTAGAACCGTAACCACTAAGAGTTTATAGAAATCACTACGGAGCCCCACCCTATGCTCTTTTCCCTCCCTTCTCCACCCAATTTAAGGGCCTTATCTCCTGTATCCCTAAAGACTTCTCCATCCTTTTATGTCATCAGTCAAAACTTATGTTGGAACCACTCTGGAAACTCAGAAGACATGACATACTGCAAAGACATTAATATGCTACTGACACCAGCTGTAAATCTTCATCTCATCTGCTGCTGACAGTGCTATCTCAAAGATTTCAAAGAGCCTGAAAGAAAATGACTCCTGAGTTAAAATAAATAAATAAATAGACACAGCTGTCTTAGGATCAACCTAGGTGATATAGAGGAAGTGCTGTCCTCCAGGGAAAGGCATTTTGAGAACTTATCTATTGCTGATTTCACCTCCAGCTGACGTTTATGCTGGCTTCCTCCCTTAAAGATTTCCTTCACTTTTTTTTTTTTTTTTAACACTCAAGCTTTACTACCATATAGGATCTATTTGTTTTAGTATAAAGGTCAGTCTAAAGTTACAATGATATTGTGCATGATAGCTTACTTTTCTGGTGCTTTTTAGACCCATGATATTCTCAAGTTCCAATGACAGAGGATATCGAGATATTTTTAACTGATGATAATTAAGGGATGTCTGGAACCTTGCGGGTGGCAGTTCGGTGATCTGCAGCTTTCTGAGCTTCAGTGTTGCTCTGAACTTCAGTCTTTAACTGCATAGCCAAACCCCCAAATGAACATGATTCAAAGGATGTCACAATTAGATACTGGGTTACAGGAGAGGATGCTGGATGAAGACAGAGTATGTTAAAATTGTGTTTCCCTCATGCAAACTGCCTTTGGAGCTGGGGAGCATAGTGGATAAAAGGTATTTTAACCACACTCTTTGCAGTTTGATTCAAAGTAGAAAAAAAAAAAGTGTGTTGCAAAGAATGTTTGAGTACTTGGGAATAATATAATAGCTTTTTTAACTTTAGTAAATTAAATAGATTATTACATGCCCATTTGAGACAACAATAAACAAGAGCTCTCATTGCCATATGGAACGTCTAAGTCTATGACTCAGTTGCCAAATTCCTCCCATACAGAACATTCTAGAGGAGAACAGGCAGCAATTATTTTCATGATTATGTTCTTTTGATGAGGTTGCCACTTGAACAATTTTTGCAACCACTTGACCAGTTTTATGGTAGCTGTCTAAATGTCAAAGAGATCCGAGCAGGAGGAATTAGTAGTTTTAAAAAAAAGAATACTTTAATCGAATAAAATAAGAAAGAGAGATTTTGGCAAATGTATCTACTTCTGAAATTTACATGTAAAGGGTGTACTGTGTAATCAGAATTCCAACAAGGAGTCAACATCATTCTCTCAGTGGAAAAATGACTTTTTAAAATTTGTTTGCTGAAGCTGAACAGCCTTGAAAGAAGATGAAAAGGTAGCCAATAAATTCAGTATCTTACTGAGAGACTCAGCAAATACTGAATATCACTATCCTAACAAATCTTAATGAAAAGCTAAATCTACCTGTGAACAGAGGGAATTGATTGGGAATAAATTTACTTCATAAAGACTCAAATCAAGTGGTCAGACAGTTCTGTTTTGTCAAGTTTGGAAAAGCTTTCTCATTAAAAAGGAAGAGAATTCTGTTGTACTTTATCTGCACTGTTACACGAGGGTCCTGAAAAGATTTTCCTACCAGCCATGTGACCTAATGTGGGCAGCTAGAGAAAAGGCAGAAGTAATTGAAACTTGGAGCTAAACACATCTCACCTTTCACACAAAAGCTGGTGTATCAGTGAAAATGGTCCCAGGAGTTGTTCCCTGCTACATTGCCCCCAAAGAATTAATTATAGTGTCTGGCTTAAGAATGTCTTTCGGAAGGGAAGGCACATCCTTTAGGACCTGTGTGGTCTCAGAAGCATATTCGTGCTTAAAATGGCATGAGGAAAGCTTTGTGCTGCTGCCTTTTAGGGAAAAATGTGTGCACTGGACTATAAAATGCTTTTAAACAAATAATCTCATGTCTTCAATAGGCTGAAGAGTAAATTGTTGATCCAAAGGTTGCTGCTAAGTCATCTGAAGTTCATAAACTTGTGGATTAAAACTACTAATAATTTAGCAGGCACTAGATGTGGAATTTCCAAGGGATTAAGCTAGCAAACTGTATACCAATCTCCCACACTATTGGTGAGTGAGTTGAGAAATAAGAGGTAAATAAGGATAAAGCAACACATCCATCGCAGCCAGATTTGAGGGTGGGACTCAGAATCTGTTAATGAAGTGGGTTCTTTAATTCCAAACCCCAGAATTAGGCAATGCTTCCCTGGTGGCTCAGATGGTAAAGAATCTGACTGAAATGCAGGAGACCTGTGTTCTATCCCTGGGAGTGGAGATCCCCGGGAGTAGGAAATGACAACCTACTTCAGTATTCTTGCCTGGAGAATTCCATGGACAGAGGAGCCTGGTGGGCTATAGTCTACAGGGTCACAAAGTCGGACACAACAGAGTGACTAAGAGATTCAGTTTCCCACCCCCACATTCCTAGATAACTAGACCAACAGTTTAGACATGGAGGTGGGTTTGCTGTCAAAAGGATGAAAGATAAAGCTGTACTGAGTAAGTCTAAGTGGTCATTCTTTCAAAAATTACTAATCAAATAAGTCAGGCCACTTCTGCAGGAGTCAGTTCAGTCAGTTCAGTCTGTCAGTCGTGTCCAACTCTTTGCAACTCCATGAACCACAGCACACCAGGCCTCCCTGTCCATCACCAACTCCTGGAGTCCACCCAAACCCAGGTCCATTGAGTCGGTGATGCCATCCAACCATCTCATCCTCTGTCATCCCCTTCTTCTCCTGCCCCCAATCCTTCCCAGCATTAGAGTCTTTTCCAATGAGTCAACTCTTCGCATCAGGTTGCCAAAGTATTGGAGTTTCAGCTTCAACATCAGTCCTTTCAATGAACACCCAGGACTGATCTCCTTTAGGATGGACTGGGTGGATCTCCTTGCAGTCCAAGGGACTCTCAAGAGTCTTCTCCAACACCACAGTTCAAAAGCATCAGTTCTTCAGCACTCAGCTTTCTTCATTTCTGCAGGAGTAGAATGAATCAATGAGAGAGAGAGAGGAAGGCCAGAATGTATTTGGAGAAACACAGGTGACTCAGTAGTAAAGAACCTGCCTGCCAATGCAGGAGATGTCGGTTAGATTCTTTGGTCTGGAAGATCCCCTGGAGAAAGGAATGACTACCTACTCCAATATTCTTGCCTGGAAAATACCATGGATAGAGGAGCCTGGTGGGCTACAGTCCATAGGGTTGCAAAGAATTGGACATAACTGAGCAATTGCCCCAAATCAAAGTGAATTCCTTTTTACAGTTCCGTTTTCAAGTTATTGCTTGTGTTCCAAAACATTCCTGTGTATGAATGTGTATTTTTTCCCCTTATGAGGAATTTTTTACTTATGAAGCAAAAACATTCCTGTGAGATGGTTAATATTCTGAGCTTAAACTCTTATTGGTTTGGAAATTTTGCCAAAATTAAAAGGGTATTTTTGCCCAGGAATTCACATGAAAGAAGTAAGACTATTTATGGAGTTAAAAAGTAAAATCAGTGAGTGCCAAACCAGAGTAGACAAGTGCAAAATTGCATTGCAGATAATTATAACCTGCATTGAATATTTTAATACAATTAAAGAAGGAATATATTCATCAACTGAAGAAGAGATTCCCAAATGGTGCTAGTGGTAAACAACCCACTTGTCAATGCAGGAGAGCTAAGAGATGCTGCTTCAATCCCTGCATTGGGAAGATATCCTGAAGGAGGGCATGGCAATCCACTCCAGTATTCTTGCCTGGCAAATTCCAAGGACATAAGAGCTTGCAGGGCTACAGTCCATACGGTTGCAAAGAGCTGGATATGACTGAAGTGAATTAGCATTCAGGAGAGAAGGAGAGAGAAAATTCTTTAGCTGGGTTCATTAAAGCGCTGACCGTGGAAGAGGAAACCTCAGTCAGCAGACTCAGAAACTCAAGTACTGTTGATTAAGCCTTTCCTTTGGTCCTGTTAATGCTGTGATTTCTCTAACTCCCATTTCTCTGATCCCTTGCTTGTTGGACCGGCACCGGTGCTGCTCATGTAATTCTGCAGACGGAGATAATATTCTGTTCATGAAACTGCATGTTTACTCATTACCTGTGAAAATAACTTTTCCACGGCTTCTGATTGTCTTCTTCCTATATATAATGTGTATCAGAGAATGTGATGATCATGTTAATGCCGGCATTCTGATCTATGTGGTAGTTATAGTTTCCTGGGAAATTAGTAAACCATTATTCTAGTTTATAGATTAGTTCTTGTGAGACTGGCAGAAGTGGCTCCTATCCTGAGAAGCAGATCCACTATTAATATGGTGGCCAAATAAAATTTCTGTGCATGCAAAATCTTGGGGAGAAAATGGTAGCAAAGTAGACCACGTGATTAAAGAAAAAAGTTAAGACTACAGAAAAATGAAGTTTAAAAGATCACGTTCTATAATGATTGCAGAAATATAACTGCATAATTACAAGGGCACAATTCCATAAAATTTACTAAAGCTTCTGAAATGTTCACCACATGTTGCTAGTACAAATTATAAGAACATAAGGAAACATGATCTGGTCATGCAAATTGGAAGAGCATAAGGACATCAACTAAAAATTTTAAGATGTAAGATTATTGCTAGCTATTTCAAAAATGTTGGGAAAGCCCAACAGAAATGGTACCTCTGTATTAACAGAGGTGTGATGTGCAATGGTTCTTTCTGGTGAGTTTCACTGTAAAAATAATTGGAATTGATTACAGAATGCTTCCTACTTTTAGAGCTGGAAACTCATTTATTAACAGAAAAATAGATACAGCAACAGGAGTACATTATCACTGAGAGTGATACGAGGACCATAGAACATAAAGGTGATGTAAGGAAATAGCAGAAAAGGTTAAGAAAACAGAAACACATGGTTGTGCTAGCATTTTGCTGTATAGTGCATGCCAGTGCTCTACATTACGCATGTGAAGTACTGCCAATGTAACAGAGAAAGAAAACCCGACTCCATAGTGGAACTAGTCCTTTATCTCCGATCTTTGTGATCTCTTGTCTCTGCTTAGTCACGCTGGCTCTGCACTTCCATAAAGGAAGGTTGCTTAGTGCCTGAAATATACACAATAGCCCATTCTCAAGGCTCTGATCTTTAAACATACAACAATTTTCCATTCATTTGGAGGAATAGCATTTGCCTTGTTGGAGGTTTATAGGAACGTTGTGACCAGACCTACATGAATATCTGCAAGAACAAAAGATTCGGACACCAAGAAGCTTGCAACAATTAGCCACACTCCTTCCCTTTTTAGTATAAGAGAAGCCTGAATTCAAACCCAGGAAAAATGATTCTTTGGGACTCTACTCTTCTGTCTTCTCAGTCTGCTGGCTCTCAAAATAAAGTCACTCTTTCTTGCCCCAGAACTTTGTCTCTCAATTTATTATCCTGTCATGTGGTGAGCAATACAAGCTGGGACTTGGTAACATCAATAATATGAATGAATTACACTTTCTAGTATAGATGAATAATACTTTCTGATGTTTATTGAACTCTCATTTGAAGGTGGGCTTCTCTTGTGGCTCAACTGGTAAAGAATCCACCTGCAATGTGGGAGACCTGGGTTCAATCCCTGGGTTGGGAAGATCCTCTGGAGAAGGGAAAGGCTACCCATTCCAGTATTTTGGCCTGGAGAATTACATGGACTGTATAATCCATGGGGTAGCAAATAGTTGGACATGACTGAACGACTTTCACTTCACTTCACTTCATTTATGGAAGGTACTGTAATTGTTTTAAGTTATATATCATCTTCAGGATATTGTTTAAGTGTCATTATTTAGCTTCATTTTACAGACAAAGGAATGGAAGCTCAGAGTAATACCATTTGACCAAAGTTACATCACTAATAAATGGAGCTATTACCTGAATCCAGGTCTCTAACTCAAGAGTTTAAGAGCTTAACATTGCATTTTATTGCCAAAATAGTAATCAAGTATATAGAGAAATATGGCAGTGTGTGTTTTATGGGATACTGTATCAGATTCATTTTTATGCAAGAAAGTTAACTTAGAAGACAGACTGATAACTAGATTTTGAGCAATACTTTGAAAGATGGAAGCTATGCAATTTAGTAGATATAAGAAAATAGTATTTTCTTTGTTTTGTAAAATATAGGCAATTTATCAGAGCCTTTTCAACAAAAAACAAAATTTAGGGAATAAATTGCACCAGATAATTTTGAGTCTTGTATCTGTCCTTGAAAACTATATACAGAAGGTCACCAAAACAATATAGAGGAAGAAACAAACAAAAGTTTTTGGTGCTTTCTTAAAATTCTATAGTGCTTCATAACTTTCAAGGTATTTTAATATATACATTTTCTAAGTAGATTCTGCTGAATTAGATATCTTGGATATATTATTTTCATTCGATTATGAGACAACGGATGCTCAGAGAGATTAAGAGACTTACTTAAGTTCATACAACTCATAGAATGTAGACCTAGGGCTACTGTTCATGTATCAGTTCTCTTGTAAAAGTGCTGACTTGCTGAGTCATTAGTTTCCATGAGTCCAGAATTCAGTGAAGGAAAAAATGTTGGATTTGAATGTGAAATCAGCCAGGCAAGATGATAAGATCAAAGCAGATAATTTAAAGTAAAAAAAAATATGGCTAAACAGGAGGCCTTGGAGAAAAGTGGTTGTCTTCTGGTGACCTAGCTTCAGATATTGTATTCATCTTATAATTATTATTCCCTTGTTTTCCTATATTTTCTGAAGACAAGGGGCTTGTCCTCAAAAATAAATAAATAAATAAATACATAAATAAAATAAAAGTGGGCTTGTCCTCAGAATTACTTTGACTTATGGGGCCCATTAGAGGCCATCTGTACTGGTATGTTGGGGAGATGGCTCCACTTCACCATTCTAAGAGGCTCTTTAAAATATAGGGCTCAATTTTTACATAGTCATTAAGAGTGTTGGCTTATTGAAACCTAACTATACCATGAAGTGTTTGAGGACAGCTTAAATAACCTCTCTAAGCTCCCCCTTCTTTATAAGTCATGCAAGTATAAGATATGAACATAGATTTGCTAAGAGGACTAATCTGCTAGGAGGACTACAGAGCATAATGTATGAAGTGCTTAGCCCGATAATCATCATGAAGCACAAATTCATGGTTACTATCATTTATTTTACTAGAATATACATACTTTTCATAAAAGTAAATAAAGTCTCTAACATGGCACATCAGAGTTCCACTGAGTTCTGGAAATTCTAGTATATTTAGTATACTAAATTCTAATATATTTAGAATTGTACTTACTGAAATATGGTCAATATGTAGATATCACCAAAACACATCAGACTCAACGATTCCAAAATTGAGTCATTTTCTTTCTCTTGGAACCTACTATTTGTTCTCACTTCCCTAATTAAATGTATGGCATCATTGTTCACCTGGTGGTCCAAATCAGGTGGGAGGTTTGTAGCAAAGCATCTTTCATTTCCTTTGCTAAGTGTCTGGTTATCTACAGACTCTACTCCTAAAATGTGGATGAATCCAAACTCTTCTCCATGTTCTCATCATGGTGGGAGCATTTGTCATATCTTACTTAGCCTATCCCTGGAGAAAGAAATGGCAACCCACTCCAGTATCCTTGCCTGGAAAATCCCTTGGACAGAGGAGCCTGGTGGACTGCAGTCCATGGGGTTGCAAGGAGTCAGGCATGACTGAGCGACTAACACACACACACACACACACACACACACACACACACACACACACACACACTCACACAGTTAGACTATAGCAATGTTCTCCACCCAGTCATATTGCATTCAGTCTTATTTTCTTCCCTTTTGCTCTCACACTGCTTCCAAAGTGAATTTTCTTTTTTTTCTCTATAAAATTTTTATTTTATTGAAGTGCAGTTGATTTATAATGTTGTTTAATTTCTGGTGTACAGCAAAGCGATTCACTTATACATATATATAATAGTTTGCAACTGCTAATCCTAAACTCGCACTCCATCTCTTTCTCAAACACTTTCCCATTGGCAACAAGTCTACTCTCTATGGTTATAAGTCTGTTTCCATTTTGTAAGTTTGTTTGTATCATATTTTAAATTCCACCTGTAAGTGATATCATTTAGTATTTGTCTTTCGCTGACTTGACTTAGTATGCTAAACTCTAGGCCTGTCCATGTTGCTGTCAGTACAGTTCAGCAGATCAGTTGTATCTGACTCTGTGTAATCCTATGGACTGCAGCACATCAGGTCTCCCTGTCCATCACCAGCTCTCAGAGTTTGCTCAAACTCATGTCCATGGAGTAGGTGATGCTATTTAATCATCTCATCCTCTGTCATCCCTTTCTCCTGCCTTTAATCTTTTCCAGCATCAGGGTCTTTTCCAAGGAGTCAATTTTTCGCATTAGGTGGCCAAAGTATTGGAGATTCAGCATCAGTCTTTACAAAGAACATTCAGGACTGATTTCCTTTAGGATTGCCTGGTTGAATCTCCTTGCAGTCCAAGGGACTCTAAAGAGTCTTTTCCAACTCTACAGTTCAAAAGCATCAATTCTTCAGCACTCAGCTTTCTTTATGGTCCAACTCTCACAACCATACATGACTCCTGGAAAAACCATAATTTTGACTAGATGGACTTTTGTTGGCAAAGTAATATATCTATCTGCTTTTTAATATGCTGTCTAAGTTGGTCATAGCTTTTCTTCCAAGGAGTACGAGTCTTTTATTTCATGGCTGCAGTCACCATCTGCTGTGATTTTGGAGCCCAAGAAAATAAAGTCTGTCACAGTTTCCATTGTTTCCCCATCTATTTGCCATCAAGTTATGGGACCAGATTCCATGATCTTAGCTTTTTGAATGCTGAGTTTTAAGTAAACTTTTTAACTCCCCTTTTTCTGTGTGGCTGTAAAAAAAGTTATTTCATTCTTTTTTATGGTTGAGTAGCATTCTGTTGTGTATATGTACCACATCTTGTTTATTCACTAAGCTGCAGTGGGCATGTAGGTTGTTTCCATGTCTTGGGTATTATAAATAGTGCCCCTGTGAATATGAGATGCATGGATATTTTCAAATAACTTACTCTTGTTGTTCAGTCACCAAGTTGTGTCTCACACTTTGGAAAACCATGAACTGCATCATGCCAGGCTTCACTGTCCTTCATTGTCTCCTGGCGTTTGATCAAATTCATGTTAATTGAGTTGGTGATGCTCTCTAACCATATCACCCTCTTTCAAACCATAGTTTTGTCCAAACACATGCCCAGGAGTGAGACTGGTGGATCACATGGCAACTCAAAATGAATTTTTTTAAAATAAAGTTTTGATAATGTCATTCTCCTCCCCATTCTCAAACCATAGTTTGGCCCCATGTAAATAACGGGAGGGAACATAACTTCACCCACCAACAGAAAATTTGATTAAAGATTTGCTGAGTATGCCCCCACCCATCAGAACAAGATCCAGTTTCCCCCTCAGGCAGTCTCTCCCATCAGGAAGCATCCAGAACCTCTTATCCTTCTCCATCAGACTGGCAGACACACTGAAAACCACAATCACAGATAACTAACCAATCTGATCACAGGGACCACAGCCTTGTCTAACTCAATGAAACTATGAGCCATGCAGTATAGGGGCCACCCAAGATGGACAGGTCATGGTGGAGAGCTCTGACAAAATGTGGTCCACTGGAGAATGGAATGAATGACATACTTCAGTATTCAAGAATACTTCAGTATTCTTGCCTTGAGAAACCCATGAACAGTATGAAAAGGCAAAAAGATAGAACATTGAAAGATGAACTCCCAAAGTCAGTAGGTCCCCAATATGCTACTGGAGATAAGTGGAGAAATAACTCCAGAAAGAATGAAGAGATGGAGCCAAAGTGAAAACAACACCCAGTTGTGGATGTGACTGGTGATAGAAGCAAAGTACGATGCTGTAAGGAGCAATATTGCATAGGAATATGGAATGTTAGGTCAATGAATCAAGGCAAATTGGCAGTGGTCAAACAGGAGATGGCAAGAGTGAACATCGACATTTTATTTATTTATTTTTTAATTTTCTTTAAATTTTTGTGTTGGTTTTGCCATACAATGACATGAAACCACCATGGGTTTACATACGCTCCCTCTCCAGAACCCCCCTCCCTCCCAATCCCCTCCCCCTGGGACATCTCGGTGTACCAGCCCTGAGCATCAACCCTGGGCTGGCGATTGATTTCACATATGATAATTAACATGTTTCAATGCCATTCTCCCATATCACCCCACCCTTGCCCTCTTCCACAGAGTCCACGAGTCTGTTCTATACATCTGCATTCCTTTTGCTGTCTCGCATGCAGGGTTCTCATTACCATCTTTCTAAATTCCATATATATGTGTTAGTATACTGTATTGTTGTTTTTCCTTCTGGCTTACTTCACTCTGGATAATAGGCTCCAGTTCCGTCCACCTGAGTAGAACTGATTCAAATGAATTTTTTTTTAATGCTGAGTAATATTCCATTGTGTATATGTACCACAGCTTTCTATCCATTCGTCAGTTGATGGGCATCTAGGTTGCTTGAACATCGACATTTTAGAAATCAGTGAACTAAAATGGACTGGAATGGGTAAATTTAACTCAGATGACCATTATATCTAGTAGTGTGGGCAAGAGTCCCTTAGAAGAAATGGAGTAGCCATCATAGTCAACAAAAGAGTCCAAAATGCAGTATTTGGGTGCAATCTAAAAAATGACAGAATGATCTCTGTTCCTTTCCAAGGCAAACCTTTCAATATCACAGTAATCCAAGTCTATTCCCCGACCAGTTAGACTGAAGAAGCTGAAGTTGAATGGTTCTAGGAAGACCTACAAGACCTTCTAGAACTAACACCCAAAAAAGATGTCCTTTCATCATAGGGGATTAGAATGCAAATGTAGGAAGTCAAGAAACACTTGGAGTAACAGGCAAATTTGGCCTTGGAGTATAAAATGAAGCAGGGCAAAGGCTAATGGAGTTTTGTCATGAGAACGCACTGGTCATAACAAACACCCTCTTGCAACAACACAAGAGACGACTCTACACATGGACATCACCAGATGGTTAACACCAAAATCAGACTGATTATATTCTTTGCAGCCAAAGAAGGAGAAACTCTATACAGCCAGCAAAAACAAGACTGGAAGCTGACTGTGGCTCAGATCAGGAACTCCTTATTGCCAAATTCAAACATAAATTGAAGAAAGTAGGGAAAACTACTGACTGTTCAGGTATGACCTAAATCAAATCCCTTACAGTTATACAGTGGAGGTAAGAAATAGATGGAGGTTCATGACATTGTACAGAAGAAAGGGATCAAGACCATCCCCAAGAAAAAGAAATGCAAAATAGCTATCTGAGGAGGCTTTACAAATAGCTGTGAAAAGAAGAGAAGCAAAAAGCAAAGGAGAAAAAGAAAGATATACCCATTTGAATGCAGAGTTCCAAAGAATAGCAAGGAGAGATTAGAAAGCCTTCCTCAGTGATCAATGCAAAGAAATAGAAGAAAACAATAGAATGGGAAAAACTAGAGATCTCTTCAAGAAAATGAGAGATACCAAAGGAACATTTCATGCAAAGATGGGTTAAATAAAGGACTGAAATGGTATGAACCTAATGGAAACAGAAGATATTAAGAAGAGGTGGCAAGAATACACAGAACAACTGTCCAAAAAAGATCTTCATGACCCAGATAATCATGATGGCATGATCAGTCACTTAGAGCCAGACATCCTGGAATGTGAAGTTAAGTGGACCTAAGGAAGCAACACTACCAACAAAGCTAGTGGAGATGATAGAATTCCAGTTGAGCTATTTCAGATCCTAAAAGATGATGCTATTAAAGTGCTTCACTCAATATACTAGCAAGTTTGGAAAACTGAGCAGTGGCCACTGGACTGGAAATGGTCAGTTTTCATTGCAATCCCAAAGAATGCTCAACCTACCTCACAATTGCACTCATCTCACTCACTTGTAAAGTAATCTTCAAAATTCTCCAAGCCAGGCTTCAACAATACATGAACCATGAACTTCCAGATGTTCAAGCTGGCTTTAAAAAAGGTAGAGAAACCAGAGATTAGGTTGCCAACATCCATTGGATCATCAAAAAAGCAAGAGTCTTAGAAAAATATCTACTTCTGCTTTATTAAATATGCCAAAGCCTTTGACTGTGTGGATCACAGCAAACTGTGGAAAATTCTTAAAGAGATGGGAATATCAGACCACCTGATGTGTCTCTTGAAAAACCTGTATCTAGGTCAGGAAGCAACAGTTAGAACTGGACATGGAACAACAGACTGGTTCCAAATAGGGTAAGGAGTATGTCAAGGCTGTATATTGTCACTCTGCCTATTTAACCTATGGGTAGAGTACATTATGAGAAATACTGGGCTAGATGAAGCACAAGCTGGAATCAAGATTGCCAGGAGAAATATTAATAACCTCAGATATGCAGATGACACCATCCTTATGGAAGAAAACAAAGAAGAACTAAGAAGGCTCTTGATGAAAGTAAAGAGGAGAGTGAAAAAGTTGGCTTAAAGCTCAACATTCAGAAAACTAAGATCATGGCATCTGGCCCCATCACTTCATGGCAGATAGAGGGGGAAACAGTGGAAATAGTGGCATACTTTATTTTTTTTGGGTTCCAAAATCACTGAAGATGGTGATTGCAGCCATGAAATTAAAAGATGCTTGCTCCTTGGAAGAAAAGTTTTAACCAACCTAGACAGCATATGAAAAAGCAGAGACATTACTTTGCCAACAAAGGTCTGTTTGGTCAAAGCTATGGTTTTTCCAGTATTCATGTCTAGATGTGAGAGTTGGACCATAAAGAAAGCCGAGTGCCAAAGAATTGATGCTTTTGAACTGTGGTGTTGGAGAAGACTCTTGAGAGTCCCTTGGACTGTAAGGAGATCCAACCAGTCCATCCTAAATGAACTCAGTCCTGAATATTCATTTGAAAGATTGATGCTGAAGCAGAAACTTCAATACTTTGGCTATCTGATGGGAAATTCTGACTCATTGAAAAAGACCCTAATGATGTGAAAGATTGAGGGCTGGAGGAAAGGGGACAACAGAAGATGAGATGCTTGGATGGGATCACCAACTTAATGGACATGAGTTGGAATCAGCTCCAGGAGTTGGTGATAGATAGGGAAGTCTGGCATGCTGCAGTCCATGGGATCACAAACAGTCAGACACAATTGAGTGACTGAACTGAAGTTCTCTTCCCCTTAAAATTCTTAAATACTTTCCTATAGCTAGCTGGGTAAAATTTAATTCTTCTAGCCCAACATACAAAAGCTTTTCTAGTGTGTCTTACATTTGCCTCCCTGATTTCCTCTCTCCATTGAGCTTTCTGTCTCACCACATCATGCTTGTTTATGATTGTGTGCTTTAGCTCATGTATTTCCCATCTTTCTGGAAAATTTATCCTGGCCTCCAAGATCAGGATGCTCAAGCATGTCGTCTTCATGGCAACACTTCCTGGCTAGCTCAGTGTTCCCTGTCCCACTTCCTCTCTGTGCCTTAAACCTCTTCTTTGGAAACAACCACAAAACTTTGTGTGTCTACATTTGACCTGTCTGTAGGCTGGGAGTGACCTCAGAACAAGGACTAATTGCCATTTGGATTCAAAACTAACCACATGTTAGTTATCAACCATTTTTTAATCATTCATTTGCTGCATCTGGACTAATTAGACTAATGAGATTATTTTAAGAGGAATTAGTGTCTGGGACAACTTTGTTGAAGTGTATCTAGTATGTAGCAATTAACATAGAGAAAAGTGCACCATTTGAAAGGTTTTGATGTCTATATACCCATGCAACACATTACCACAATCAAAATAATAAATGTATCTAACATCCTAAGGTTTCCTTGTGTCTGTTTGTAGTCCATCCATCCCATCTCTAAACTCCTTACATGTGTACATTATCACTGATCTGATAACTATCTTTCTAGATTGGTTTCTATTTTTTTAGAATTTTATATAAATGGAATCCTGCAACATGTAGGCTTTCTGGTCTTTTTTTCTCCCTTGAGCATAATTATTTTAAGATTATTTTGTGTTCATTATGCGTATCATTAGCATCATTAGCTCTTTAATTTTTATTGGCAATCCATGTATCACATCACACAATTTATTTATCCATCTACCTGTTGATGGATATTTTGGTTATTTCCAATTTTGCAGCTGTTAAGAAGCAAGTTGATTTGAATAGTTGGGAATAAGTCTTTATGCAAACATATATTTTCATTGTTTAAATTAAATACTTAGGAATGGAATCAGTCATATGGTAGCTATCTGTTTAACATTTTAAGAAATTGTTTCTTAAATCGCTTTTTAAAAATAAAAAACTGTTTTCTCAAGTGATTGAATCATTAACCATGTAACATAGCCATTCACAGTATATGAGATCTCCACTTCTATGCCTTTGCTAAAACCTGACATGGTCAGTTTCAGTTTTTGTTATCTTAGATATTCTAATATGCTTGTAGAAGTATTGAACTAAGGTTTTAATTTGCATTTCACTAATGGATAATGATGGTGAATGTGCTTCCAGTGTGCTTATATGCCATCAGTAGCTTTAAAGTACTTGTTTAAATATTTTGCTTATTTTTTAAAATTTGGATTGTTTGGTTTCCTACTGAGTTGCGAGAATTCTTTATATGTTCAGAATACAAGTCCTTTATCAGATAGGTGATTTGCAAATTTTCTCTCAAACTGTAGATTCTCTATTCGTTCTCATAATATTGTCTTTCGAAGAAGTCTTTACTTTTGATGAAATCTTATTTATCTTTTTTCTTTCATGTATTATGTTTTTAGTTTTATATTTAAAAAATCTTTGCCTAACCCAAGATCACAGTAGTAGACTTGTCTATTTATCCTTAAAATTTTTTGTTTGTATGTATTTTGAAGCTCTGTTATTAGAATTTATAAATGTTTAGAAAGATGTTATGTCCTATAGATAAACTGACCCCTTTAACATTTTCAGTGACATTTTTTTAGCCCTGTTAATATTCTTTTGTCAAAGATCAACTTCCTGTGATATTAACATAGCAGTTCTAGTTTAAAAATTGTTAGCATGGCATACCTTTTTTGCATCTTTTTACTTTTAGCTCATCTGTCTTTACATTTAAAAATACATTTTCTTTTTTTGAATACAGTTGGACCTTTTCATACATTTTGATACTTCATGTCTTATAATTGATATGTTTATACCTTTTGCATATAGATGTTGTTTAAATTGTTTCTGATTATATTAAAATATAACTGACAAAATAAAAACTATATACATAAGGTATAAAGTATGATGATTTAATATACATATACATTGTGAAATAACTAACAACTGCATTAAGTAACCAACCCACCACCTCATGTAGTTACATTTTTTGTGTGTGTGATGAGATACCAATATGGATTCTTGACATGGTGGAGTTTGCATCCATCATATGGGTATTTGTTTCCTATTTGTCCTGTCTATTCTTTGTTCCCCTTTCCCTCTCTCTTTGTTCTTCACATTAGTCTAATATTTTTTATGATGCCATTAGTCACCATTTTGGTTGATTAGCTATATGCTTGTGTGTGTATATGTATGTGTGTGAGTAGTTTTAGTGGTTTCACTAACTTATCACAGTCTATCTACAAATTCAACTCTATTATAACAGCCTTTCAGCTGTTTCCTTTTATTTCTTTTTCCAGACCTTTATGTTGTAGCAATCAATTTTACTATGATACATGTTATAAGCTCCTGTAACATATTGTTAAAAAAATCTTTTAAGGTGTTGATAACGTGTCTTTTTTCCATGGATGATTTCACTATTGGTTTTAAGTATCTTTTTTTTTTTCCTGTGTCATGGTTTTCTTCTTGTTTTTTGTGCTTGACATTTGTTGAGTTTCTTTTGTATCTTGATTTATATTTTTCATCAAACTTAGAATGTACTAGCCATTTAATTCTTCAAATATGTTTAAATTTGTCCTTTACCCTCATTGGGGACTCTAATTATATGTGAATTAGGTTGCTTGCAGTTTTTCCTTAGCTTCCTGATGTTTTGTTCATTTTTGTTTTCAGTATTTATTCTCTAAGGTTTTATTTTATATAATTTCTCTTCTATGTTTTCTAGTTAATGAATATATTCATCTTCTATGGACAAGCTGATATTACTGCTATCTAGTTAATTTTTCACTCCAGATATTGTAGTTTTCATCTCTAGAAGTTCGATTTCTTTTTATATTTGCCACATCTTTGCTTTTGCTCTCTCCTTTAGCTTCTTGAACATAGAGCATACTATAATATTGTCTTCTCTCCCTCTATTTGTATTGTCTGTTTTATTTTAGGGTCAGTTATTATTTTTATCTTCATATGTTGATCATATTTTTCTGTGTATTTTCACGTGTGGCAATTTTTTACTAGATACCTAACATTATAAATTTGAGCAGTTGGGTGAGAAACTGCTTGATAAACAACTTGAGCAGTTGGTTTTGTATTCCTATACCCATATTTTTCAATTTTGTCCTGGGACCCATTTAAGTTACTTGGAAATAGTTTGATCCTTTTGGATCTTGCTTTTAAGCCTTATCAGACAGGACCAGAGCAATGCTTAGTCTAGCCTGAAATTTGCCCCACCAACTAACAAAATATTTCTGAGAACTTTTCCCAGTTCTCCATGACTTTAGAGGATTTTTTCCTCACTTGTAAGAATGGACACTACTTCTACTCCTGTGTGAGCATCAGGAGTACTCCCTCTAACTTTCGCAGGGCCATTCCCAGACCCATGGAGTGTCTTTACACGCGTGGTCTGAGCAGTGCTCAGCTGGGGACACTGCAAGGGAATGGACGCTCTGAAGATCTCAGTTATTCTCCGAGCAGGTCTCTCTCCAGTACTTGTCTCCTGAACTCTGCATTGCTTCTTCCTGGACTTTCAGTTCCATTTCCTGAACCTTGAATATCTGTGCTTTGCCTGGGTTGCCCCTCTGTACCATAGCCTAGAAACTCTTTGCCTTAGTAATCCAGAACAATTGTTGGGCTCACTTTTTTTTTTTTAAATTAACTGATTCTTAGTATCTTGAGAACTGTTGTTTCGTATAATATATTTCCTGCTTCTATTTATTTTCAGTTATTGCAGTCAGGGGAATAAACCTGGTCCTTCTTACACTATCTTTCCTAGAAATAGGAGTCTTCCTAATAACTTTGTGTATGTATGTGCACATGATGGGAACAGATGATATGAGATTTACTTTCTTAACTTAAGCACGCAGTACAGAATTTTCAACTATAAGCCTGATGTTGTCTAGCAAATCTCTAGAATGTTTTCATCTCACGTAAAGAGACTTCATACCTGATGAATAGCAACTCCTCATTCCCTTAACCCCATTTTTCCCCTGGTAACCACCATTCTACTTTCTGCTTCCAAGACTGGCTCTTTTAGATACCTCATATAAATGGAATCATGCAGTGTTGTCTTTCTGCAAATTTTTAATAATTCTAATTAAAAAAATTTTTGTGCTGGTAAAGCTCACATAACTATTGTAGCATTATGCAATTATACTAATACAAGGAGAAAAAAATGAAAAAAAAATAAAACCACCTGTAATCCCACATTCCAGAAATAATGGCTTAAAATTTTATTTAATAGGTACCTAATTTAAGTATATGTATTACTTTTCATAAGTAAAAATTAGATAATTCTATTAATATTTATTTTGTATTGCATTGTTTAGTTACTAACTTGTGTCCTACTCTTTTGTGGTTCCATGGACTGTAGCCCACCAGGTTCCTCTGTCCAGTGGGATTTTCCAGACAAAAATATTGGAGTGGGTTGCCATTCCCTTCTTCAGGGAAACTTCTTGATCCAGGGATGGAACCTGTGTCTCTTTCATTGGAAGTCTGACTCTTTAACTGAGCCACCAAGGAAGCCCATTATAACACAACTTATTTGCTATATGGAATATTTTTATATGATTCAATCATTTCCTCCAGTGTCATTTTTAAGCGTTCCATAGGAGTCCATTTTATGGATATGCCAATATATTATGTGCCATAATTGTGCATAGTTCTGTGTCATAACTTATTGAGCCAATCCCTTATCATACAGCATTTATGTTTTATCTACTTTTTCACTATTATATATAGGGATATGGTGATAATTCTGGAAGATGAATGTTTTCTGCTATTTATCATAATTTCCTTAGGAAAACTTCTTAAAAGCAGAATTACTTGTTCAAGGCACATGTACATCCTAAAATCATTGAATATTTACGGCAACATGTCACACAACTGTATACAACCAGAACACCAGATGCCATTCTCCCCTTACTCCAGGCTATTCTAGGTGTCATTTTGTAATCACTTCTACAGATGGTATCGATACACTTGATCTGTGTCAGAAACCTCTTCCTCTGACCTACTCCCACCCTACCATGACATACCTTTAATTCCTTTAATTCCATTCGGAAAAATCTACAAGCCATTTTGACTTGTCATTTGTTGATTTTCTCTATCCTTTGGTAAATTTTAGTATCAAAGTACAGACCCTGTTAGCTGTCTCTCTCTCCCTCTCTTTCTTGTTTTGCCTGGGTTCTTTCTTTCCTCTCAACTCTCAGTTCTCTTTTTTCTTAATATAAATACTGAGTTTTATATATTAAGCCCCAGTTTCTTTCCTTACAATGCAAGATATTCTTTAAGGTGGAACTCAGAGAAGCCTGGCAGGCTGCAGTCCATAGGGTCACACAGAATCGGAAACAACTGAAGTGACTTAGCAAGCAAGTACATTTTTACCTCATTAATCATCCACCAACCTATTCAGGGTGTCAGAGAAGCAATTCAGAAATTCTCAGGCAATCCAGAATGCAACTGGAAATTAATACTGTACCAAATGTAAGAATAAACTGATTGTTACATTTTCTTCTCATGTTTAAGCTCAAAATCCTTGAACTGGCTCCACGATATTAGGCATATCTGAAGCATCAGAAAGATATAATAGCACAAAGAAGATAAATATACATGATCATCTTCAAAGAAGCAAAAACCATACTCCAAACAAAATAGAAATGTTGGCTTAGAATGTGGACAGAATCTTGTTCAAACTCTTCTGTTTCACCTGGGTCAAGATATATTACAGAAATTGTACCTTGCTTCCATGTCCACTTCTGTTTATGTTGGATCTCTTCTTATTCCCTCTTTTTATCCATGATACCTATTGAATCTATTTGTAAGTACCCATGATAACAAGATAGACTTCTTTATGTCTTTTCAGTAGCTCATTGTTTTCTGGTAATGATGCTCACCTTTTGGTCAAAATTGCTTTTTGGATGATTCTGTCTTTTGCTCCTTTTCCTTTGATATCTCCCAATATCCCTTCTTCAAAGATGTGAAGAAGTCTACCTTCATATCAATACCTTCACTCCCCTGGTTGGTGAAAGAGTATAGGCTCAAATGGAGAACAAAAGGGCACACACATAGAGTTCATTCTTTAGCAGTTCCTTGATTCAAAATAGATCTCACAGACTATATAAGCCTCACTGTTTTTAGAATAAACAGGTAGTTTAGATCAAACCACGGGCACAGAGAAAAAATGATTTCAGGCTTGACTATCCAATCATTGTTTGCCTGACTCCCATTTTATTTATGAACCATTCCTCCACAGATTTTTTTAAACCTTACTAGAGCTCTTCAAAACACAAGCAAAAACGAGTAAAATTAGAATATTGGAAGATACAGTCTTCTAAAATACCAAAATAGAATTATATCCAAATTTATAACTCTTAGAGAAACTATTTTATGCCAAATTACATAAAGCTAGGGAACCTTTACAGTATTCTCTTATTTTCTTATGAATTTAGTTATAAATGTCTGTTAAATCACAAACCCAAATTCTACAGGTTCCACTGCATTTGGGTCTGTGGGGCTACTTCTCTGTACACTGCTATTATAACTAGCAATCTCTTCACAGGGCTTCCCTGGTGGCTCAGCAGCAAAGACTCCTCCTGCAATGCAGGAGATGTTGGTTCGATCCCTGGGTGGAGAAGATCTCCTAGAGGAGGGCATGGCAACCCACTTCAGTCTTCTTGCCTGGGGAGTCCCATGGACAGAGGAGTCTGGAGGGCTATGGTCCATGGGGTCTCAAAGAGTCAGACACAACTGAAGTGACAGAGCATGCACAGTCTCCTCATAATCAACAGAAGTCCTTAAGACTGGCTACCTGTTCCAGCTTCCGTCTCCACTTGTAGCCTGCGCCTGCAGGCCAGAACAGTATGAATGCTTGGATTTCTCCAGTCATTCTACCCAATATATGGACAGGTGGTGCTCTAATCTGGTTCAGGCTCTTTCTGTGTTTCAGTACAGAAAGAGAATTCTCTGGCCTGGCTTCCACCTACACTGATCCCCAAGTCTTATCATTTCAGGAAAAAGAATCAAGATATTGCTCTTTAAAAACCAACTCTTATTTGGTCTGAGCTCCATGCTCAGAATTTCTCAGAATTTCCTCACATTTCGTTATATTTTAACCTTAAGAAGTGGCTGAATGTGGGGAGAGCGCAAATTAGCTAAGATGGCCTGTTCAGGCTGTCTTGCCCCACGGTTTGCAAATCATGACTGTATGACAACCGAGCTCGTTTACAGCGCTGCGCACCTGCGGCACGAGGGCCTCATCCGGTCTCAGGTTGTGGGCTGGAGGCGCACGTGAGCGCCACCCAGAGAGAGGCGGCGTTGCTCCTGCACCCTGACTGGGTCCCTTGGGCCAGCCACGAGAGCAGAGACCGGCGTGTCTGCTGCTCTGGCTTGCTATGCCAGCCAGGAGAGAAAAAACACATCTGCAGTTCTATGGTTCTTCCAGCTTCCCTGATTGCACCTCGTCTACCGTGGGCTCAACAGTGCGCACTGTGAGACACAGCAAGACCATTGGTATCCTGAACAGGATCGGTAAGACATGGGATAAATAAATTAGGAGGAATTTGTTTAACAAGTTTACCTTGTTCCCTGATTCTCAATCTTGTTTAAGTGGCAGAGCCTTTGAGAAATAAGCACCTCATGAAGTTCCATACATGACATATCGTACTTACATTAGCTGCATATACACACTTTTGTTCTAAATTAAAAAAAATATGTATACCTATGGCTGATTTATATTGAGGTTTGACAGAAAACAGCAAAATTCTGTAAAGCAATTATCCTTTAATAAACAAATTAATTAAAGAATAAAAATAAATTGGATTTGAATCTAGGCAATGTAAATGTAATTTCCTTTAATATGGTAAAGGAAATTGTGGCATGAAATAAAATTGAGAAAATTTTATTATATATTTCTCTTGCAAAATTAGTCTACCATTACTGATGTAATAGATTGAGTCTATTTTTGATACTTTATTGCTTAGCATTTGAAGCCCCACTGTGATCGTTTCCCCTTTGCTCCATATTTATGAAAGTTGATAGGAAAGCCTGGTGCTCCCTTTTTGTAGAGCGTGGTGCATGCTCAGTCACTTAGTGGTGTCCGATTCTTTGTAACTCCATGGATGTAGCCCACCAGGCTCCCCTGTCCATGGAAATCTCCAGGCAAGAATACTCAAGTGGGTAGCCATTCCCTTCTCCAGTGGCCTTCCCCACCTGAAGACTGAATCCGGGTCCTGCATTGGCAGGCAGATTCTTTAACAGTGAGTCGTATGGGAAGCCTGCAGAGCCTGGTGGGAAATTCAAATAATGCATGTGAGACCCCTTACCCAACCCATTCACTAACCAGAATAAAAGCCAAACCAGTCTCCTTTTCTTTTTCTCCCAAGACGCTTTTGGACCTGCTTGAGAATCCTGCCCAGCTCTTCCCAGAAAGCTTCATTATATGTCACACCTTCTTGGTATAGGTGTGACATCACCTGTCTCAATATCTGAACCATAACTTGGGTGTATTGGGGAAAGTCCATCCCTATTCATCAGGGTGTCCACAACACCTGAATTTTTAATAGTAATGCATTTCCTCCTCTCTGTTAACAAGGTAGGTCACAGTAGCATCACTGGAGGTCTTTAAGTTGCAAATTATTTTAAGACAAAGAGAAGACTAAAAAGAAAGAAACAACAGCTAAAAATTTACAAAGTTCTTATTTCAAATTTTATTGGAGTTTAAAGTTGAATTTTTATCTACAATACTGTGATTGATTGGTGATTAGACATTTTTGATATGAAAAACTGCATTTAAAATAGAAATTTCCTAATTTTGTAATAAATGTAATAACTAATATTTGTTTTATACTTATATGCTAAATACTATACTCAGATTATTGAATACCACAACTCTATGAGGTATACACCATTATTATTTCTATTTCTCAAGTGAATGACAGGCTTAGGGAAATCAAGTAACTTGCCTGAGATTGCATAGCTTATATGCAATGCAGCTTGGATTTAAAACTCAGGCTATCTAATTTCAGAGCCTGCAGTTCCAATTACTAAACCTTGCAACAGAAGTACAGCCAGTACTGTTGGTAATGTGAGAGTTGATTTTCTAAGAAACATCTTGTTCTTTTATTTAATGAAAAACTAAATGATGGTGTGATTACTTTCTAGATTCAGTCTCATAGTAACAATGCTATTTTATATTGGAAGAATTTTAACAAGAGGATTTGCTTTTGTTTTTAATAGCCTGAAAAGAAAGTTATAAAATTAAAATATTACTGTGCACACCTAATATTTGAATCTATCTTTATTTGAAAAGTAATGGCCTCTTTTTTCCTACTGTCAAATCTATAGTGATTAAAAATCCTTTATCACTTGTTTCTGTAATAAGAAAAATAAATAAACTCAAAAAAGTCATTTAACTTGTATTCTACTTTTTAACAACTTGAGGAACATCAGTTTCTGATCTCAACTTCCACATTGATTTCAAGTTCCATATTGAAATATAAATAATAATGTCTTGCATTACTCAAACAATGCTTCCTAAGAAGTTATCCACATGACAATTGTGATAATAATTTATGTTAGAAAGGGAAATTAGTTCTATGTGAGTAGTACTTATATTAAGTGAAGATTACTTTTGTTTTTTTCCATTGGAGACTTGACATTAAAATATGTATTTTCAACTGTTACAAGAATGTATTTATCTACTACTAATAACAAAGATATTTTTGAAACCAGATTCTAATTAACAAGAGTATAATTATAATTTTATAGCAAAACAATGATTATATATGTATGTATGTGTTGAGTAGAGTAATTATAAAGTATGTACATTTCTTACCAAATTGAATTTTGTGGAACTTTGTTCTTTACACAAAAGATTACAATACTTTTGCAAATGCAAAATGCTAGATTTTTTCTTTTTTCATTAGCAGCAATACAATTTAGGGTCAGTGAAACTGGAATGTAATACAAAAGATATGAGAACTAATTTCATAAGTTAAGAAAAAAATTAGGTAAGAGTTGAGAAACAGGCCTGTAAAATTATGGATAGGTCACCCTGAGCCAGTCTACTTACCATTTCTATAGTAGAAAAATTAGAGAATGCTAAATGAAATAAAGGCTGCATCATTGAAATGAATGAAAGGAAAAGACATTTTTTACACTGAAGATTCTGTAATTAACCTATGGGACTCCATGTGATTATAAATTATGGCAGTGAATTACTGAGAATGTCTCAAATAAGACACATGGAAAACAGTCTCTGAGTAGTTTTTGAATTAAAAGGAAGATGATGTACAATAAGCTGACCAGCTGAGGTCAGGAATGAGATCCCTTGTTGTCTTTCTTTGTGTGTTATAATATTATACAATTAGTGCTTCAGACTTCCTTGAGGCTCAGACAGTTATGGAGATGAAACATGGTACAGAAAGGTGTTTGTCAAATTTTAATATATACATAAAAAATCTTGCCAACAGGAAAGAGTTTTTCACTCCTGTGGGAAAAGGCAGAAAATACACTCAATCTTAGAATTACACATTTTTTTCTTTCTAATGAGCAGCAAAGGTGAGAGTTCTAAAACTAAAAGAGCTCAGTCAATACTCAGGAGAAGTACAGCTTCAGAGGTGAAAATAACCCTTCTCTAATGGCTTTCTGAATGTGGTTCCTCTCTACTTGCTGATGCCATAGAAGCTGTACTGTAATTAAAGTCTTACATTTTGAGAATAGATTTCTTTTGCCTTAAGAAAAAGCCTTTGTCTTTTTTCAAAAAGACAAAAAACACATGTGGTTATTTTAAACATGAGAAATTATACCTCTGGGTCTCTGGGATTATCTGTGAATTCCAATGTTGCAATTTAATTAATTTAATGTGTGTGTACCAAATTTTGTGCTATATTCTACTGTGTTTTTGTTGTTTAGTTGCTAAGTCATGTCTAATTCTGTGACCCCATGAACTGCAGCATGCCAGGCTTCCCTGTCCTTTACTATCTACAGGAGTTTGCTCAAACTCATGTCCATTGAATCAGTGATGCCATCCAACCATCTCATCCTCTGCTGCCCCCTTTTCCTCTTGCCTTCAATCTTTCCCACCATCAGGAACTTTTCTGATGAGTTGGCTCTGCATCAGGTGACCAAAGGATTGTAGCTTCAGATTCAGCATCCATCTTTCCAATGAATATTCAGGGATGGTTTCCTTTAGGATTGACTGATTTGATCTCCCTGCAGTCCAAGGTACCCTCAAGAGTCTTCTCTCATACCACATTTCAAAAGCATCAGTGCTTCTTCGGTGCTCAGCCTTCTCTATGGTCCAAATCTCACATTCATACATGACAACTGGAAAGCCATAGCTTTGACTTGGCTTTAACCAAGGGTGTGAGTTTTATGCCTGGGGCCCTTTCTTCAGAAGGAGGGACTTTTTGGATTTCACTAAACACAGAAGAACTCTAACTAGATGACAGGAGTGAGGATACTTGTTGAATGAAGGAGAGAACGTGGAAATTGAATGAGTTTAATGTTTCCAGTGTACAATGTGAGTCAGAGTGGCAGAGATATGGCTGGATAAAAAGTGATGGCAAGGCCATGTAAAGCCTTGAAAGAGTTCTAGATTCTATCCTAATGGCAGATTTTGAGCAAGAGAAATGTACTGATTTACTATCATAATTTAGAAATTTAAGATGCTCTTAAAAATAACTATATTGAGAAGAGAGAAAGCTAGTCAAAGTAGAGAAAATCTGAAACAAAGGTTGGCCTTATTGGCCAAGAAACTGAACATAAAGACCATGTTCTCTGATCATAAAATGAATACAAAGAGAGGAAAAAACCTTATGTGTTGGCAAATTTAGGAATACACTTCTAAATTGCTCTTGGATAAAATAAATCATAATGCAAACCAGAAAACACTTAAAACTCAGTGAAACGATAATACTTCATATTAAAGCATAAGATAGAGTTAAAACTGTAGAGAATCAGCTTTCAGCCTTAAAAGCTTAATTAAAAAATGAAAGCTGAAAAGTGGTTAGTAGTTATGAAAAAAATAATAACAAAATAAGTCCCAAGAAAGTAGGCAAAGGGATATGACAAACATAAGGTATTACAATTTTTGAAACAGAACGCAGTTACAATAAAGAAGATCTTTGTAATCTAATCATATTGATACATCATCTCATAGACATTCAAGGCAAAACAGAGAAGATTCAAAAGAAAAAATATTAGGAAATAAAAGGGAGCCTTACCTATAAATATGACCCCTCAATAGTATGAAAGAATAAATGTTAATAAATTTGGAAGAATATATAATATCTTAGAACTATATTACCAAACAAAACTGGATCAACTATAAACAAAAAAATCTGAATAGATCCTTATCTACTAGTCATTGAATCAATATTGAAAAATTTCCTACAGTAAAATACCATGTTTATTATATGGGTGGGTTTCCCAAAACATTAAAAGCATAAATCCAAACTTGCACAAAATTTTATAGTAGGTAAATAGGAATCTTTTTCCCACACTCATTTTTTTTCAAACTATTACAAATTCAATGCTAGAAACAAACAACAAAAAATGAATTACGTAAAGAGCAAAGTTACAAGCTAATTTCTTCAAAAACACCAATTGAGAAATTTATTAACAAAATCCAACAACGTACATTAAAACAAACTTTGGCCAAAGTGGATTCAGACCAGAACAAAGATGTTTTAATACCCAAAAAAGAGAAAACTGATAAATTGATCATATTAACCTATTAATGAGCTACCCTTATGATTATCCCCATGAGTAGAGGACAAATGATTTAAAGTGGTTAAGATGGATTATAATAAATGCTTAAAGTAGAGGAAAAGAATGTCTCATCATAATTCAGAAAACAGCTTAGCATAATATAAGCATATACTATAGCCTATACGTAGTTTATATACACTATATAAACCATATCCAGCGGTTCTCAATCTTTTGGAAACCAGAGATAGTTTTCGTGGAAGATAATTTTGCCAAGGACTTGGTGTAGGAGTGGGGGATAGAATCAAGATAATTCAAGAGCATTATATTTATTGTGCTTTATGTCTGCTATTATTATTATTATTATATCAGGTGCACCTCAGATCATCATATGTTAGATCCTAGACACTGGGGACCTCTGAATGTTTGCTATGTAGTGTAAGCATGGACTTGGAGCTGGACTGTCTTGGCTCAGATATTGTCTCTGTCATTTCTTGGCTGTGTGACCTTAGGGAAATCATTGACTCTCTCTCTGCCCCCATTGTCTTATATATAGAGAGGACATAATAGTACAAACTATTTTATGGGCTATTTTGATGATATTAAAGTGAGACACAAAGCAAACAAATCTGCTGTCATCCTTTCTGATTTAGCATTTTACTGGTGATTCTAGCCATATAACAATGGTAAAATTGGATCAATAGCTCTGAGGGCTGGAAAGAAATATAATTGTCATTTGTAATATGATTGCCTATATAGAAAACCCAAGGGAATCTACAAAATATCCAAACTAATAATAATAAAAAAAAGTTTAGCAAGTTTGTTGAGCACAAAATACCATTCCAATAGAGAGGTGTTCCTAACCATATGCAGCTAGAAAATTTAGCAAAAAACAGCTCAGATGATAGCAACTATCAATTATAGAGAAAAAAATAGCAAGAATGTGAAAACATTACAGAGAAAATTTTAACTTATTGCATAGTGAAAAATTAGACTTCATTAAATGTGTGTTAAATTACAATTGTGAGGTATATCATATTTATATATAATTTACCGTGAAGCTTCATTTAACTGAACATGGGATGCCTTTGATTCTCTAGACAATATGGAAGAATATGAGTGAGCTGAAATTGGTACTCCACACTTACAAAGATACAGTAATTAAAACAGTGATGTTACTCGTCTAGGCAGACATAAATGAGGCAACAGAACAGAGTAAAAAGCCTAACGGGAGACTGATATATAGTAATATAAATTTATTATGCAATGCAGGTTTAAATACTAAGTGTTAACAAAATCTGGACAGAGGGAAAACAATACGTTTGTATTTCTATTTTTAACAGATCCCCAAAATAACATGTGAAAGAAATTCTATATGACAAAAGATACCGCAAAGTGAAAATGTTACCAGTGAGGAGAAAACACTTGTACTAATATAAAATGAGTAGAGATTGGTGCAAAGACTGCATGACGGACCCCTGCAAATTTAGTACAAAAATGACGTCTCAGTGGAAAAATGGAAAATGCATATTTACAGGAAAGGAAGCATAAATGTCAGTAAACATAATGAAATGCTTGGCCTGGTTAAAAGTCAAAATAATGCAGATTTAAAATAAACATTGTATTTCATCTTATATCCATCAAATTGAAAAAAAAAAAAAAAGATGTTTAAAGTTCTAGCAATACCATATTTGACCGCGATATGACAAAAGAGTAACTCATATCCAGAGAGCATGAGTAAAGAAATGCGGGGACATCAAGTTGATTGGGCTTCCCTGGTAACTCAGATGGCAACAAATCTGCCTCCAACGTGGGAGGCCCAAGTTCAGTCCCTGGGTTGGGAAGATCCCTGGAGAAGGGAATGGCTACCCACTCCAGTTTTCTTGCCTGGAGAACCCATAGACAGAGGAGCCTGGCGGGCTGAAGTCCATAGGTTTGCAGAGGGCTAAAGTCCATGGGTTTGCAACTGAGGGACTAACGCTTTTACTTTTTTCACTTACCCTACATTTTAAAAATACCACTTCTAGTTCTCTCCATATATACAAGAATGATATTGCAATCATAGTTGTCTCACAGCAAAAATGTAAAAACCTGTCTGTCCCTCAAAGGAGGTCGACTACAAAAATGGTTCAATCAGATAGTGAAATGACAGCATGTAAAGGAATGAACCAGATAGTTACTATGGTGGGCACACACTACAGGGTGATATGCAGAATACTCTGTCACTAAAATGGAAACCTAAAAGTAGCATTTATGTAGTTTGTTGATAAATGTGTATTTGATAAAATTATCGATATATGCTGTAAGTCTTACACACTACCTATGGATAAATGATACTAGATGAGGACAGTCCATGGGGCTGCAGAGTCGGACATGACTTAGAGACTGAACAACAGCAGCAACATTGAGAGACAAAGGATGAGACAGGGAGCCTTAAACTGTGACGTTTCACTTGTTAAAATAGTGATTGGAGGGAAAAATTACAAAAGCAACATCTGTACAATTGAGTAACGTGAACCTGTCTATATGTTTGGGATTATGAGTTTAAAGACTGAGTCAGATGCTTTTCAAATTAGTAATCGGTTTGAGTTGAATGAACACATCCTATGAATGTGGAGACTTAAGTCCCATGTAGGTAGTTCACAGACTATCAGTGTTGTAAAGGTCTCAGGATTTTTGAGATGATGTTATTTAGAAAACCTGGTTATGTTTCCCTAGGCCCGACTTTAATATATTCACATGGCTAAAAGTGAAAGAAAGCAGTAGTTGCTCAGTTGTGTCTGACTCTTTGCGACCCTATGGACTGTAGCCCACCAGGCTTCTCTGCCCATGGAATTCTCTAG
This sequence comes from Antilocapra americana, assembly GCA_007570785.1. NCBI lineage: Eukaryota > Metazoa > Chordata > Mammalia > Artiodactyla > Antilocapridae > Antilocapra > Antilocapra americana. Next base: position 2,578,881 of record ML661908.1, on the reverse strand, counting down.
GCAAGAATACTGGAGTGGGGTCCCCTTCTTCAGGGGATCTTCCCAACCCAGAGATAGAACACAGGTCTTTTGAATTGCAGGCAGAGTCTTTACTATCTGAGCCAGCAGGGAGACCCGACATGGTTAAAAGACAAAGGCAAATTCATACTTTCCTGTGTCTTGGGCAGACTTCCCAGATTTCAACTGTTTTTCTCCTGTATCATTCAAAAGAATCAATATCAATTTCAATGTTACAACTGAGAAGGAGAACTAAGAAAAATCACAGCTCAATTCTTCCTTTTACATGCCTCTTCAGTACATTTTTAGAATGACAGTCAACTCAAAGATTTATTTTAAAAGTCAACACTTTTTCTTTTTTCTTTAATTCTCACAAACTGTGTGTAGGAATTCATCTTCCATAATGGAATCTGCATTGATGGAAAAAACTGAGAAGGTTTTCAAAATAACTAGATTTCGTCAAGGCAACAAATGAAAGGCAATTCATTAGGCAAGCTGATTGTACTAGCGCATGAAATGCACACTGAGAATAATAGCCTATTTGTTAATTTGCCCAAATAGCATACCTAAGGATCAAAGATTTATTAAAGCAACGACTGGCATGCAGGTTTTCTTGAAACGTAATTTTCTGTATATTAGGAGAGCGTTTTGTAAGACAGCACAAACGACAAGAATTTGGTGACTACAAGTATAAAGACAATACTGCTGATGAAACTCAGTCAAGAGGAAGCCAATATTTATAAACCTGACGATAACAAAGATGCCGCTGCAGCCACTGTCCTGGGGTAGTGGAGGGAACAGGGCTCAGGCCTGACATAATGACCGCCTTGTTCCCAATCAGCTTTGATGAACAAGCAACGACGGGCCCATCATCCAAAATTAGCAAAAGCGTCAGAGTGCAATGATGGCTTCGTGACAGGAGGCAGGGCGGATAAGTGGATCAAAAAATGAATGCTGTACATAAACTGTCAGCCAGCAAGGTGCTTTGAAATAAAAATCTTACGGCAGAACTCATATATAAATCCAACACTACTTATCAAGATGATAAATTGAAACTGTGATTTGGTTTCAAGTATTCTAATCACAGATTTCACATGTAACTATATTTATCAAATAGTTTGAACTTGGGTAGACAGTGGTAAAAACATGCAACAGACAATATCATGGAGACATTTTACCATATTTTATCTGAATCATTCATATAAAGTATTCATTGACTTAGACTAATACAGCTAGAATATGGCCAAACTGTAATGATGCATTTTGGAAAAATTATGCCATTATTACTAAATCATGAAGAGTTTTCATACACTCAATATAGATTATTGATGCATAATTTTAGAATAATTTTAAATAATTTGAATTTTAGTATTTCAACTATTTTCATATCATTTGGGGGATGTTTGCATCTATCCTTTACTGGACTTTCAAAATATTGATACCTTTGGCTCTAGAAGTTTAGAATATCCTATAAATTTCCATCTTGGATATCAATTAAATATTATGTGAAGCATAAAATAATGTTAAAGATCTTTGTTTTGGTAGAACATATATTTTTTTAAGAATGGAAAGAGATTTATTGTTTAGGCTGTTACAGGTCCTGATATCTCATCATAAAATCTTTTAAAAATGTAACTGTAAAGCTTTTGATAACAATATAATACAGCAATCTTTTCATAAAGATTTGTTCTCATTAAATTCTACATTATTGTTAAAGTAGTATCAATGTAAATGATTTGTAAACTGTGACAAATCACAAGTATGGGATTCTAAACAAAACTTTAAGGGTCAAATTCAGGCAGTTAAAATTTGGTATGTATACAGGGCTATTTTGAATGAGAAGCATCAGACATTTTTAGAAGGTCCATTACTATCTTTAAGCAATCTAAAAATTCCTGTGTGAATGCTTTTATCCTTATTTAGATAGTGGTGGTTTTGGTCTTGCATTTTCTAAAACTTGAGATATAATTAAAAAGAAAACCTTACAAATATAGGAAACTGGGAAGCACTTTTGCTTAAAATGATCACTAGGGGCCAAGCGCTTCGTCTCAGCGAAGAATTGCTCGTCGTTTACAGAAGAGACTCTCACTTTGAAGCTGATACTTGCTTTTTGCAGATATTCAGGGCATGAGAAGAATGAAATCCAGTCTATGAACTGAAAGATAAATGACTAGCTAAAAGGAATCGCTTTTATTAAATTAGTATACATAAAAGAAGATGGAGCATCTAGACTCTGATGAAATTACCTTTCAAAAGGGTTGGAGGACTATATAGATAAGAAGACACAAAGAAGTATGGTTTGTGTAGAGGACTGAGTCTCAGAAAGTCAGTTTCCATTTCTAGTTCAGACAGTGATGCTTTTTTCATTTCACTTCCTCTGCTCCAAGCCATGCATTGCTCTTCCGTGGATCAGAGGATCCTACTACAGGACAGTCACATTACATCTATCCTTTCTCCCTGGAACATTCCGCATGCTTTGTCCTAACTCTGTAAACTTGACTTGCACCTTTATTTTTATTATTTTATTTTGCTTTAGTTTTAACTGAAAAATAAATATTTATTAAATCTAGCTTTCTTTCTTTTGTCATAACACAGAATCATGACCCTGATGGACAGATATATCAGCGTGAAGATGCCAGAAGCCTCCCCAGTCATTGATTTCAGTGTTATGGGAACTGCAGTCACAGTGGAGTTTCAAGTCCGTACAGGAAGCCGACTAGCCCCGGGGTTTCCCACACCTGCCAAGCTCACTGAATGGACCCAGGAGCATGAGAGTCAATAGCACCATGCAGAGGTACACAGAAGGGCTGCAGGCAAAACACTGCTGCAGGTGTGCTTCCCCTGGTGAAGCTAGAATTGCCCACCCTCAAGTCTGCTCCTTCACAGCCCTGCTTCCCTAGGAAGCATCTCCCTTTGGCTGCGGAAGGAAGGCTGCACACTCAGATCACCCTGAGAAGCCTGGTTCCCCACATGGCCAACCCACTTCTGAGCGACCATCACTGTCTTTGCAGCAGGTCTGCTCAGCTTGTTGGTGCTGCTGCAGCTTGTGGCAAAGGGTCTTCCTGGACAGAGGCAACTCCAGGGGGTCAGGGTGAGTCCACAGAGGGTGAGGAGGGCTCCTCCCTACCCCGGGACCTCCCAGCCTTCTCCACCCAGAACGGAGCCTGGGAAGGCCTGCAGGAGGAGACGGCTGTGAGGCCAGGTGGGCACATGCCCACAGAACTTGACTGCAGTGAGTGGACACCTCCTGACCCCCCTGTCACTGACCGCCCTCCTTGGGCAGGAGGAAAGGTCTGGAGCTGGGAGTCTGCAGCTTGAAGCCTAGCTGTCATCTTCAGTAAGACTCACCTATAGACGTGGGGAGGGTACCTCTTCATGTTACCCACCAGGGCTTTTTGAGTGCCTTAATCAATAGAAATTGAGAAGAGCCAGACAAGAAATTCAAGTGCAGTTTTAATGGGGCTCCTGCTACAGTGGAGCAGGTAGGGAAGCAAGAACAAGCAACTGGGTTCCCTCGCCCCTAGAGGGGGCGAGTTGGCTCCTCATACACTGTGAGAGTAGGGGTGTGTCCCGAGGGTCCAGTTGGAGGGGTGGATTGGGTGGTTTGCGCACCCCCTTGGTGGTGATGTGTGCAGGGGCATGTGCAGAATGTGCTCAGTCGCTCAGTCGCCTCTGATTCTGCGACCCCACAGACTGTAGCCCGCCAGGCTCCTCAGTCCACTGGAGTGGGTTGCCATGCCCTCCTCCGGGGCATCTTCCCCACCCAGGGATCGAACCTGCGTCCCTCATGTCTTTTGCTGGCAAGCGGACTCTTTACCATTGTGCCACCAGGGAAACCCCAGGTGTAGTCGGGTACCCATTTTTTGCTCCTGGCTCTTTAGAAGTGGCAGTTGGTCTTTTGGTATCTTGTCCATAATTTGTCTGAAGTGCATATGTGCATAATGATATGTATTAATAGTCCCTTGTAATTTCTAATTTTGTTGTTGTTGTTGTTGTTTGAGGTATCAATGCAAGCACCAGCGCAAAGGGACCCAGGTCCCAGGTCCCAGGCTGTCTCACTTGCAGTATCAGACCCCAGCCAAGCCCAGTGAGGGCTGGCAGCTAGGCACAGCACATGGTGAGCCTACCCAGCACACCCCGCCCCTGTGCCAGGGCTGACTGGGCTCAGCCCCATCCAGGTGGGACGAGAACCTCAACCCTGAGCCTGCACATGTCGTTTCTGAGGTCGCAGACCCTAGGAGACACCTGGGTTGCACAGAGGCTTCAGAAGGAGGGCTCCCGCTTGAAGGAGCAGCAAGCAAGGAGGCTTTTCACAGTTGAACTTCTTCCCCATCTAAGGTGAGAATGCCTCTAAGTTTGAGAGATAAGGGGAGCAGCCACCAGGGGTCCAGCCACAGTTTGACCTCTGAGTCAGGGGTGACCCTTCTCCTGTCTGGAAAAACAGAGGTTGCCCAAGAACAATCCACCCAGAACCTTCCTGGAACGCAGGTGTGGGAGAGGGACCTTGACAGAGGGCTGTTCTCTGAGCTGAGGATATTTGAAACAGTCACCATGGCGGAGGCAAGAGTCGAAGATGCGGAGAAACTGAGGTCTCAGCTGAGGAATATTTTCATGACAGAATTGATGATAGCCTTGGAGAAGGAAACGACACTCCACTCCAGTACTCTTATCTGGAAAATCCCATGGACTGAGGAACCTGATAGGCTACAGTCCACGGGGTCGCAAAGAGTGGGACATGACTGAACGATTTCCCTTTCACTTTTCACGAGGAAGGAAATGGAAACCCACTCCAGGATTCTTGCCTGGAGAATATTTCATAAACAGAGGAGCCTGGTGGGCTGTATAGTTCATGGGATTGCAAGGAGTCGGATATGACTGAGCAACTAATTAACACACTAACGTGCACTCAGTCACAGAAGCAGAAACCCGTGTTCACCTCCCTGCTGAAGACCGGCTTGGCGGAGATGGCGGCCAGGACCCCAGATGCACACAAGCACGAGCAGCTGGAACACACGCCAGGAGCAGCAGTAACACAGACCTGGAGGAGCACTCCAACTCCACTTTCTTTTTCTTGAAATTAAGTTTTATTGAGCTATAGCTGCTTTACAGTGCTGTCCTAATTTCTACTGTATAGCACAGTGAATCAGCTATATGTATACATATATTTCCTCTTTTTTTGAATTTCCTTCCTGTTTAGTTCACCACAGAGCATGGAGTAGAGTTCCCTGTGCTATGGAGTAGGTTGTCTTCATTATCTATTTTATATTTAAGGTTTCCCTGGTGGCTCAGAGGGAAAGAATCTGCCTTGCAATGCAGGAAACCTGGGTTTGATCCCTGGGTCAGGAAGATCCCCTGGAGAAGGAAATGCCAACCCACTCCAGTATTCTTACATGGACAATTCCATGGACAGGGGAGACTGGCAGGCTACAGTCTGCCAGGAAGGTGAAAGAGTCGCACACAACTGAAATATATACATAAAATATATGTAGTGGAGTATGTATATAAATCCCAAACTCCCAACTCACCCTCCCTCCGCATGGCTGTCCATACGTTTGTTCTCTACATCTGCGTCTCTATTTCTGCTTTGCAAATGACTTCATCTGCATCATTTTTAGACCCCACATGTAAGTCTTATTATACAATATTTGTTTTTATTTTCCTGAGTTAACTTCACTCTCTATGACAGTCTCTGCAGCCGTCCATTCCTCTGCAAATCACAGAGTTTTATTCCTTTTTATGTCTATATTCCTTCTTTATCCCTTCCTCTGCTGATAGACATTTAGGCTGCTTCCATATCCTGGCTATTGTAAATAGGGCGCCAATGAATAATGGGGTTCCTGTGTCTTTTTGAATTATGGTTTTCTACAGGTGTATGCCCAGGAATAGGATTTCTGGCACATCTATTATTTCTCCTTTTAACTTTTTAAGGAGTCTCCGTATTGTTCTCCATAATAGCTGTCAATTTACATCCCCACAAACAGTATAAGAGGGTTCACTTTTCTCCACACCCTATCCTGCATTTATTGTTTGTACTGGGCTCGCCAAAAAGTTTGTTCAGCTTTTTCTGTAACATTTTACAGAAAAACACAAGTGAATTTTTTGGCCAGTCAAGTGGATTTTTTGGTGATGGCCATTCTGACCAGTGTGAAGTGATGCCTCGTTATAGTTTTGATTTGTGTTTCTCTACTAATTAGTGATGCTAAATATCTTTTCATGTGTTTTTTGGCCATCTGTATGTTTCCTTGTAGAAATGTCTATTGATGTCTTCTGCCCATTTTTTTGATTGGATTTTTTTTTTGTATAAGTTGCATAAGCTGTTTGTATATTTTGAAAATTAATGCCTTTTTAGTTGTTTCATTTCCAAATATTTTCTCCCATTCTTAAGGTTGTCTTTTTTTTTTTTTTTTTTTTTATGGTTTTCTTTTCTATGCAAAAGCTTTGAAGTTTAATTAGGTCCCATTTGTTCATTTTTGTTTTTATTTTCATCAATCTAGGAGCTGGGTCAAAAATGATCAAATGTCAGTGTTCTATTTCTGTTTTCCTCTAAGTGTTTTATAGTGTCTAGGCTTACCTTTAGGTCTTACTGCAACAAAAAGAGTAAAATTCCTATGAATAAACCTACCTAAGGAGGCAAAAGACACTATAAGATATTAATGAAAGTAAGGTGACACAAACATATGGAGAGATATACCATGTTCTTGTATTATAAGAATCAATTTTGTGAAAATGACTCTACTACCCAAAACAATCTATAGATTCAGTGAATCCCTATCAAATCACCAATGGCATTTTTCACAGAATTAAAACAAAAAGTTTTACAATTTGTGTGGAAACTCAGAAGACCTCAAATATCCAAAGCAATCTTGAGAAAGAAAAGCAAAGGAGAGAAATCAGGTTCCCTGATTTAAGACTATACTACAAAGCTATAGTAAACAAGACGGCATGGGACAGGCACAAAAACAAAAATATAGACCAATGGAATCTCTGGATAGAAGGCCCAGAGATAAACCCTTACCCCTATGGTCACCTAATCTATGACAAAGGAGGCAAAAGAATATAGTGGAGAAAAGATAGTCTCTTCAATAAGCAGTGCTGGGAAAATTGGACAGCTACATGTAAAAGAATGAAATTAGAACACTCCCTAGCACCATACATCTTCATTTTTAATTCATTCATTTTCTATCTGTTTTTTCCTCTTTGAATTGTGTTTTCCTTTCTTTTATCTACTGTATTGATTTGGAAAGTGGGCATTTAAAAATGTTAACAATATTTACCAGCATTTACTCTAATAACTTTTTGATGATGTTTCATTGATGATCAAACTCAAGAATAAAACGGCACCTTCTGACTTGTACTTTTTTAATGCATTTTCCCTCTCTCCTTCACCTTTACAGTCTTTTAAAACAGAATCTCAGTTTGGACGTAGGCTTTTGTTACAACTGCTTTCTGTTTTTGTTTTTTTCTTTTAATCATAGTGTTTAGCATTTTATTACAGTCATAACAATGTCTTGTGTGACAGTTAGAACCTTAGGTGTTTTTTTCTAAATGTCATTCTTTCTTTTGCTTGTGATTCCTTTCTCAGTTGATTTGAATTTCAATTTTTTCCAAGAAGGGCAAATGTTTGATTGAGCTGTGTTAATGCTTTTTATTTATTTTTGCCAAAAAGTAATAGACTATATAAAGCATCTTGTGTTGCTGTATTTTCCACAAAATATTCATAGACATTTTCACTATTTTTAGCCCTTTATCCAGAATGTGAGTTCAATCATGCTTTTAGTTTTTTATAATATATTTTGCTGCCCCTATGTATCTATGAGATTTTTTAATTTTTCATTTATAATTCATTTTTTTGGATATATAAATAATTTTCTTTTACTTTTGGCTGAAATATAACTCCTTTTATATCATAATGCTTTCCTCTATACTTTAATTAAAAATATAAAAGTTTAAAAAAGCAAAAATATTAAGAAAACAAAACCTACATACCTTTCACATATTATTATTATTATGTTGCCACATTTGCTTTGTCTCTCTTTCTGCGCACATATGTATGCACACTCTAAATATACTTACATATACATGTATATCTATATATGTAGGGATAGATTGCATATATCAAATAGATAGATGGGCATATATGTATCTTTGTATGTGTGTCTGTATATACACATACTTGTGTGTGCATAGATAAGTTCAGTCAGTTGGAAGTAAGTTGCAGACATGATATTTTTCCATAAATATTTTGAGATATTCTATGAGAATGGTGGCATTTTCTGATTATCATTATTATGTTATTACCATATTTAACAAAGATAATTTAGTGATATCAAACTGTATCTTCATCCTCTGCCTTCTGTATTTGGTGACATCTTTCTCACAATTTAAAACTCATTTGTATTTTTCCTCTTGATTCTAAGAACATTTTGCAAATATGTTGAATATTTTTTGTTTCAGTTTTATTTAGTAATATTTCTGTTTTTTTATTTCCTCCGGTGGATAACTTAATTCTGTCGATGAAGATTTGTCTTTGTATATTATCCATGCTCTGTTTCCCCATTTCATCTTGTTACCATCCTGATCTGTTCTTCTGATTTCCTGCCTTTTATTTTTTTCTTATGGCCACATTTAATTACATCATATTGAGAGTTCCAAATAGCATTATAGACTTGTGTCTGTCTCTGATTATGATTTTAAGATACAGTTTCTTTTCTTCTAAGTTTCTAAGTTGGTGCCTCTTTTTCCTTATGCTATGGGATGAATTATACATTCTTTTTCCAGCTTCATTTACTTTTAAAAGAATGAATTTACTTATGCCCCACATTGAAATCTTGGATTGTCCTTGATTTTGCTCCATATTCACTTGCTTAATAATTGTCTCTTCTGATCTGTATCTGGAAGAGAGCCTGGAATTCACAGCTCTTATTCCAGTATTTGGTACCTGGAAAGAATTTTTCTAGTGCCTTTCTAATGGATTGACTTGGCAATTAATGCTTAGTTCTATGACACTGAGAGTGAATGTAATTTATGAAAAATAAAATTTCCAAATACTGCTGACAAGGGTCTTTCTCTTAAGAGTTTGCTTAAGGGTACCATAGTCTAAGTCACTTCAGTTGGGTTCAACTCTTTGTGACCATGTGGAAGGTAGCCTGCTAGGCTCCTATGTCCATGGGATTCTCCAGGCAAGAATACTGGAGTGGGCTGCCATGCCCTCCTCCAGGGAATCTTCCTGACCCAGGCATTGTACGCATATCTCCTAGGTCTTCTGCACTGGGAGGCAAGTTCTTTACTATTAGCTCCACTTGGGATGCAAAGGGTGCCTTGCCTCCAGAATTCAGTGTGCTCAATTCATCCTGTCTCCCCACTGTCTTCCCACTGTCTCTCCTATTGAGTTCTTAGAGACCCAGATTAAAAGATTCTGTTTAAAGACTCCAGCAGGCAAGACTATTAGTCTGGTCACTTCATACCAACAATGCATAACCATGTACCACCATACCTGATAAGATGTGATGTGACTCCATGGAATCTGAGGTGACGCAATGTGACACAATGCAATGAAGTGAGAAATGGAAGACAAGGAGCCTAGTTTCCTGATTGGGACCAACTTTCTGAGTCTTGGGCAGAAGGGGAGTGTTCTTCTTAACTTTCTGATACAAACAGGAGTCAAGCTCTTATTGCTCTTCTTAAAGTCCAATGATTGATAATTTGAGAATTTTAGTTTTTATCAGTATTTCAAGTTGTATTATTTTCAGCATTTTTATAGGCATTTTGGGAGAGGAGGAGCAATATGCAATATCAGCAAACGACCAAATCTATTTTAAATTAAAAATTCAAAGTGGAATTTGTATTTGATCAATTTGGCTATTTACCTCAAGCAATTTGCATTTTACCACATGTTCTTCCTCTTAAGAGATTATTTCCTCCACATTTCTTATTTGGTGAGATGTTTTACAAACACTGCATCTTATTTGTATTGATTATCATAATAATGTTATAGGGTAGGCACTATTATCATTTAAAGAGTAGAAAAATGAGACTCAAAAAATAATTTTCCCTCCAGATTTATAGTCGAAACAGATCCATCTAAATTGAAAGCCCATGCTACTCTCTCTGTAAGTGATATTCCAAAGAAAGGAACATTTTATTTGAAGTAATATTAATCCCACCTCCTAGTGCCTGAAAGTGTCAAATGTGAAAACATTATCAAAGAGATAATGGTGGGAAAATTAGTCTTACCTCTTCTCTGGAGTACATATAGTTTAAAGGTATTAATGATTGATTTAAAGATACTGGTAACTGTTTGATGTATAGAAGCTTTCTAAAGAAATTCAAATGCCAGGGCATAGGAATATTATAAAATTGTTTTATCTTGTTATGTGAAAATTTAAAACAAGCAAAAAGTTGCATGTTTCTAGATATCCAGATTCTCCCAATTATTTCAAATAATTCTCCCTGAGGAAAATATCACAGCAATAAGTAATTATTATATCCCTTCTCTAGAAACTCTTTAAAAATCTGCTTTGAACGGTCCAAACCTAAGTGAGTACACTTAAAATACTTCATGGAAATGTAAATAAAAATTGTACAATATTTTATATAAAATGGGCTGAGTTAGCTGAATATTCATATACAAAAAAATGTATATTGGCTCCTACCTCATAACACACACACATATTCCAAATGGGCTGCAGATCTAAATGTTAAAGGTAAAACAATAAATATATTAGTAGAAAATTTAGTAAGGATATCTGAATTAACTTGGGGTAGGTTTCCTAAGTATGGCACAAGGAAAAGTAAGCATTAAACAAATAAATTGATAAACTGAAATGTTAAAAATCAGATCTTTTCATCAGAAGACACCATAAGAGAGAAAACAATATGTAAGTGGGAAAATAGATTTGCAATACAGCCACCTGACAAAGAATTCCTATCTAGAATATAAAAAAGATTCCTATAAGTCTATATGAAAATACAAATCATCAGTGCAAAAGGTGGCAAAAGAACAAAGGATTTTTACAAAAGAAAGGAAACAAATAAACCTGAAAAAGTGCTCAACTTCAGTACGGGGAAACAGAAGTTTAAATACACATTGTGGACATGCAAAAACATATCCTTCTCTGAATGTCAAAAAGGTAACGTCTAAAACATACCAGTTTTGTGGAAATGTAGACAGATATAACTGCTTTTGAATATTATTTTTTTTAGTCTACAGTAACCCTGAGATAAAGCTAAATGTTCACCTGATCAGGCATTTTAACCCCAGAGTATGTACCTGATTGAAATATAGGTGTGCATTTCCCAAGACATATATTAGAATATTCACAATATCAGTGTCAGTAGTAACCTAAAATCAGAAATTATCAAAATCCATTAGCAGAAGCAAGGATGTTAACATGAAAAAAAAATATGGATAAATCTTAAAAGCATAATGTCAAACAAAAGAACCCAGAAATAAAAGTATGCCTAATTTCATTTATATCAAGTACAAAAGATGCAAATGATGCAAAACTAATCTATGGTTGTTAGGATTCAGGGAAGTAATATCCGATTTAGGATAAAGGATGTTAGTTGCTGGAAGGGGCACAGATAAATTTCTGGATAGTGGTTCTTTTTTTTTTTAACTTTTTATTTAGTGTTGGGGTATAGATGAACAATGTTATGATAATTTCAAGTAAACAACAAAGAGCCTCAGTCATACATAGACATGAATCCATTCTTCTCCAAACTACCCTCCTGTCCAGGTTGCCACGTAACAGTGAGCAGAATTCCATGTGCTATACAGTCCTTGTTGGTTATCCATTTTAAAAAGCAACTCCCTAACTATCCCTTCCTCCCATCTTTCCCCTCTGGCAACCATAAGTTCATTCTCTGTGAGTCTCTTTCTGTTTTGTAAGCAAGTTCATTTGTGTCATTTCACTTTAGAATCCATATATAAGAAATGCCATATGATGTTCCTTCTTTTCTGTCTGACTCACTTCACTCAGTGTGAGAATCTCTAGCACCATCCATATTGCTGCAAATGGCATTATTTCATTCATTTTAGTGGCAAATATCCCATTGTATAAATATACTGCATCTTCCTTATCCATTCTTCCATCAGTGTACATTGAAGTTGCTTCCATTTCTTGCCTATTGTAAACAGTGTTGCACTGAACATTGGTGTGCATGTATCCTTAAATTCCTAGATGAAAGCATAGGCAGAACGCTCTCTGATATAAAGCACAATAACATCTTTTTAAATCCATCTCCCAGAATAATGGAAATAAAAACAAAAATAAACAAATATTACCTACTTAAAATCAAAAGCTTTTGCATAGCAAAGGAAACAATAAACAAAATGAAAAGACAACCCACAGATTGGGAGAAAATATTTCAGATGATGTGACCGATGGGATTCATTTTAAAAACACTTCCCCGATAGTTCAGTTGGTAAAGAATCCACCAGCAATGCAGGGGACCCCGGTTTGATTCCTGGGTTGGGAAGATTCCCTAGAGAAGGAAAGGCTACTATTCTGGTATTCTTGGGTTTCCCTTTTGGCTCAGCTGGTAAAGAATCCACCTGTAATGCAGGAGACCTGAGTTCCACCCCTGAGTTGGAAGGATTCCCTGGAGAAGGGAAAGGCTACCCATTCCAGTATTCTGGCCTGGAGAATTCCATGAACTATACAGTCCATGGGGTCGCAAGGAGTCAGACATGACTGAACAACTTTCATCTCCAATTTCATGATGCTTAACGGCACCAAGACAAACAACCCAATCAACAAACGGGCAGTAGACCTATATAGACATTTCTGAAAAGACAGAGACTGCCAAGAGGCAAATGAAAAGATACTCAACATTGTAAATTTTAGAGAGATGCAAATCAAATCTACAATGAGATATCACCTCACACCAGCCAGAATGGCTATCATTAAAGAAAAAAAAAAAGAAAAAGAAAAAATCCACATCAAGGACTTCCCTGGTGGCTCAGTGGATAAGAATCTGCCTGCCAGAGCAGGGGACATGGGTTTGCTCCCTGATCTGAGAATATCCCACATGTAGTGGAACAACTAAAGCTCCCTTCCTGCAGCTAATGAAGCCTGTGCACCCCAGAGCCTGTGCTCTGTGACAAGACAAGCCCCTGCAATGAGAGACCCGTGCACAACAGCGAAGAGTAACCCCTGCTATAGCAACTAGAAAAAGCCCGCACTCAGCAATGGAGACCCAGCACAACCAAAATAAACAATTAAATAAAATTGTAAATATCCACAAACAATGAATCCTGGTGAAGGTGTGGAGAAAAGGGAACTTTCCTACATTATCGGTGGGAATATAAATTGGTACAGCCACTATGAAGAATAGCATGGAGGTTCCTTAAAACAAACAAACAAAAAACTAAACAAAGAGCTCCTATATGACCCTGCAATCCCACTCTTGGGAAAATATATGAATAGCGATTTTTGATCTGGGCACTGGTTCTGCAATTTTGCAGTTTGGGAAAACCCTTTGAAGAGGAGATCTATTATATGAGCACTTTTCTGTGTCTATAATTAATATTTCTACTTCAATGTAAACCTCTAGCAATTCAATCTTTAATCAGAAAGTTGACTACCAATTAGAGTTTTATTTTTTTGCAACTAAGAAAACAATACAAACAATGCAAAACATTTTAGAATTTACCTGATACTGTTATATATGCTTCTTGTGATATATACCACTACATGTGGTGGCAGGTTGGTTCCCCTATGGCTCAGACAGTAAGGAATCTGCCTGCAATGCAGGAGACCCAGGTTCAATCCCTGGCTCAGGAAGATCACCTGGAGAAGGGCAAGGTTACCCACTCCAGTATTCTCACCTGGAGAATTACATGGACAGAGGAGCCTGGCGGGCTAGTCCATGGGGTCACAAAAGTTGGACACGACTAAGTGACTAATACTTTCACTTTCACCATGCTACAATCTGAAAGAGTATCAGAGAATCCTAGAGACTATGAAATCCTCGATTTGAGACTCATGATTTTGAGTCAGCTGTATGTGATTGTTATTATTAAGTAATATCTATTCAACATACCCAGAGGTCAAAGAGGTTACAGCTGTGGGTAGTATATCAACTTCAGTTCAGTTCAGTCGCTCAGTCATTTCTGACTCTTTGCGACCCCATGGACTGCAGCACACCAGGCTTCCCTGCCAATCACCAGCTCCAGGAGCTTACTTAAACTCATGTCCATCGTGTCAGTGATGCCATCCTACCATTTCATCCTCTGTCGTCCTCTTTTCCTCCTGCCTTCAATCTTTCCCAGCATCAGGGTCTTTTCAAATGAGTCAGTTCACATCAGGTGGCCAAAATATTGAAGTTTCAGCTTCAGCATCAGTCCTTCCAATGAATATTCAGGACTGATTTCCTTTAGGATGGACTGGTTGGATCTCCTTGCAGTCCAAGGGATTCAAAGAGTCTTCTCCAACACCACAATTCAAAAACATCAATTCTTCCGTGCTCAGCTTTCTTTATAGTCCAACTCTCACATTCATACATGATACAGGAAAAACCATAGCTTTGACCAAACAGATCTTTGTTGGCAAAGTAACGTCTCTGCTTTTTAATATGCTGTCTAGTTTGGTCATAGCTTTTCTTCTAAGGAGCAAGTGTCTCTTAAAATCATAGCTGCAGTCAACATCTGCAGTGATTTTAGAGCTCCCCAAAATAAAGTCTCTCACTGTTTCCATTGTTTCCCCATCTATTTGCCATGAAGTGATGGGACCAGATGCCATGATCTTAGTTTTCTGTATGCTGCGCTTTAAGCCAACTTTTTCATTCTCCTCTTTCACTTTCATCAAGAGGCTCTTTAGTTCTTCTTCACTTTCTGCCATAAAGGTGGTGCCATCTGCATATCTGAGGTTATTGATATTTCTCCCAGCAATCTTGATTCTATATACAGCCTTGACATACTTCTTTCCTGATTTAGAACCAGACTGTTGTTCCATGTCCAGTTCTAACTTTTGCTTCTTGATTTGCATACTGATTTCTCAAGAGGCAGGTCAGGTGGTCTGGCATTTGCATCTTTTTAAGAATTTCCCACCATTTCCTGTGATCTACACAGTCAAGGCTTTAGTGTAGTCAATAAAGCAGAAATAGATGTTTTTCTGGAACTCTTGCTTTTTCAGTGAGCCAACGGATGTTGCCAATTCGATCTCTGATTCCTTTGCCTTTTCTAAATCCAGCTTGAACATCTGGAAGTTTATGGTTCACATACTGTTGAAGCCTGGCTTGGAGAATTTTGAGCATTACTTTGCTAGTGTGTGAAATGAGTGCAATATCAACTTACCTTAGTCATTTAGGAGCCCTTCTTTACACTAGAATAATGGAAATGAATGATGCTGCTTGATTCAATGTAGAAATTCCATTTAAATCTAGACCCAGAGACAAATTGAGAAATTAACTTCTGAACATAATGAAGGTGAATTCAAGACTTATGATAAGCAGATTAAACATATATACATTAAAATCACCATCATGTCAATATGACATGTACTGATAGGTATGATGTATTCTGAAGACTCTCTAAGCTTCAAAAACTTTCCAAGTACTGTTACTTTGAAACTTAGCTGAAGGTCATCATGAAAGAAATTATAATGTAAGAATAGGAAGAGGCACACACTCTGTTCAGTTAAATTTCTCATCTTCTACCTATAATTTCTAGAACACTTAGTGGAAGTAGAAAAACGACAATAGTTACGGATCTGAATTTCAGACTAGTTTAAATGGTAGCTAGGTGTGTGATCATGGGCAGTTGTTTAAACTTCTCAGGCATAATTTTCATCACTGGTTAAATGAAGGCATTGAATTTGATTATCATTAACTTCCCTTCTAACTTCATGATTATGTAGTTCTCATCATGGCACCAGCGTTTACATAAATGTATTTCATGCTTGCTTTTCTGAAAGTCTGCATCTCGTTCCCCCTCTTTTTCACTTTATCTGTACCCAGAATTTATCTCTACTGAAACCTGAAATTCAGCTAACTTCAAGCTTATTCATTTACTGTGAAATGTGGGAAATATAAATAGAAAATTACTAATTTTGCAACTAATTTAAGCATCTCTAAAGATCAGTAATTATCAGAAATAAAAGGGTGTGAGTAGTACTTCATAAGCCTAGTTAATTAGCAAAGTCCTTGCTTGTGCTCAAAAAAATTAAATATAAAGGAGCCATTTATAGGTAATCTCAAAATTACCACAATGTAGGTATTCATAAAAATATAAATTCAAGCTCTGGATGATATTGAGAATAAGTTGAATTTGAACCAGCATTCAAATAGAATAATGTTCAATTCAAGAATAATTTATCATACATACTCTACCTTAAAATTATATATGTCTAAAATTTATGTTCAGTTTTCAAATCTATTTTCTTAAATAAACTCTCCAGAAATTTTATTCAGAAGAGTTTGAAACTCTATTAAAAACATAGTGCTTTATTTTACTTTAAGATTAAAGTTAACTACATAAAATAGCTTTGTTATATAATTTTGGAAAACAATGAAGCACACAAAATAAGGTATACGATAGGAAAATTTCAGGAATGAAAAGGCAGTATTTGAAAAAGATTAAACCTTTTGAACTTCCTTGATTTTTGAAGAATTCAGCTTATAAATGAAGAAAGTATGAGAAACTTTTCTATTTGTAGATACTCGATGTAATTGTCCATATATACAAGAAAGAGAAATCACACAAGCAGTACATCTGCTTGCATTTTTTAAAAATGAAATTACAGACCACTATTTTAAAAGAAAATATATGTAAGTACAACTCATTAACACCTTTAAAATGGTAAGACATTGGTAAGGAAAATAAAAGATGTAGATGTCTGACATCAGGAAGAATAAAAATTTTAGAGTGGAAAAAGCCATTATATAGCAAGTCTATAATAGAAGAACTTATTGACTTCTTTTATAATATCAGTACAAAAGGATAAGATCATGTAACACTAAAAAAGTAAGTTCAAAAAGTACAAGCATCTGTACTTCTCAGTCTTGCCAAAGAGATTTCAAAACACCTCTATTCTGCTTGGAAAGGACAGCTGGGGAAATGGACAATTTCGGCCCCACTGAAAACCTGAATCCATTGTTATCCATATAAAGATACGTGAATGTGGACAACAGAGCTGAAAACTGGGCTTGGCTGTTCCAGGAAAGAATTTGAAAGAAAAATCATTCTCTACAAATGCACTAGAGATAACCTGGTCCAAATGAACCAATAATCCAATTACTGTACAAGAAGTTCTTAAAAGCAAAATTATCTAGAACAGATGCTACACAAAAGAAGACTGGAAAGTTCTTTAGGGATCAGCCAATGGTGATGTTAAATTGCTGGTCTGATTTCTTCAAATCTATTTCTTCAATAATTTTGGCAAAATAATTTTAAAACTCCATGAGTTCAAAGGTTGTGCTTATTAACTTGACAGCTAAATTTTTCTAGCTCATTAGTAGACTGCAAAATACCTCAAGTAACAGATGAACAGGGATAATTCAGGTAATAAGAATTTATTTGAGAACTCAATTTAAATGAGCTACATATTGGTAATGTATTTTCATGTGAAGTGATCAAAAATATATTTCAGTCACAGTCACTTTGCCTTTTTAAAATCTACATGCATTTCAAATAAGATTTAAGCAACTTATGATTCATTGCATTTTTTCATCAACACATTGCTTTTTAAGGATTCTTTGATGTTTGAGGAATCTTGTGTGTCTTTTGGATAAGCCTTCTTAAGCCTTTTCCCCTCAAGTCAGAAAGTTATACTTCACTAACTGTAAAGAAACATCCAAGGACTAAAATTTTGCTTTGCCATAGGGAACCTAGAATGTCCCAGAGAGGTGCCAATAGAGCATCTTCTTTATCCAGAAACTAAACAGAAGTCAGGGGCCAAGTAGTTGACAACTGCACAGTCTATTGGAAAATAATCAGCAGCAGAAAAAGAAACTAGAAATCATATTGCAAGGCTGGAGAAAAAAATAAAAATTGTATTTCAAAAGTGAAAGTATTGATAGAACACAGAGTGAAAATGCATTCTAAATGGGATATGCCCAGTGCAAAAAAAAAAAAAAGTCATTTTTCCCTTGGATTTAAATTTAGAGAAAAACAAAGAAAATCTTTTGCACCCCAAATTGATCTTTGGATCTGAATGTTTTAGGAAGAACTTGAGAAAAATAGACGGTATTTTTTTTTTAATTTCCAGTATATTGATATTCACCACATTGCCCACTAACAAAAGATCATTTACCATGTCAATTACACCAGGATAATATTTCCCTTTGACCTGAGGGATACACTGGAAAGTGTATATTCCTGAATACTGCATGCTTCTCACCTTTTTAAACATAGACATAAAGTGGACAGTTTAAAACCAGAAAAACAATACAAGTCAAATATGTTCCAAGCAAATTATGGGCAAAGAGTATGCTATAGCAGAAAATCTGGTATATTTTAATGCCAGGAATTCACAGCTATGAATTCTGGATTTATTTATCATTCTCAAATTCTGTTTCTTTATTTGTAGGATATTAACAAATTCTCCAGGCAAGAATACTGGTAGTAGTGGTAGTCATTCCCTTCTCCAGGGGTTCTTCCCCACCCAGGGATCAGAGCTAGGTCTCCTGCATTGTAGGCAGATTCTTTATTGTATGATCAAGAGGGAAGACTAATTAGATTGTACTAAAGTATAAATGTATAAATTAAATGGCTCTCCACTCCCGTATTCTTGCCTGGAGAATTCCACGGACAGAGGACCTGGCAGACTACAGTCCATAGAGTCACTCAGAGTCAGACACAACTGAGCTACTACCACACGTACACACTGCCAGACTTGGGCTTTTAGAGAGAAGATAAAGACTTCAAATACTGAGTGACTGCACTGGTAGATCAATAATCACCAATAGGCCAGGCAGGATCTGGTATCAAGATGTTGTGTGGGAGGTGGCAACTTAAAACTGTAAGTGAAAATCCCTTCATTTCTGAGGCCCATGAATCCATGACTTGTAGAATGAAAGAACTGAATTAAATCTGTTTCCAATATTTTTGACACACTATGATCTTGTTAATATATAAACTGGTAAAATTTAATTAGTAGTGAGTCTAAGTGCTTTTGTCATGTAGGGGTATGGTGTTTACATTTAATTGATCATAAATTAAAACCGCACAATTTGTCACCACATTTGTTTCCTAGGGCTGCCATAATAAATTCCCAGAAATTTCATGGTTTAAAACAACAGAAATAAATCCCTTCACAGCTTTGGAGGCCAAAGACTGAAATCAAAGTGTCGATGGGTAGGTGCTTCCTGTGAAGACTGCAGAAGACAATTTTACTTTTCTTCGAGGTTCTGGTGACTCCAGGGTTGCCATGGTTTGGAAAGGCATCACTCCGATATCTTCCTCCATTTCAAAGGGCCTCCTCTGCAGTGTTTCTGTTTTCTTTTCTGTCTCTTTCTTACAAGGACAGTAGTCACTGGATTTAGGACCCACCTTAAGCCGCGATATCAGTGTTGACCACCTGGCGATGTCCATGTGTAAAATCTTCTCTTGTGTTGTTGGAAGATGGTGCTTGCTATAACCAGTGCATTCTCTTGGCAAAACTCTTATTAGCCTTTGCCCTGCTTCATTCTGTATGTCAAGGCCAAATTTTCCTGTTACTCCAGGTGTTTCTTGACTTCCTATTTTTGCCTTCCAGTCCCCTATAATGAAAAGGACATCTTTTTTGGGGTGTATTAGGTCTAAAAGGTCTTGTAGATTTTCACAGAACCGTTCAACTTCACCTTCTTCAGCCTTACTAGTTGGGGCATAGGCTTGGATTACCGTGATATTGAATAGTTTGCCTTGAAAATGTACAGAGATCATCTTGTCATTTTTGAGGTTGCATCCGAGTACTGCATTTCGGACTCTTTTGTTGACCATGATGGCAACTCCATTTCTTCTAAGGGATTCCTGCCCACAGCAGTAGATACAATGGTCATCTGAGTTAAATTCACCCATTCCAGTCCATCTCAGTTTGCTGATTTCTAGAATGTCAACATTCACCCTTACAATCTCCTGTTTGACCACTTCCAATTTGCCTTGATTCATGGGCCTAACATTCCATGTTCCTATGCAATATTGCTCTTTACAGTATCATACCTTGCTTCTATCACCAGTCACATCCACAACTGGGTATTGTTTCTGGCTCCATCCCTTTATTCTTTCTTGAGTTATTTCTCCACTGATCTCCAGTATCATATTGGGCTCCTACCAACCTGGAGAGTTCACCTTTCAGTGTGCTATCTTTTTGCCTTTTCATGCTGTTCATGGGGTTCTCAAGGCAAAAATACTGGAGTATTCCCTTCTCCAGTGGACCACAATCTGTCAGACTTCTTCACCATGACCTAACCATCTTGGGTGGCTCCATAGGGCATGGCTTAGTTTCACTGAGTTAGACAAGGCTGTGGTCCATGTGATCAGATTGGCTAGTTTTCCGTTTTTATGGTTTCAGTGTGTTTGCCCTCTGATGTCCTCTTGCAACACCTACCGTCTTATTTGGGTTTCTCTTACCTTGGTCATGGTGTAACTCTTCACAGCTGCTCTAGAAAAGCACAGCCACTGCTCCTTACCTTGAACGAGGGGTCTCTCCTCACAGCTTCCCCTGCTGACCTTGAATGTGAAGTAGCTCCTCTAGGACCGCCTGAGCCTGTGCAGCTGCAGCTCCTTGGACACGGGTTTTTCCTCTTGGGGGCCACACGTGACCTTGGCCTCTGACCTCGGCCTCGGGGTAGCTCCTCTGGGCCGCAATTCCATGCAAACTGGAACAGCCACAGTGCTTCCGCCTACCTGTCATAGCAAACACCCTCTTCCAACAACACAAGAGAAGACTCTACACATGAACATCACCAGATGGTTGACACCAAAATCAGATTGATTATATTCTTTGCAGTCAAAGATGAAGAAGCTCTATACAGTCAGCAAAAACAAGACCAGGAGCTGACTGTGGCTCAGATCATGAACTCCTTATTGCCAAATTCAGAAAGAAATTGAAGAAGGCGGGGAGAACCACTAGACCATTAAGGTATGACCTGAATCAAATCCCTTATGATTGTACAGTGGAAGTGAGAAATAGATTTAAGGGACTAGATTTGATAGACAGAGTGCCTGATGAACTATGGATGGAGGTTTGTGACATTATACAGGAGACAGGAATTAAGACCATCCCCAAGAAAAAAGCAAAATGGTTATCTGAAGAAGCCTTACAAATAGCTGTGAAAAGAAGAGACATGAAAAGCAAAGGAGAAAAAGAAAATATTCCCATCTGAATGCAGAGTTGCAAAGAATAGCAAGGAGAGATAAGAAAGCCTTCCTCAGTGATCAATGCAAAGAAATAGAGGAAAACAATAAAATGGGAAAGACTAGAGAACTCTTCAAGAAAATTAGAGATACCAAGGGAACATTTCATGCAAAAATGGGAACAATAAAGGATAGAAATGGTATGGACCTAACAAAAGCAGAAGATATTAAGAAGAGATGGCAAGAATACACAGAAGAACTATACAAAAACGATCTTTGTGACCCAGATAACCATGATGGTGTGATCACCCACCTAGAGCCAGACATCCTGGAATGTGAAGTCAAGTGGTCCTTAGAAAGCATCACTACAAACAAAGCTAGTAGAGGTGATGGAATTCCAGTTGAGCTATTTCAAACCCTGAAAGATGATGCTGTGAAAGTGCTGCACTCAATATGTCAGCAAATTTGGAAAACTCAGCAGTGGCCACAGAACTGGTAAAGGTCAGTTTTCATTCCAATCCCAAAGAAAGGCAATGCCAAAGAATGCTCGAACTACCACACAATTGCACTCATCTCACACGCTAGTAAAGTGATGCTCAACATCCTCCGAGCCAAGCTTCAGCAATATGTGAACTGTGAAATTCCAGATGTTCAAGCTGATTTTAGAAAAGGCAGAGGAACCAGAGATCAATTGCCAACATCCAATGGATCATTGAGAAAGTGAGAGAGTTCCAGAAAAACATCTGGAGAGAGTTGGACAGTGAAAAAGTCTGAGCGCCAAAGAATTGATGCTTTTGACGTATGGTGTTGGAGACAACTCTTGAGAGTCCCTTGGACTGCAAGGAGAACCAACAAGTCCATCCTAAAGGAGATCAATCCTAGGTGTTCATTGGAAGGTCTGATGTTGAAGTTGAAACTCCAATACTTTGGTCAACTCATGCTAAGAGTTGACTCATTGGAAAAGACCCTGATGCTGGGAAGGATTGGGGGCAGGAAGAGAAGGGGACAACAAAGGATGAGATGGCTGGATGGCATCACCAACTCAATGGCCATGGGTTTGGGTGGACACTGGGAGTTGATGATGGACAAGGAGGCCTGGCGTGTTGTGGTTCATGGGGTCACAAAGAATCGGACAAGACTAATCAACTGAACTGAACTGAACTGAACTGAACTGAGCTACTCATATATGGAATCTAACAAAGCTGTACTCATAGAAACTTACAAGAAATAGTGTTTACCAAGGTCTTGGGGTGAGAAAAAGGGAGAAAAGTTGGTCATGGGATACTGAATTCTAGTATAGATGAATAACCTCTGGGAAGCTAATGTACAGCATGGTCATTATAGTCAACGAATCTGCATTATTTGCTTGAAAGTTGATAATAGAGTTGATAATTATATGAGGTGACAGAGGTATTAATGAACATTACCATGGCAATCATTTTACAGTATGTAAATAAATCAGCATGTTATACATAATAAACATATACAGTGCTAAATATTAGTCATATTGGTATATCAATAATTACAAAATATACCTTTATTTTCTTTTCCAGCTTCACAAAATAAATCTGGAAAAGAAAAAAAGAAAGATGATTACACTGAATCCAAGGTGTTCCTAGTTCCTCAAACTTGCACTATAGATTTAAGTTACTTGCTATTACTTATACCATTCCCTTTGCTTCCATTGTATATATTTTGATATCTTCTCTGTAACAGTGAATTTCCATGATACAGGAACACATTTAACTTCTCTAAGTTCAAAAAAAACATGCTTAGAGAAATGCAACCATTATTCCTTCTCCAGTTCAACACACAAGCACAAAATAAATTACAAACTACAACCTAAAAGACTTGTAGAGCTTATGAGTCTTTCCTTTCTGATTGGTAAGGCACGTATGTGATCTAGGCAATGAACATGGTAAAATCTGAATTAGTAAATGCCTGATGGTTGAAGCCAATGAGAATCATTATGTGAGTAATTTTAATATCTCCCTGACCATTAATGAAGAAATGAGATGCTTTGTTCAGTTGGCCATGAAATTGCTTGCAATAGCCTTTATTTGCAGAGTCATTTATAGAGGAACAATGCCTAATGAAGAGTTAAAAGACTATTCTTTTAACTGAAAGAATAGTCTATAGAAATATAGACTCTTCTATATAACTATAGAATAGTTAATAGTCTATAGAAATAAATGATAACAAAGATCAGAAAAAGCCATAACTTTATTCACATTTTCCTGGTAACAAAATATTTGAGAGATTAGATTTCTGACTATAGTTTGTCTCTAAGATTGTGTACCCTACATTACTGCATATATTATACATCCTTATATTCTTAGTACCACGCAGGGTTATATATACAAAATGCACTTTGTGGTTGAGTCTACATGTCTCCTGTAGGGTTATTTTGTTTATGGGTGATTTTTGTATTATGTGCTGATCTTATAAATTAACCTTATATCTCTATACTCTGAAAGTCCATTATGTATTTAAATGTTAGGTCCAATTGCCATTTCTTTTTGAAATCCTTTTTTAAAAAATCCTGACAGGACAAGTTAAGATTCCTTCAGTTCGTTGGCAGTTTCATCAGTCCTCTGTCAGCGCACTTATCTCTGCTCTCAAGTTAGCTGTTTGATTAGATTGTGAGATTCTCTAGGCTGGGAATGACTTTTATTTGTTGGTTCCACTTGGCTCACAGCACCATGACTTCAACATGTTATGTGTTATAGGCGTTTGTAGTGAATGAATTTTAAATTCTATTTTTCAAAAGGGCAGCATGACAGCTCTCACACAGATATAAAATGAACATGTGTCAGAAATTTTGTTCAGCTCATTAATTAATGAGAGAATTGGTAATACAGTATAACCAGTTCAAAGAGCATCTGAGAAAGAAAGTCTGTGTGTGAAGGTGTGGGGGTGGGTGTGGGTGTGTGCACACCCATGATTTAATCAGGAAAGTTATGAAAATTTCTGGCTTATATTCAAAACAAGTGAATGTATCACAGTGTAATAGACTATAATCTTTGGAGTTATCAGTTCTACAAGACAGAAATTATTTGCCTTTTTTATGGACAGAAGTCTACAATTTAACATACGACTTCACTTGGTCTGAGGGCTTTAATCAAAAGTAGATAATGATTTGATCTCAGTATATTCCCCTGGATAATGCTTAAGTGGCTTTCACTCCTGAATAATATTGAAAATATATGTTTTCTCTAAGCCACAGAACAACTGTCCACTAGCTTGAACTGATGGGTTGTATTACCACCAAACCCTTGTCCAGTGAAGATTCTGGAACTGGAGTGAGGAAGCCCGAGTGGTGGTCTAGGCCCCCTACAAACATGAGAAGGCTTCATACCAAAGAATTTCAACTGCAAAACATTCTGGAAAAGGCAAAATTGCTTGTAAGAGGTTAGAAGCAAAAGAGGGAAGAATAGATGAGCACAGAGAATGTCTCGGGCAGTGACAATACTCTGTATGATAGTGATGGACACATGTCCTTACACATTTGTCCAAATCCATTAAATGGGTGCACCAAGAGTGAACCAGAATGTAAACTGTGGACTGTGGATGACAAAAACGTGACAATGTAGGTTCATGTGCTGTGTGCTTAGTCGCTCAGCCATGTCTGACTTTTTGCGACCCCATGGACTGTAGCCTGCCAGGTTCTACTTGCCTGGAAAATTCCAGGTAAGAATACTGGAGTGAGTTGCCATTTCCTCCCCCAGGGGATCTTCCCCACCCAAGGATTGAACTTGTGTCTCTTGCATATCCTGCAATGACAAGCAGATTCTGTGCCACCTGGAAGTCCGATGTAGGTTCATAAGTTGTAATAAATGAACCACTTTGGTGAGGGAGGTGGATAATTAGGGAGGCTATGCATGTGTGAGGTCAGGGTATATGAAGGAAATCTCTGACTTTCCACTCAGTTTTGCTATTACCCTAAAACTGCTTTAAAAAATATAAAATCTATTAAAAAAAGTAAGTAATTTCTCTTGAAAACATGTTTCCTACCTTTTTACCTTATTCTAAGTTTTACCTAATTTTTCATAAACAAGTAAATTGGTTTATTCTCACTAAAACTATCTGTTAATTGAATGTAGCACAATTCTTCTAATGGATTACCTGGTAGGTAATGATTCTATTAACTTAGAAATTCAGTTACACTAAATGACCAATTTTACTACCCTTGCCAGAAAATTGAGGGCTCACTGTAATGGTTTAGTGACTTGATTTCTTACCATTTTGTTAGGTATGCTGTATAACTTGCTCTTTGAAAACATATTACCTTTGACTATTTACTGGCAGTAAAATTAATGATTATAATGCACAGGATTACAATAAAAAAATCTCTTAACTTTAACTTAAGTCAACTTGGAAATGGAAATTAGGATTTGTGTTTTTAAAAAATAATCAGATAACAGTTTCTATATGATAAACTAATGAAGTTATTAATAATTTTTAATAAGAAATAAGGATAGGTACAGTGAACTTCTGTTAGTGTTGATATAAACAATAGAAAGTTTGAACTAGAATGGACCAGGGAAATTGCTGATTGCAACCAATTCATTTCCCAGGTGAGGAAACTGAGTCCCACTTATAAGGCTTGTTGATTGTTTTGAAACACTATGTGGATAATGAAGTACTATGTAATTTTACAAGAATGCATCACTTCCTTATAGGAATTATAGTCATTGTCCAGTATTGGACTATGCTGTTTGTTACATTATTAGAGTTACACTGGAAGAACAGTATATATGGGCTTCCCTAGTGGCTCTGACAGTGAAGAATCTGTCTGCAATGAGGAAGACCTGGGTTCAATCCCTAGGTGGATCACTGCAGAAGGAAATGGCTACCCACTCCGATATTCTTGCCTGGAGAATTCCATGGACAGAAGAGTCTGGCAGGCTACAATCCATGGGGTTGCAAAGAGTCAGACTCAACTGAGCGACTGAACACATACTGTGTGTCAAACTCTGCAACCCTGTGAACTTCAGTTTTTGGAGTCAGTGAAGTTAGTAGTTCAAACAGAGACTGATAAAACATTGCCAAATTCACTGTTTTTGGGTTTCCACCTCCCAATGTCTCTGGTTTTTACAAAGTTGAAATATTTTGAAGGAGGAGAAATGGGTTCCTGGGGAGAATGTATGAAACTTGTGATTCACTCCAAAATAAAATTTTATCACTCCCAAGTTTCTATTTTCCAGGGGATATGACTAATATTGATGAGCAAAACCTTATCAGAAGATTGTATTCTCTTTTGTAGTTTTCGTTGATCCAGGCTTTTTTTCTGTCAGTATGAAATGTGATGGTTTAGAAAGATGGAAACTTTAATATTCTGGCTTGAAAGAATGATCGGAGTTGAGAAAAGTGGGGGAAGAAAGTTCTGTCTGCCTCCCACCACTCCACCTCCAAAATGTGTGATTGTCTCCAGGAAAACTCTGTCTTCCTGAACATGACAAAGTTCACATTTTTTAAAAGGTTCCCATGATTCGGTGAACAGATCTCAGTAAAAAGAAAATAAAAAAAAAATAGCTGGGGAATGTAAGCAGTACAGTATTGAACTATTTCAAAACAATAGTTTTGCAGCCCACTTAAGAACAGTAATTCTCAAACTGCATTCCACGGAATACCTTGGTCAGAATCCTCAGTGTTTGCTGTGATGCTAGATCTGCGGAGGAGGTAATGTCAGGATTCTGTCTGCAGGGGCAGCTTTCCTAAAAAGAGACGTTTACCAGTAGGTTCTTGGGTATCTCAGAAAGTAAACATAGAGGTTGGAAACTGAGCTTCGGAAAACAAGCAAAAATTAAAGACTTTGGGCAGAAGAGTCCCGCCATGGTAATGGGTCTGCCAGATTCCACTTCTGGCAAGACTCCTACTCTGCTTCAGTCATTGCCTCCCCTCTATTCCTGATGCCATAACTTTTACTGTCCCTGAGGGTAACTTCCCAGTCAGTTTTATATTTTTCAGAATTCATTTTTGGATCATTTCAAATTACTGTCTAAAAGTAGAACATCCTTTGGCTAAGTCCCCCATGTCTTAACTTTCCCTAAGTTTGAAAATGTATTACTCATCCATTTGGAACCCAGTAGAAAAAGAAAAGAGAACAGCTATCAGCTACAATGGTCTTACTCCAGTGGGACTCCCTCCCCCCACACCCAACCTCTTGTAATAGGGAAAAACATTTTCTGAAAGAGATTTTTTCCTATAAGCTTAAATTATATGTAACAATCCCTCTATGGGAACACTGCCTCCCGGGTAAATATCCAGACCAAACCTACTGACAAATGACTGCAGGAAAGAAGAAATTAATATATCCTTTCAGGAGACTGAGAGGAACAAGGAAATGTTTGATTTTACCTCCCGTTTTATAATAGTATAAAGGAAACCTGAATTGTAACTTAGGCAAAATGGTTCTTTGAGACACTAGTACACCATCTTCTCAGTCTTCTGGCTTTCTGAATAAAATCATTATTCCTGTCTCTAACAGTTTGTCTCTCAATTTATTGGCCTGTTATGTGGTGAGCAGTATGAGCTTCAACTTGGTAATAGAAATGCATCAAAATCTTGGAAGAAACCAGGAGATTTGGCACTTTTAAACAAATATAGTCAGTTCTGCTCTCATGTGATATAAGTGCACTTGTAAATTACTGCACAGCACTAAACCACACAATAATAACTTCAGATCGTATGAAAAAAATGGAATAAGGAACACAACACTAAAAGCTTCATTAGTCATGCACTGGAAAAAGTAAGATGCTAGTGAACACAGTAGTACAGTTTGACATATGTTCAATGGCTAAGAGATACATAGCTGTGATAGAAATGGTCCTTTACCCTGAAAAAGACCCGGACGCCGCGTGTGGAAGTGGGTGTCAGGAGGGTCGCAGCTTGTGTTGCCAGCCAGTAATGGAAAGAGAGTTATCTGAAATCAAGTGGGAGGTGGTAACGCTAGATGTCCAGGAGTTTGTCTCATACGACACAGGCTTAAGTGAGGAAGCTGGTAGAAGTTTCAGGCATCTGCTTGAGTGCCTTTTGCATATTTCAATGTGTTCAGATGGGTGAACGTTTTGGAATTCACCCTTTTCCAGATAAAATCTTGGACAAGCACAGGTGAAATTCGCATTGTGCTCCAGTGGTTACCTAATATACCAATAATGTTGGAACAAATTCACCCTTTGAAACAAATATTATAGCAAAACTGATTGCACTCCTGTGTGATTTTTGTGTAAATCAAAACATTCGGACAATTAGAGGTTTGGATCTTGCCTGACTATAGCGCATGTGTTTTTCTGTGGATTGCTCATTGGACTTGTGTAGATAAGGCAGAAGGGGCACTTTCACCTTTTCTCTCCTGCCTAAGGCCTTTCTTTTCAAGAGCTGATTGACAAGCCTTCCCTGTAGATTCTGAAATCACTGCAGTTATCTTGTAATTACCCTCATCCAAAAAGACCCATTTCCCAAGCCGCAGGGAGTTCAGCTCCTGACCTATTTTCTTCTCTCCACTCTACCACCTAACATCATCCTCAGTGATGCTTTAACTTCCATGATGGTGTATCCATTGACACCTTCATCTCTTAGATCCTAACACTGAAAGCGACCAATCTTCAGCTTCTTTTCCCACCAGTCACTTCCAGTTGCATCAGAACTCCTAGACTTTTCCACATGTACCTTTAATGCTCGTGTTGCATATTAGTAAGCCTGAGTCAAGTTTGTGTCATTTTCCTGTTTTTCTTTATTTTCAGGTAAAATTTAAGCATAAAAAAGTGTTTAACATTGCATTTCCTATCTGTTCTATCTCATTTGCCTATGTGCAAGTTATTAACATAACAATCAGAGGCTACACTTGGCCACACCATTGAGTTGTTTAACAAAATGTGAATAAGAAGAGAATGCTGAGATGCAACTAATATTATGAATGCTGCAACCTCACATTTTCTTCAAGTGGAAAACTTTATGAATGCCCTTTTAATACAAAGTCTCGGCTGCTGTGTTTTCAACTTTTAATTTTGCTGGAGAGATTAAAGAGAGAGGATCATTATGAGTCTTCTAAGAAGCCAAGAGACGAAAGTTAGATTAAAAGCTATTTATTCTGCACTTTGTATTTTCCTTGGTCTTTATTTTCAGATTGAACATAAGGTATCTGCCACACATGTTGCTTTCAGAAAGATGAATTTAACTAAAATTCATACTATGCATTCATTCAATAAACATTTATTTTTGAATGTGTCTTATATTTCAGGGTCTCTGCTAGCCCAGGGCACATAAAAGTGAATGAGAAAAAGTATTTGTCTTTAGGGAACTGTAGGGGATTTCATGGTGCTTGCCCATATACCATCAGCACAGCCGCTGAGAAAGTTGGTTGTTGACAGTTTTTAGCTGACTCTCTCTTTGGTCCTTGCCCATAATTCACATAAGGAAGCCTGTCTCCTAGAGGAAGCCTGAGTCTATTGACTGGCCAATATTAGGATTATTTCTCTTGCCCCAGTTTGGGATAACTTTCAAGGAGCATCCCAACTTCACAGCTCCTATAAGATTGGCTGAAGCTATTGTTATTGAATCAATATACAGTTCAGTTTCTGCCCCTGTCCAATCCTGTTTCCTCTACTTTCCCACAATCCTTTTTTTCTGAGGACAGAAAACATCCTTCAGTGACCTTGCTGTAGGCACATCTGTATTTCAGAGTCCGATTCCCGTGGAACCTGCATGAGAAATGAAAATTCAGTGTTTGGCTGGAAGATTAGTAACTGTGATAACATTAGTCACTTGTGTTATTTCATTTTCTTCTTCTTCTTCTTTTTGTTTCATTTTCCTTGAAATATCAATGTCTTTCCTACTGGTTTCTAAAAACTCATTTAAGAGTAAGGATGCTAAACATTTGTCATGTGGTACAAATGAAATACCATATTTTGTTGGCATTGGATTACTATGGTGTTTTGTTTTTTGGCTGTGGTTCATTTGGTAAAGAATCTGCCTGCAATGAGGGGGATCTGGGTTTGCTCCCTGGGATGGGGAGACACCCTGGGGATAGAAGTATGGCAACCCACTCCAATATTCTTGCCAGGAGAATTCCACAAACAGAGGAGCCTAGTGAGCTACAGTCCATAGGTTTGCAAAGAGTTGGATATGACTGAGAGACTCACATTTCCACTTTCATTTAAATATACTCATGTTGTGTTTAAAAAATTAGCATAGGTAACCTCATGTCACCAACAGCATTGGTAAATGGGATCATATTTTGAAAACTGCTCTTGTAGAGGCAACTCCATGCCATTAGTAGAGAACGCTTTATCTCAGATTAGGATGGAAGCGGGGTGAGGAAAGTTTTTCTAGAAAAGGTGGCTTCTGAGCTTGGATTTTATTATCAGTGACAGTTAAACAGAGATGTGAGCAAGGAAGAATGAAAGAGAAGGGCTTTTGGGGCAGAGAAAATGGTATATGAAGAAACATACCTATAAGTGGGCATGGTGCATTCAGAAATCTTTTGGAAAGCCAGTATGACTTGAGCCGATGGCAAGAACGGAAGTGCAGGGATGTGATGATGAAGTGAAATGCAAGACCCAGTTCAGGATAGCCTTGGATCTCATGCTGAGGAATTTGCATTTTATACTGAGAATACTTGAACTTTGATGTCTTAAGCAAAAAGCTCAGAAGGCTGTATTGATCATAATGTGAACATGAGTTGGAGAGGGGAAGCATGAGCCATGGAGGCCCTTTAAGAAGACATGGAAAATCAAGTAGAGAAAGTGAATAGTAGGGCAGATGAGAGGACACAGTGAGAAGACTTGGGGGCTCATTGGATGTAAGGTATAAGGATGCAGAGACCTGCCACTCTACGGTGAACTGATAGGGAGCATGAAAGAAGAGATTTGAGGAACAAATGTGTTAATTTTAGTTTTGAACACATTGAATTTGAAGTGTTTATGGGTTATCTGAGTGGACTGATTGAAGAGAAAAGGGGAAAAAATGAGAGAGAGACATGTAGGCTGTACGTGAAGCTGTGACTTGGGCTGTGGGGAGAATGGACAGGGTAAGGACAGATGTCAACAGTCCTTTTGGGGAAATCAGCATGTTTAAGGAAAGATGGAGGGAAGAGGCCACAGAGACAAGCTTCTGGAACTGGATGTTACCAATGCTATCGACTTTACTTCCCTGGTGGCTTAGAGGGTAAAGAGTCTGCCTACAATATGGGAGACCCAGGTTCGATCCCTGGGTCGAGAAGATCCCCTGGAGAAGGAAATGGCACCCCACTCCAGTACTGTTGCCTGGAGAATCCCATGGACAGAGGAGCCTGGTGGGCTACAGTTCATGGGGTTGCAGAGTCAGACACGACTGAGTGACTCCACTTTCCTTTCCTTTATAACAAGGTGAAGACATTTTCAAGTTTTTCATTCTCTGTGCACATTTAAGTCCTTTTGACAGTAGATTTTTTGGGACATTGACCTTTAAACTACAAATGAGGAAACTAACAACTTAAGGAACGGTTCTGTGATACTACTCTTATTGTATACCAATTTGATGACTTGACCAGGTAATTGATTTGAAAAATGATTGGAAAATAAATATCTAGGGAGTGTTCAAATTAGTTTACAAGTTAATTCCTCCCATTTTCAGGAACATATAACTTTAGTTATTATATCCCCGTAAACCAAATTAGTCTGAAAATATTTTTAGATATTCACATGCATGTTATTTTCAACATCTCAAGCTTTTATTCCTTCACTCTTCTTCCTCCCATAACATTTTTTTCCCTGCCATCTTCTTCTGATTTAATGTTAACAGCTATCAACAAAAATTATAAACAATAAAATGTAAATATGAGTGCTATATCTGATCTTTAGTTACTTTCAAGTCATACGTTTTAGTGTTGTTGTTTAGTTGCTAAGTCATGTCTGACTTTTTGCAATTCCCTTGACTGTAGCCCATCAGGCTTTTCTGCCCATAGGATTTCCGAGGCAAGAATACTGGAGGGGGTTACCATTTCCTTCTCCAGGGGATCTTCCCAACCCAGGAATTGAATCTGTGTCTTCTGCATTTGCAGGCAGATTCTTTACCACTGGGGCACCTGGGAAGCCCAAATTTTTTAATAAATGTATCCAAAAGGCAGTTTATATAATCTCACATTAGACTACACATTATCTCAAAGTGTGGCATATGACATCATCCATTCTCTAAATTATTTCTGTTTTTCAGACAATATCATTCTTAATATGGATGCATATGGCACACCACATATTTTGAACAAGCTGCAGTTCTTACTTTTTTTTTCCTCCTTTTGCTTTTTTTCTTTATTTAGAAACACTGTTTCTTAGCAGCTTTTAGAACTTACAGGTATTTAATTAAGTGTAGATTGTATGGTACATTAGTAACCATCAAACATTAAGTCTTTCAGCAGGCAATTAAAAAGGGCAAAATAGTCTAAATGAATTTTTAAATACTTTCTTCCAATCATTAAGCATAGCGACCATGGCCATATTTTGTAAAATGTAAAACATTAGAGTTCTCACAAGTATGCTCGTCACAGTCGTTTTTATTGATGATCTATCTGAGCTTCATTTCCTAACTGAGAAACCTTGTCGGTCAATTTATTCCAACATAACACCATTTGGTTGGGTAGTTATTAATCCTGTAATTGTTCCCGGCATGCCAGGAATAATTCACTTAATTATTAAAATATGTCTTACTTTGCTATGCTTCTCTATGTCAGAATAGCCTTTGCATATATCAGAAGGGGGAAAAAAAGATGCTTATTTAAATTCTAGACATAAAAATTGATTACTAACTAAAAATATAAAAGAAAGACCTTTTTTTGTTTGCCCTGCATAGAATATTTGCTAGCCTAAATGCAGGTTGATGAATTATAACGTTCTGACTTTAATTGATCCATCATCTCTATTTTTCAGGAATCTTTTAAAACTGAACATTAGTTTCCATTGTGTCATAGTGTAACAATTCACTCTCGATCATATTAAAAAGAGAATTTCATTTTTTTCAAACCCAATATATGGAAATAGAGCTAATGTCTACAGTTCCATTATGGTCATGAAATTAAATGCTGTACAGTTAGGCTAAAAAGTGTGATGATGTATATAATAACTTTCATGCACAGAATTAAATTCGGTTAAAGGTATTTGGGGCTGGATATGCCTGAATGGATTTCAGAATGTAAAACCCTATCAATAAAACATAATAATGTATGGATTATTACATTCTAACACTCACGATATGTTATTTTAGTTCACTATAGAAATGGAAAATGCAATATTCATTATGTGGTACTGTACTGACATTAAATCAAGTTCAGCAGAGGCCTTCCAGAAGAGAAAGGAATACAACAACGGAGCTGCAGTTAGCTTCTCCAGCTAGCTTCCACCTTACTGTGAGCTTGTTAGCCAAATTAACATCCTTTTTCCAGGTCAAAGGAACAACAGTATTAATTGGCTGTGGCCAAAGGACTCTGCAGGGATATAAAGGCAAAGATGATTTCATCCCTGTTGATGACAGTGAGGGAGCACAGAAGCAAAATAATAAACACAAAAATGCATGATATTCCATCAGATAAAAATCAAAGGCCTTAAAGAAGAAACTGTGATGTTAGCTGGAGATCACTTAATTTGAAGTCATTTGACTATAGATTTGCTACAGAGTTTTGCAAGTTTAAGCAAGTCATTAAATCTTAATTCACCTATAAAAATGGGATTTTAGTACTGGACATAACAGTAGAATGATGTAGTATATGAGAATGTTTTTTTTAGAAAATGTTGAAACATTGGACACACGTAGAAGAGGATAAGATGAATTTGTACCTAGACTATTTAGAATTAACACTGTGTTATTGTATATTAGGAATGAATTGACCTGTTTATTACTGCTGTTATCTACTGATTTTTCTGAAATGCTTCATAGCTTAACGTATTTTATGATATTTTTGGTATACATGATTGTAGTATAATACAGAATATACCTGGTCCTCTTGTCCCTGGTTCCCAGGGCATAAGGTTTCAAAAAACCATGGGATTTTCTGAGCGAAGAATGTTTTTGTTGAGCTAATGATGAGACTTATCATTGGCCCTTATATATCTTCAGGATGTGGACACTGGTTCTCAGAAAGGCCGACTACATATTAAATGTTGGAACTTTGGGTCAGTCTAGTCTCCAGGAAGGGAGGGGGGCTATAGAATGAGTTTTATTATGTGATTTAGCCAGTCATGCTTATATCCCTTTTTTTCTTCACACTAAATTTGTAGACTCTCTCATTTTCTGCTGTCTCTCTATTCCTTGGTTTTGAATTAATCTTGAAAGCACTTTTAACTTCCCACTGTATGCAAAGCAGCTGCTGCCCAGTCACTAAGTCATGTTCAACTCTTTGCAGCTCCCTGGACTGGAGCACACCAGGCTCCTCTGTCATTCGCTGTCTCATAGTTTGCTAAAATTCATGTCCATTGAGTCAGTGATGCTATCTAACCATCTCATCTTCTGCTGCCTGCTTGTTCTTTTGGCTTCAATCTTTGCCTGCATCGGGGTCTTTTCCCCTGAATCAGCTCACCACATCAAGTGGCCAGCATATTGGAGCTTCGGCATCAGTTCTTCCAATGAATTTTCAGTGTTAATTTCCTTTAGGATCGACTATATCCTTGCAGTCCAAGGGACTCTCAAGAGTCTTCTCCAGCACCACAGTTCAAGTATACATAATACAACCCCAATAAAAACTCAGAACAAGAGGCTTAGTGAAGCTTCTTGATGGGTAACCCACTGATATCCAGGGAAGGTGATGCACCTGATTCCTTTGTGGGACTCTCCCAGACCTTTTGCTTTCTGCCTCTTTCTTTTTTGATTGTTCCTGACATATATTTTATAATAAAGCTATATTTATAAGCAAAGTGGTTTCTTGAAATCTCTGAGTTATTATAATGAATTACTGAAGCTGAGGAGGTTATGAGACACTCTGGATTTTTCACTGATTAGGCAAAGAAAAGAATGACCCCTGACACAGATGGCATCTGTAAGTTAAGTCCTGTGAAGAACAGAGTCTGATATGTCGAGTAGTTAGTGTCAGAATTGTACTGCAGTACTGTACTTGGAGTAAAAATGGAATATTTGTAATGGAGAAAACAATCAGAATATTTATTTCTTTAAACATAATAGTGTGATTGCAAACTAAAAAAAGATTCCATAAAAGATTACTAGAGAAATGTACAAGATACCATATTCATGTTTCAAGGAAATATAAATTATATACAGTGAAAAATGTACATGAAAGTCAGTATGAATTAAGCTATCAAATTAGCTATGAATTAAGCTATCAAATTAACCCTTTTAAAATTTGTGAACATAATTTTACTTTTTAATCCACTGATTTTTCAATAAATGGATGTGCCAAAATTTTAAGGAACGATGTGATGGAATGTATTACCTGATTTTACTTCTGCTGTAAAAGTCTAGGAATGCTCCAAAAATAATTGTAAAAATACTACAAAGTTTCCTTTAAAATGCAGACAGAACCTGAAATAACATAATTTAAATGTCTAGGGATTAAAAGCAAAGAGGAAACTAAAGCACTGTGGATGTCCATTTTGAGAAAAGTGGGTGAGAATGAAGGGAGGATGCTGATTTAGGCGATGGTGTGCTGAGGCGAGAGCCAGTAGGAAAGGGGTGAAGGCCACATATTTGAAAGATGGGCTATTTGGGACTTCCCTGCTGAAAGCTGTGTCCTTTGAGAGGTTTCACGCTCAGTAAAAATGTGTTCTAGGAATAAAAAGATGCCACTTTCCCCCTGAGAGTCTGGCATATTTTGTTATCTGATCTTCCTTCCTATTAAACATATTAAAATGCATTAATGGACTAATAAGAATATAAAGCACACTCAGAGGCCAAAACAAGTAAAGGCAAATTCCTTGGAGTAAAACAGCAGTGGAGCTGGCTTAGGCCTTGAGGTTATTTGCCTCATGTGGTGGAAAAGTGCCCTGAAAAATGCCCTAAAGGATTATTCTTCCTCAGTACAGGTAATTATCAATAAGCCTGTCACCTATGGAACTCCACTGCAGGAAAAATATTCTTGGTTCTGAGACGAGATTAAAAAAAAATTTATTTTTGAAAATTCACACCTAAAAACTTTATCTTAAGTACCTCTGTAACCAAAGTCACATTATATGGCAAGTCTGATATAAACTCAAGACAGATATGTGGCAGATAAGAAAAAAGAAATAATAATCCTCTATGGAAGAATAAACTTTGCATAGCAGGACTCAGATAATTTTCACAGATAAAGTTTTAAGAAATATGAAATCTCAGAGTGAAAAATTTCAAAACATTCAAGGAAACAAGTCATGACCACTGTTTGCATTCAGCAGAAATAATAGATAACAGAATTAGACTGCTGAGAATTCAGATATAGGAATTCTAATGACTAAGGAACTTGAGGGACACCATCAAGCAGACCACAGAAGAGAAAAAAAAAAAAATTGAAAGGAGCAGAGAACTTATTTGAAGATATTAAGACTCCAAACTTTCCAAATCTAGGAAAAGAAATGGACTCTCAAATTTAATAAATTGGAAGGGCTTAAAATATGTGGAACCTAAAGAGTTCCATGTGAATACACATTATAAGCCAACTATAGAAACTCAAAGACACTTTTGAAAGCAACAGGAGAAAAGTGACTCATTGTGTACTAGGGATCTCTCACAAGATTATAAGCAGATTTCTCAGCAGAAACATTTCAAACCAAAAGGTATTGGATGATACAGTCAAAGTGCTGAAAGAAAAACAACAACTGACAGCCAAGGATACTATATCTGACAAAACTGTGTCACAAAAATAAAGGAGAAATAAAGAGTTTCCTAATAAGCAAAACTAGAAAAAAGATTGTCACTACTAGATCTGTCTAAAGAATTGCTAAAGAGAGTCTTTCAAGTTGAAATAAAAGGTAGCTAGAAAGCAACATGAAAACATATGAAAATATAAAGATACTTGGTAAAAGAAAATAAATACATTTTAGAAAAATACATAGGCAGCACTGTGTTACTGTAATGGTTATACATAAATCACTTTTACTCTTGGCATAGAATTTAAAGATAAAAGTATAAAATATAACAACAAAACTATGTTAGTGGATACAAATGACTAAAAATGCAATTTATGACTTCAATAATGTAAGGTAGGGGAAGAGAGACGTAAAGGAGTAGAGTTTATATCTGTGATTGAAGTTAAGTTGCTATCAGTTTAAAACAATTTACAAACTAGCAATGGTTAAGACCTTTACTAACAGTAATTACTTTAAGTGTGAATGGATTAAATTTCAGAATCCAGAAACATAAAGTGACTGCATGGATAAAAAACAGGACCCAACTAAATGATATCTATAAGGCACTCACTTTAGATAGTTAGGCACTTCCCCTGTGGCTCAGCTGGTAAAGAATTTGCCTACAATGTGGGAGACCTGGGTTCAGTCCCTGGGTTGGGAAGATCCCCTGGAAAAGAGAAAGGCTACCATCTCCAGTATTCTGACCTGGAGAATTCCATGGACTAAGTTGTAAAGAGTCAGAAATGTGAGTGACTTTCACTTTCACTTTAAATATAGGGACATATATAGGTTGAAAGAAAAAGGATTTTAAAAGATATTTCATGCAAATAGTAACCAAAAGACAGAAGGGGTGGTCACGCTTAGACAAAATAGAATTTTAAGTCAAAAACTGTTATAGGAGGAAAAGATTATGTAACAAAGAATCATTTCTCTAAGAGGATATAGCAATTATAAATAAATATGCACCTATGGGGGAAAAATCCATATATATATGAAAAAATATTGAAAGCATTAAGGAGAGAAATAGATAGGAAAATAATTATTAGTGGGAGATTTAAATATTCCACTTTCAATAAAGAATATATCAATAGACAGAAAATCAATTAAAAAAAGAGAACTTGTAGTTGATTTACAATGCTGTGTTAGTTTCAAGTGTATAGCAAACTGGTTATTTGTACATATTCTTTTTCAAATTCTTTTCCTTTAAAAGTTATTACAAAATATTGCATATATTTCCTGTGCTATACAGTAGGTCCTTGTTGGTTACCTATTTTATATATAATAGTGTGTATGTGTGTATCCCAAACTCCTAATTTATCCCTACCCTACTTTCCCATTTGATAATCAGAAGCTTGTTTTTATGTCTGTGTGTCTGTTTCTGTTTTGTAAATAAGTTTATTTGTATCATGTTTTTTAAGATTCCACATGTAAGTTATATTACATGATATTTATCTTTCTCTGTCTGGCTTACTTCACTTTGTATGATAACCTCTAAGTCCATCAATGTTGCTGCAAATGACATTAATTTATTCTTTTTTAAGACTGAGTAATATTCCATTGTGCATATATACATACATTATATATATATATACACATATATACATATACATACATATATATACACACACACATATATACATACACACATATATATATGTGTATACATATATATACATCATATATATGTATACACACACACATGCATACCACATCTTCTTCATCCATTCATCTGTTGATAGACATTTATGTTGTTTCCATGTCTTAGCTATTTAAATAGTATTGCTATGAACATTGGGATGTGCGTACCTTTTCATGTTTTGGTTTTCTCCAGATATATACCCAGGAGTAGAATTGCAAGATCATTTGGTAACTCTATTTTTACATTTTTAGGCAATCTCCATATTATTCACCATAGTGAATATGCTTATTGACATTCCCAACAACAGTGTAAACCCTCTAGGAGTTTCTTTTTCTCTACACCTTCTCTAGCATTTATTATTTTATATTTTTAATTATGGCCATTCTGACCAGCATGAAATTAAAAAGACTAAAATCATATTAAACATCTTTTCTCATCACAAGGAATTAAGCCAGAAATTAACAGCAAAAGAAAAACTGGAAAATTCACAAGTATTTGGAAATTGAAGAAAATACTCTTGAAAAACTAGTTTTTAAAAAGAAACTATGGGTAAATAGAAAGTGTATTTATACAAATGAGAATAAAACATACATACGAAAATGTATGAGGTATGGTAAAGGCAACACCAAGAGGTAGTTTAGTGATAAATAACTACATTTAAGTAGATCTTAAATCAGCAACCTGAATTTACACCTCCAGAACTAGAAAAAGAATAGCAAACTAAGCCTAAAGTTAGCTTAAGAAGATACCAAAGATTAGAATAGAAATAAAATAGAGAATATTAAAAAAACAGATAAATCAACAAAATTGATAAACTCTGAACTCTGTTGTTTCTCAGACTCTAAGTCATGTCTGGCTCTCTGCGACCTCATGGACTGCAGCACATCAGGCTCCTCTGTCCTCCACTATTTCTGGGGTTTTCTCAAATCCACATTGATTGAACCAGTAATGTTATTTATCTATCTCATACTCTGCCTCCTCATTCTCCTTTTGCCTTCAGTCTTTCCCAGCATCAGGGTCTTTTAGGGATGATTTCCTTAAAAAGAGATAAGTTTAAGATTTAAAAAGAATGAAAGAAGAGACACAGCTGATGGCGCACAACTAAAAATAATTAAAAGAGACTACTATAAAAAAATAGCTTAGGAGAAATGGATAAATTTCTAGAAACATAAAACTTACCAAGACAACATCATGAAGAAACAAAAAACCTGAATAGATCTATAACAATAAATAGATTGAATCAGTAATCCAAAACTTCCAAACAGAGAAAAGCCCAGGGCCAGATGACTTTTCAGTGAAAAGGCAATCCTTTCTCCATTCTATAGCCTTGGAGCCCTTGCTGACTTGACCCAAAAGATGATTTAACTGTGACCAAGTATGCTGTGCACTTAAAAATAGGTACTCTTATAGCTTTTCTGTTATGTGTTTACCAAAATTTTTAAAGAGAAGATTGAAGATATAACTTAAAGAATAAAAAACAAAAGAATGAGAGTCTTAAAAAATGTAGAATCATAAGCAAAAGGACCACAATAAACTTTTAAAACTAATAAACATTCTCACTGGAAATTGAAAACTTAAAAGGTTGGGTTGTGCTAAAGAGTGAATTTGCAAAGTGGAAAACAGATGGTAAAAATTACACAGAATACAGCAGAGTGAAATGCAGAGATGGAAAATATGAAGGGTTCAGAGCCATAGACAATGAAATATCTAGCAAACGCCAAATATGAGTTCATGAAGGAGCAATAGAGGATATGAGAGAGGTGCAAGATTTAGAAGAGAGATTTGAAGAGAATTCCAAGTGGATTAAATACAAGGAAATTGACACCTTGGCCTATGTTATTTAAACTGTATGACCCTAGACTCAAAATAAATATCTTCTGAGCAAAGAAAAAAGATTGTAAAAGCAAGCAGAGATCTGCAAAGAAATAGCAAAGAAACTTACAGCAGGTATCTCAAAAGCAAAGTTAGAAATCATGAGAGATCCAGTAAGCTCCTCAAAGGACTAAAATTAAAACGAATTAAAATTCAAGCATAAAATTGAACAAGGAATATTTTAATTGTAATTCTTACTATTTTTTTACTGATACCATTAAGTGAAAAGGAAAAACACAGGTACATACTTGTACATGTACTGATAAAGGAGTTGCATTGAAAATAGGTAAAGAAATCCTACAAATACACAAGTAAAAAACAGTCAACACACCACAGCAAAAGGAGAAATTTCTTCAATAGCACTTTAATCCCAAAAGATGGCTAATGGGCTGATTAGCATGTGAAAACATGTTCATAGTTGTAAATCATCAATGAAATGCAAACTAAAACTACAGCGCACAGCCATCAAAATATTAATAGTTAAAAACTTCAAAAAGTGACAAGTGCTGGAGAGTCTATGGGTCAATCAGAAGGCTCTGTAGAAAAAAGAAAATGTGTTTCAATGAAAAACTGTGTGCTAAATAAAGCACCCTCCTGTAATTCATTTGATTCTAACTTTTCCTTGTCTTGAAACTATTTTTAAACAATGTATTCATGGTCTATATAGGACAAGCACTGGCAATCTGATTCTACCTGTTTGTTATCTTTCAGCTATTTTCAACCCAATATAAGTATATTTTTTCTGTTGGGTTTTCTTTCAAGCTGATGATATCATCAGCCTGCTTCTCTCATTGAATGTATTCAAATGTTTAAGGTGTTCATTTTCGTATCTGTATGATGTATTATGAGAGTCATAATTTTACACATTTATAAAAATTATTTTTACTCTTTTACACTGCTGGTGGAAGTATGAAATGGTAGCACTCCTATAGAAAATGGTTTGGCAATACTTAAAGGTGAACATAATCACATACAATGTATATATTTTTACAAAGTGTGTGTATATGTGCACCAAAGACAGATGCAAGAGTATTTATATCAGGACTTATTTGTAGTAGCTTATGACTGGAAGAAATCTGAACGTCCACAACACCACAAAGTATGAAATACATCCATTAATAATTAACACAACAAAACAAAAAGAAAAGCTCTATAAAATATAAGTGAATTGTTGCTATCATAATGTAGAATGAAAGAAGCCCAAATAAAAGACTACGAGGATGATTCCATTTATATAGAGTTCAAAATAAGGCAGATCTAATCCCAAAGTGATTAACCGTTGAGGACTACTGTCATGTTGGTGTAGGGGACTAAGAACTGAAATAGGTCATGGGGAGAGACTCTGAGGTGAGAGTGATGTCCTATTTGCTGTGCCGGTTTGGGTTTATTGATACGTTCAGTGAACAAAAATTGTTTAAGCTTCTGTATGTCAGTTTAAAGAGCATTTGTCAATGTACGTTATGTTCCAACAAAACAGTATATGTATTTGTATATACAATACATATATCTAATTAAAAAGAGGGTAAAATTAAGACATTTTCAGACAATGAAAATTATCTGACCCACAGCTTCTAGCTCAAAAAGTTACTAAATATTTATCTCATTAAGAAGACTATATATCTCTTTAGAAAATATCTCATCATCATAATGAGAACATATCTCATTAGAACGAAGGCATGACATTCAAGAAACAATAGTGGGCATTTTTTTTTTAACATGATGGGTAAAGCTGTATAAGCAATAGTTAATTATGTGCAGATTATGGAGTGTCCAAACAAGGTAGATCCAAAATACAAAGTAGTAACAGCATCTATGACACAAGGAAGTTAGAATCACATTTGTCCTTTGGTTAACCCACAGGCTCCACCCGCCTGCATCTGCTCATTGCTCCTGAACCTGTATTTAGAATCTGCCTGCTCTCTTCTCCATTGAACTTTTGCTTTCCAGGTGGTCCTCCAAGACGCCATCTCAGTTTACTCCCACCCACACTGTCAACTTCCAGGATGCAAGGCAGTGACCAACCTCAGATTCTTTGCTCCAAGAGGTGTGTCAGAAACAGAATCCTGATCCTTCTAAATACTGACTTTGGTGGCAGTCCGGAAATTCCACCATCTTCTCAGCAGTTTTCCACTTGAGCAGGGACACTCATCTTGAGTTCCTCTAAGAGTTCCCAGAAATACTTTAGGGTTTCATCTAGGAAGTTGCCTTTTCAGAGTACTTTAGTCTGTTGTTTTCTTTGTTTCTGTTACTACCCACCTCTCATAGGTATTTATGATGAAGGGACAATGGTTCTGTCCAAGACAGGGGAGATTTTCTTTCTTCTCCGAATGATACTTACACTGCACAGGTTTGCTCTGCTTAAATCGTTGGCATGGCATAATCACTGAAGTATTCTTTGCAGAACTTGAAGGCCTTCCATCCCATACATCCTGCTTTTGAATTACTGATACAGTTTCACAGAACAGCTGGTCTAGCCTTTTGTTGATACATTTCACTAAGGAGATCCTTGTACTTTCTGGAGAATATTTGAAAGCCATATGTGAATAATGTTTGGACTTTCAGTCAATTTGACTTATATGTGTTGCTGCTCCCGTTCATCTGTGAAGATATCAAAAACTGTCTAGAAAACTATTCTGAGAATTCTTAGCTGCACTCAAGTCATAGTTAATAAAATGAGAAATGCATTTGTTTTGTGAGGATCTTTGCTGAAATCTGGACTCAATATTGTCTTAAAACTATCTTGATAGCAATCACTAAGCAAAAATATGCAATTGCTATTTGACTATTTTGATCTTTAAAAACAAGCATTACATATATGTTTAGTCCAAGTGAATGAGTGATTATTTAGTTTTTACTCACAAAATGATATCATAGTATCACAACAGTTTCTACTTACATATTCCCGAAATATTTTTCTAACTACTTTTCAGAGGGTAGTGGCCAGTTTTCAGGGGGGAAGCCTCTCCATGGTGCCAATTTAATTAAGAGAGAATCAGACTGAGAAAAAACTTTGATAATTTTTCCCTACAGGGACTGTTGAAAGTTATACCCATATGACTTGTTCCTCTGCCTTGAAAGATAGGAAAGAGAGACTTGTCTTTTTTTTTTTTTTCAGTTTAAACCCTCAGAATAGAGAAGAGCTCAGAATTAGCAAGAATGCTCAAATGACTACTTTGAATTTTTTAGGTGCTGTACCTGGAAGACAAGTAGAAACTCAAACTAAATGAACACTTACTGAATTCTTAGCACTTTAATTTTTTAATATTTTTTAGAATTCCTCATTAAAGAGTTATATGTACTTATTATTAACAACTTCAAACATTCTAGACATATGTAACATAAAATGAAAACCCACCTAATCTAGTTCCCAAGGTGACAGTCATTGACATGTTGTGGATATCCCCC
The DNA here is from genome assembly GCA_007570785.1 of Antilocapra americana. Lineage (NCBI taxonomy): Eukaryota > Metazoa > Chordata > Mammalia > Artiodactyla > Antilocapridae > Antilocapra > Antilocapra americana. The sequence goes on along the minus strand of ML661908.1, from coordinate 2,534,891 downwards.
TAGATTTTTCTGTCATACATATTTACATACTTTGCCTGGGAAATCCCACGGACAGAAGAGCTACAGTCTATGGGATCAAAAGAGTCAAACATGATTTAGTGACTAAAACCAACATCATCATCATATATTTAAATCCATCCTGATGTAAATATTATTCATCATAACACCATTTTATCATGACTGGTCAACAAAAAAAAATAAAATTCTATATCACTAAAATTATCATTTAATAGAAAAACCTGCAATCAGTTTTTAAAATTCATATGATCGTTAGAATTATCTTGGAACATTTTAAAAATACATATGCACAGGTATTGTCTTTTCCTAATTCTAATGAGCAACCATGTTTAAAAGAAAAACAACTGGGCTATATGATGGTCTTTTACTTTTATCTAGTTTGTTTCACTTTTTGTATTTCATACTCAGTGCTAATGTTTCACTTAGATACGTTTTCTAATTTAACCGTCTCGTTTTTTGTTGCTCTTTCTCAAGCCTTTATCAAGAGTAGTAGAAGAGCTTCTGTATGTGTATACACACACACACACATATATATATATGTATGTATATATGTATGTATATGCATGCTGAGTTGCTTCAGTTGTGTCCAACTCTTTCTGACCCTGTGGACTGATGGACTTTAGTCTGCCAGGCTCCTATGTCCATGCAGATTCCCCAAGCAAAAATAATATAGTGGATTGCCATGTCCTCCTCCAGTATATGTATCCATGCTGTTGTTGTTTGGTTGCCCAGTCATGTACGACTCTTTGCAACTCCATGATTACAGCATGCCAGGCCTCCCTGTCTCTCACCATCTCCTGGAGTTTGCACAAATTCATGTCCATTGCATCTATGAAGCCATCCAGCCATCTCATCCTCCGATGTCCTCTTCTCCTTCTGCCCTCAATCTTTCCCAGTATCAAGGACTTCTCCACTAAGTTGGCTATTTGTGTCAGGTGGTCAAAGTATTGGAGCTTCAGCTTCAACATCAGCCTTTCCAATAAGTGTTCAGGGTTGACTTCCTTTAAGACTGGTTGGATCTTCTTGCTGTCCAAGGGACTCTCAAGAGTCTTCTCCAGCTCGAGTTCAAAGGCATCAATTCTTTGGCACTCTTCCTTCTTTATGGTCCAACTCTCATATAACTATAGATGACCACTGGGAAAATCATAGCCTTGACTTTACAGACATTTGTTGGCAGAGTGTGTATATACATACATATATATATATATGTATGTATATGTATATATAACATATGATATATAGATATTTGAAAATTTATGAATTTTAGCCTAGCCAAAAAATGTATGTCATCTTAGTTCTACTTGTTTGGCTAAGTACAAATAGAATACTAGGTTTCTAATTTATGTCCATTCAAAGCTTTAATATAGTTCCATTTATTCTGGCATCTAGTATTCCTGCTAAAGTCTAGAAAGCTTATTATCTTAGTGATATAAAAAAATGATTGAGGCTTGAAACTTCTTATCCAACTCTGAGAATATAAAGAAGTAATATGTTGTGAAGAAAAACAACAAAGGAAATTGACCTGTGTTCAAATTAAATTTGTTCAAATTAAAACATTTTATGTTAGTGCCCATTATTTGTTTTCATACATTATTCAAGATTTCACATTGCATTTAGCTGCACTGAGCAGCCTTACCAGCATGTAACAAATTCTTTTACCAGCATGTAACAGGAGCTTAACCCACGTCTGAGGTAAGGAGCTGCGGCTGTGCTTCGCTGGAGCAGCTGTGAAGAGACACTGCATCCAAAGTAAGAGAAACCCAATAAGATGATAGGCACTGAGAGAGGGGATCGGGGGCAGACAGGCTAAAACTATAGTCATGGACAACTAGCCAATCTGATCACATGGACTACAGCCATGAAACTAAGCCATGCCGTATGGGGAAACCAAGACAGACGGGTCATGGTGGAGAGGTGTGACAGAATGTGGTCCACTGGAGAAGGGAATGGCAAACCACTCAAGTATTCTTGCCTCGAGAACCCCATGAACAGTATGAAAAGGTAAAAAGATAAGACGCTGAAAAGATGAATTCCCCAGGTCCGTAGGTGGCCAATATGCTATTGGAGATCAGTGGAGAAATAACTCCAGAAAGAATGAAGGGATGGAGCCAAAGCAAAAACAATACTCAGTTGTGGATGTGACTGGTGATAGAAACAAAGTATGATGCTGTAAAGAGCAATATTGCATAGGAACATGGAATGTTAGGCCCATGAATCAAGGCAAATTGGAAGTGGTCAAACAGAAGGTGGCAAGAGTGAATGTTGACATCCTAGATATCAGCGAACTAAGATGGACAGGAAGGGGTGAATTTAACTCAGATGACCATTATATCTACTACTGTGGCAAGAATCCCTTAAAGAAATGGAGTAGCCATCATGGTCAGCAAAAGAGTCCAAAATGCAGTACTTGGGATGCAATCTCAAAAACAACAGAATGATCTCTGTTCGTTTCCAAGGTAGACCATTCAATATCACAGTAATCCAAGGCTATGCCCCAGTCAGTAAGGCTGAGGAAGCTGAAGTTGAATGGTTCTATGAAGACCTACAACACCTTTCAGAACTAACACCCAAAAAAGATGTCTTTTCATTATAGGGCACTGGAATGTAAAAGTAGGAAGTTAGGAAACACCTGGAGTAACAGGCAAATTTGGCCTTGAAGTACAGAATGAAGCAGGGCAAAGGCTAATAGAGTTTTGCCAAGAGAACACACTGGTCATAGCAAACACCCTCTTCCAACAACACAAGAGAAGACTCTACACATGGACATCACCAGATGGTCAACAACAAAATCAGATTGATTATATTCTTTGCAGCCAAAGATGGAGAAGCTCTATAGAGTCAGCAAAAACAAGACTGGGAGCTTACTGTGGCTCAGATCATGAACTCCTTATTGCCAAATTCGGACTGAAATTGAAGAAAGTGGGGAAAACCTCTAGACCATTAAGGTATGACCTAAATAAAATCCCTTATGATTATACAGTGGAAGTGAGAAATAGATTTGAAGGGCTAGATCTGATAGAATGCCTGATGAACTATGGATGGAGGTTCATGACACTGTACAGGAGACAGGGATCAAGACAATCTCCAAGAAAAAGACATGCAAAAAAAGAAAATGGCTATCTGAGGGGGCCTTACAAATGGCTGTGAAAAGATGGGAAGTGAAAAGCAAAGAAGAAAAGGAAAGATATACCCATTTGAATGCAGAGTTCCAAAGAATAGCAAGGAGAGATAAGAAAGCATTTCTTAGCAATTAATGTAAAGAAATAGAGGAAAACAATAGTGGAAAATACTAGAGATCTCTTTAAGAAAATTAGAGATACGAAGGGAACATTTCATGCAAAGATGGGCTCAATAAAGGACAGAAATGGTAGGGACCTAACAGAAGCAGAAGATATTAAGAAAAAGTGGCAAGAACACACAGAGGAACTGTATAAAAAAGATCTTCATGACACAGATTATCATGATGGTATGATCACTCACCTAGAGCCAGACATCCTGGAATGTGAGATCAAGTGGGTGTTAGCAAGCACCGCTATGAACAAAGCTAGTGGAGGTGATGGAATTCCAGTTGAGCTATTTCAAATCCTGAAAGAAGATGCTGTGAAAGTGCTGCACTCAATATATCAGCAAATATGGAAAACTCAACAGTGGCCACAGGACTGGAAAAGGTCAGTTTTCATTCCAATCCCAAAGAATCCTCAACCTACGGCATAATTTCACTCATCACACATGCTAGTTATGTAATGCTTAAAATTCTCCAAGCCAGCCTTCAGCAATATGTGAACCGTGAAATTCCAGATGTTAAAGCTGATTTTAAAAAAGGCAGAGGAACCAGAGATCAAATTGCCAACATCCACTGGATCATTGAAAAAGCAGAAGAGTTCCAGAAAAACATCCATCTCTGCTTTATTGACTATGCCAACGCCTTTGACTGTGTGGATCACAATAAATTGTGGAAAATTCTGAAAGAGATGGGCATACCAGACCACCTGACCTGCCTCTTGAGAAACCTGTATGCAGGACAGGAAGCTTCAGCTAGAACTGGACATGGAACAAAAGACCGAGTTCCAAATAGGAAAAGGAGTACTCCAAGGCTATATACTGTCACCCTCCTTATTTAACTTATATGCAGAGTACATCATGAGAAACGCTGGGCTGGAGGAAGAAAAAGCTGGAATCAAGATTCCTGGGAGAAATATCAATAACCTCATATATGCAGATGACACCACCCTTATGGCAGAAAGTGAAGAAGAACTAAAGAGCCTCTTGATGAAAGTGAAAGAGGACAGTGAAAATGTCGGCTTAAAGCTCAACATTCATAAAACTAAGATCATGGCACCTGGTCCCATGACTTCATGGCAGATAGATGTGGAAACAGTGGAAACAGTGTCAGATTTTATGTTTCTGGGCTCCAAATTCACTGCAGATGGTGATTGCAGCCATGAAATTAAAATAAGCTTACTCCTTGGCAGGAAAGTTATGACCAACCCAGACAGCATATTAAAAAGCAGAGACATTACTTTGTCAACAAAGATCTGTCTAGTCAAGGCTATGGTTTTTCCAGTAGTCATGTATGGATGTGAGATTTGGACTATAAAGAAAGCTGAGTGCCGAAGAATTGATGCTTTTGAACTGTGGTGTTGGAGAAGACTCTTGAGAGTCCCTTGGACTGCAGGGAGATCCAACCAGTCTATCCTAAAGGAAATCAGTCCTGGGTGTTCTTTGGAAAGACTGATGTTGAAGCTCAAACTCCAGTACTTTGGCCACCTCATGTAAAGAGCTAACTCATTGGAAAAGACCCTGATGCTGGGAAAGATTGAGGGCTGGAGGAGAACGGAACGACAGAGGATGATATGGCTGGATGACATCATTGACTCGATGGACATGAGTTTGGATGGACTTAGGGAGTTTGTGATGGACAGGGAGGCCTGGCGTGCTGCAGTTCATGGGTTTGCAAAAAGTCGGACATGACTGAATGACTGAACTGAACAAATTTTGATAATTTCTCCTTTCATTTTTATTTTCAAACAAATATTTTCTAATTTTCCTTATTATGAGTTCTTAGGGACACCATCCAACATTTAAAGGTGGACATTTAGTTTAGAAATTCATGGCTTTCTTAAATATCTTTGATATTAATTTCTCATTTTATATCAATTTCTCATTTAAATATTTTCTTGTCTGCATTCACCCTCTGTGTTTATTTCAATCTTTTAACTTTATTGAGGCTTTCAATGGCTAAATCTAAGCTCTCTCTTATTTAATGTCATGTTGCACTTGAAAATATGTGGTCATTTTCAAATATCTTTTGATACTGATTTCTAACACAATTCCACAGTGTTGAGAGAACAGATTCTGAAAGATTTCAATAGTTTTAGACCATGCAATTTTTACACCTTGTCTTCTGTCCCTGGATATGTTCCAGTGGTCCTGGATTATAGTCTATGGGAATTTGAATAGAATTTGCAGATCTATATCCTTCTACTTTTCTGTCTTTTCTTTCCATTAATGTTTTAGAGTTTGATATTGAAAATCAAACTAAAAATCTTCTTTTATCTACTGAAAAATAGTTGTAATATATAGTGAAACAATATATAACTTTGTTCTGTATTTTCCAAGTCTCCTGTAAATGTTTTATCATACTTCCTTAATTTAAAAAATAAAGAAAGAAAAAGAAAAAAAATAAAATAAAGCCACCCTGAAAGCTAAGATCCAAACTGTTAATCTGGGCTTAGTATTGCTTTGCTCTTTTGTTATTGGAGTCCTCTTCTCTTCTGTCAATAGTGAAGTTCTGACCCCTTCTTCCCAGAGTTGGTGTGAAGGCTTGAGTACATACCTCATGAGTAAGATCATCAGAGTTGGTTCTCTCATCTTATCCTCAGAGTATGTCTGTGAGTAGGTATTTTTAACCCTATTTTTAGTAAGAACTCAGAGATAATAAGAAGTCACACATCTGGTTGGCCATTTGAGTTTGCTCCACTGAAGTATCTGTGTCCCATGGATCATAGCTGGTCTTTTCTATACAATCACCAAACTCAACGTGAAAAGACATTAGTTGCTTTAGACATCCAGAGTTGGTATTATATTGTTCAATTACATGGAATGTTTAGGTAAACTTGTTCTCTCATTTGTATCAGTTAAGAATAGGGTTGAGCTTAAATTCAAGTGTCAGCACTTCAGTTTCATTTCAAATAATCAAATAAGGGGAAAACTGATGCCATAAAGGCAGCATCTGACACCGCTAGAGTAGAGATATGTGTACACATTTGAAAACTTCTGTCACATTAGCATAAGTTAAAATATCAAACACTATCATCAGAGGAGAAAAGACTTATACTGTATGACTAAGAAAAGATATAATATCAGTAGTCAAGTAATTGGATTAAATAAAGGATGCAAAGAGATTTATCTAGACACCCAGAGTTTGGCAATTTCACCTCTAACAGGTTAAGGTTTTATTTTTGTCTTCTTAAAGGACTATGCAAATTCTCTATTAACAACCTGAGTGTAAAAAATGTAAAAACTCTTATTTGTCCATAAAAATGACTTCATTTGCCTTTGCTCTTATAGAAATGCTCATGCCTGAGTACCTGTATGTTAATGTGAAAACTAGTTTGATAAAAGACAGGATGCCTGAGGCCACTGCAGAAGGAAAATGGTGACACATTCTAAACCTTTAGAAAGAGAAAGCTGTAGGAGGCTGTCTAATCACCTGTCTTACAAACAAAGCATGTGTTCACAGACTGGTGTCTTCTAAACCTGAAGGCATCAACTGCATTTGTCACTAACTTCAACCCAATATTTGTTTTCAACCATTTCTAACCCAAGAGGCCTGGACAATACAAACCCAGTTTAAAGACTAACAAAATTGTCTTCCCCTCCACGTGTTGCAGCAAGTTATATACCTCATATAAAGAGGGAGGCCTTTACTGCCTCTCCACTCCAGCAGCTTTTATTTTTGTTTCAGCTTTTCAATAATAGTATAAAAACAGTTGTTCCAAAGATTTAGGTGTGTTCACAATGCCCAGATGGTAGAATAGGTTTGTTTCCCCGTCTAACTTGGACCGTCATCATTTTTATTTTCTTTAGTGTGAAAAGAAACTGCAAGTTATTTGACAGACACAAAATTAATATGTCTAAATCGGCAGTGGGATCAAAGCAGTAGCCCTTTCTGGGAGGTGTCATAGCAGGAGATCCTGGACATGGGTTTTGCATATAGAAATTGTTAGTTGCTCAGTTGTGCCCGACTCTTTGGGACCCCATGGACTGTAGCCCACCTGGATCCTCTGTGGGATTCTCCAGACAAGAATGCTGGAGTGGGTTGCCATTCCCTTCTCCAGGGGATCTTCCTGACCCAGAGATTGAATGCAGGTCTCCTGTGATGCAGGCAGATTCTTTACCATCTGAACCACCACTAGGGAAGCCCATAGAAAGACCTCCCAAAAGTCCAGGCTTGGGCAGGGTCCTCAGCCTCTCAGCCTCTCAGGGTCTTTTTTTTTTCTTTCTTTCTTTTTATAGAGGATACAACTACCTATTTCACGGTGTTGTTGCAAAGATTAATGGAATAACATCATACATGTGAGTTTAAAAGAATGCCTGCCCTATTAGGAAACAAAGGATGCTATAGCCATTGCAGTACAGCAGCCCAGTGGTGAGCCCTGAAGGAACACGGGCTAGAAACAGGAGGTCCACCACCAAGCCATCAGTCACTGCGGCCACCCCATGATGATGGACCCTGAGCTGACTCAAGACGAGGAAGCGCAAGGTGCTGGTCCTGGACAGCTGAGGTACGCGTCAGAGGAACGATATCAGTGAGCTCCAACTCTTGCAGCTTCCCTTTGAAAAGCACTCAGAAAAGCACTCAGTTCCTTAATTTGAGACATCTGGCTTTCTTTAACAGTAATCTTCTGATGTCTTGACTATCTGATCTTTGTTGCGGAGACTCCTATATATCTTGGTTTCCTCCCTCCCTGCCCCCAGTTCCCCACTACCCTAGCCCCTTTGGAACAGTTTCTCACTGCTATTTGAGTTGCTATGTCCCTGGCTTACCCCTCCATTTTGTCTGATGAGTAAAATGTAACTCTCAACGTTTAGGTTGTGCAGTGTTTTCAGTTGACATATGCAAAATAATTGCATCCTACATGTGAGTTCCTTTCCCCTCCTTGGATGTCGATTTGATTAGCTTCCTCTTGACAAAAATATAATGTTGACCTTTTCATTTCCAAGTAGAATATGGAGTAGAATCTCCCAGATTTCAGCCTACCAGGTTTTTATGCTTGCCAAAATAAATTATAGAGATAGTTTGGCTCTATCCCGAAGATGGAGCAGTAAGAAATTGGGTCCATCACTGTCATTTTCCTCTCAGATTCTTTTTATCTGTCACAATACAGTAGTCATGAAAAATGAAACCATAAATTCAATTTAGAGGGCAATTTGCAGCTAATCTTTGGAGTAATTCCAGTGTGAATAATGCAGCAATTTGGATGCATGGTCAGTCAATTCAGCCCTGATTTATTAGTATTTAAGAAATCTTTCTTTCATTAATGATAATTACTAAACAAGAGAAAATAATTTCACCCAAACTATCTACCTTCAAATCAGTGCTTTAAGTTCTGGAAAAAAAAAAGGCTACATTGTTTGTAAAAAATTACAACAACTACAAGTATATGTATTGCTATTTAAAGACACAAGATGTATTTAGAATTTGAGCAATAATTCTTTGCAGATATTGTGTGAACTGCTCAGCCTTAGGTTATATCATCCTTTTTTTTTCTGATATGACTCCCATTAGAGTTAACATTTTGAATATCTCAACATAAGGACCCTGGGATTTGCTATTGATTTCCCATACTCCTTACACCTGGAAGGATATATTAAAATCTAGCTGCAAAAAGAATGACATTTCTGTTCATGTCTTAGAATCAAGTTTATCTGATATTTTCCCCTAGTTATTAAAACTCTACTTTCTGACACATTCAATATACTCTGAGTCAATGAACTTACAAGCACATGTTTAAATATAGGGTAACATCACATTAAAATCTGCAAGGAGTATTTGTCAGAAAAGGTTTGCATTCATTTCCTTTTCTGTATTTTATTGAATAGGTTTTAACTGTTAGGTGATTAAAGAAACAGATATTTCAAAACAAAGTGAAACAAAACAGAAAGATAAAATGTCTTCTCTTAAAAATATTTTTTGCTTCATTTTAAGGGGAAAAAACCCCACATTATTTCCTATTCATTCTCCACTCTCCATTTAAAGTAAAAGTCAGGATCATGAGTTATCCAGATTTTGTATTATTCCATTGAACAAAGATAGTACTCATGGCCCTAGATATAGAAATGCCCCTTCAGTTTTGGCACTCGTTACATCAAGTAAATAATCAAGAACTGAGTGATAGCCCCAAAGCTGAAGTGGTGGCATACGCCTTTGTAGGTGTTCTACAATGTAAGGATTGGAGGGCAAGGACTTGAAAGATGTCGGTAGTGCTGGACCAGTTGTTTCATGAATGTGGTAGTATTCCATTCCACCCAGTGTAATTTAAATTGCAAACTGATCAACACTACCATGGAGTTGCCCAGAGGCTATATATTTGTAACCTTTTATGCATAGTAGGGAAGCCTGGCATGCTGCAGTCCATGCGGTTACAGAGTTGGACATGACTGAGTGACTGAACTGCGCTGATAAATATTTGGTGCTTACTCTGGGGTGCAATCATAAAGAATCTGCCTGACAAGGCAGGAGACAAGAGACCCGAGTTCAATCCTTGGATCAGGAAAATCCCCTGGAGTAGGAAATGGCAACCCACTCCAGCACTGTTGCCTGGAGAATTCCATGGACAGAGGAGACTGGCGGGATACATCCAAGCGGTCTCAGGGTCAGACACGACTGAGTGACTGAGCGTGCACACACACACACACACACACACACACACACACACACACACACACACACACACACACAGTAGGTATTCAGTCAACACTGAACATAATTAAGAATTAAAAGGGAAAGGATGCATTAACATTACATTTGTGGATTAACTTTAAGTGACATGAGCTGACAGTGCTAAATCCAAAGGACTCCTGTAAAAAAGTGAGTTAGTTTTAGGTTTTTTCTGGGACTTGTTAAGCTCATGGGCAGAGGGTAGCTGTCCTTTCCTTTCTGGGGGAACCATGCTCGTGAATGTGCATTCAAAACTCTCCATCTGAAGAGACAGAAGACCCTTAAACTTGAACTCTCCACACATTTGTTTGCTATATTGCTTAAATCCTTTTTTGGTTGCTGTCTTCTAACTTTCTAACATGAGGTCTGGGGTTGAGGTTAAAGCCCCTGGCAGGGAGGAGAGGAAGAAGCCAGGAGTGTGTGTTTGGAAGTGACTCAGCCTCTGCTTCAGCCATTGCTCACCCACCAGGAGTTCAAGGTCAGTTCTCTGAACAGATGACATGATGAGGCTTGACTGACCCTATCTTTTTTTCCCTCCTCCAAAGAGCACCACTTTAAAAATGCCCCCAACACGATAGCATCTTTATTCTCCTCACTATCATACTGTGAAAATGACATGAAATTCTATTGCAAACCATATTTAAAGGGCTGGCTCAATTATAGTTAATTTTTTGCATGAATGTTTAAAGTTTTATAAATTCTTTTTCAGTTTAGAAGCAAAACAGCTTTGTCATTTTTGTTGCTTGTTTTAATTTTCCATTGCCCACAAAAAGACTTCCCTGATAGTTTACTTGGTAGAGAATCTACCTATAAAACAGGAGACCCCAGTTCGATTCCTGGTTCAGGAAATCCCCTGGAGAAGGGAAAGGTTACCCAGTCCAGTATTCTTGGTCTTCCTCTGTGGGCTTAGCTGGTAGAGAATCTACCTGCAATGCAGGAGACCTGGGTCCAATTCCTGGGTTGGGAAGATCCCCTGGAGAAGGGAAAGGCTACTCACTGGTCATAGCAAAAATCCTCTTCCAACAACACAAGAGAAGACTCTACACATGGACATCACCAGATGATCAATACTGAAGTCAGACTCATTGTATTCTTTGCAGTCAAAGATGGAAAAGCTGTATACAGTCAGCAAAAACAAGACCGGGAGCTGACTGTGGCTCAGATCATGAACTCCTTATTGCCAAATTCAGACTTAAATTGAAGAAGGGAAAACCACTAGACCATTCAGGTATAACCTAAATCAAATCCCTTATGACTATACAGTGGAAGTGACAAATAGATTCAAGGGATTAGATCTGATAGACAGACTGCAGGAAGAACTATGGACAGAGGTTTGTGCCATTGTACAGGAGGCAGGAATCAAGATCATCCCCAAGAAAAAGAAAGGCAACAAGGCAAAATGGTTACCTGAGGAGGCCTTACAAATAGCTCAGAAAAGAAAAGAAGCTAAAGGCAAAGGAGAAAAGGAAAAATATAAACATCTGAATGAAGAGTTCCAGAGAATAGCAAAGGAAAGCCTTCTTCAATGCAAAGAAATAGAGGAAAACAATAGAATGGGAAAGACTAGAGATCTCTTCAAGAAAATTAGAGATACCAAGGGAAAATTTCATGCAGAGACGGGCTCAATAAAGGACAGAAATGGTATGGACCTAACAGAAGCAGAAGATATTAAGAAGAGGTTTCAAGAATACACAGAAAAACTATACAAAAAAGATCTTCATGATCCAGATAACCACAATGGTGTGATCACTCACCTAGAGCCAGACATCCTGGAATGTGAAGTCAAATGGGCATTAGGAAGTATCACTGCAAACAAAGTTAGTGGAGGTGATGAAATTCCAATTGAGCTATTTCAAATCCTAAAAGATGATGCTATTAAAGTGCTGCATTCAATATGCCAGCAAATATGGAAAACTCAGCAGTGGTCATAGGACTAAAAAAGTCAGCTTTCATTCCAATCGCCAAGAAGGGCAAAGCCAAAGAATGTTCAAACTACCACACAATTGTACTCACATGGTTGAAAAGCAATGCTCAAAATTCTCCAAACCAGGTTTCAACAGTATGTAACTGTGAACTTCCAAATGTTCAAATTGGATTTAGTAAAGGCAGAAGAACTGGAGATCAAATTGCCAACATCCATTGGATCATAGAAAATCAAGAGAGTTCCAGAAAAAACACTTACTTCTGCTCTATTGATCACACCAAAGCCTTCTACTGTGTAGATCATAACAAACTGGAAAATTCTTAAAGAGATGGGAATACCAAACCACCTTACCTGCCTCCTGAGAAACCTGTATGCAGGTCAAGAAGCAACAGTTAGAACCAGACATAGAACAACAGACTGGTTCCAAATTGGGAAAGGAGTATGTCAAGGCTGTATATCGTCACCCTGCTTATTTAACTTACATGCAGAGTACATCATGAGAAATGTTGGGGTGTACAAAGCACAAGCTGAAATAAAGATTTCTGGGAGAAATAACAATAAGCTCAGATATGCAGATGACACCACCTTTATGGCAGAAAGTGAAGAAGAACTAAAGAGCCTCTTGATGAGGTGAAAGAGGAGAGTGAAAAAGTTGGTTTAAAATACAACATAGAAAAAACAAAGATCATGACATCTAGTCCCATCACTTCATGGCAAATAGATGCAGAAACAATGCAAACAGTGGCAGACTTTATTTTCTTGGACTCAAAAATCACTGAAGATGATGACTGCAGCCATGAAACTAAAAGAAGAAAAGCTATGAGCAAACTAGATAGCATATTAAAGAGCAGAGACATTACTTTATGAACAAAGGTCTGTCTAGTCAAAGCTATGGTTTTCCCAATAGTCATGTATGGATGTGAAAGTTGGACTATAAAGAAAGCTGAGTGCCAAATAATTGATGCTTTTGAACTGTGGTGTTGAAGAAGACTCTTGAGAGTCCCTTGGACTGCAAGGCCATCCAACCAGTCTATTCTAAAGGAGATCAGTTCTGAATATTCGTTGGAAGGATTGATGCTAAAGCTGAAACTGCAATATTTGGCCGTCTGCTGCAAATAACTGACTCACTGAAAAAGACCCTGATGCTGGGAAAGAATGAAGGTGGGAGAAGGGGACGACTGAGGATGAGATGGTTGGATGGCACTACTGACTCAATGTACAGGAGTATGAACAAGCTCTAGGAGTTGGTGATGGACAGGGTAGCCTGGCATGCTGCAGTGCACGAGGTCACAAAGAGTTGGACATGACTGGGTGACTCATCTGAACTGAAGAGAACTTACTCTGGTATTCTGGTCTAGTGAAATCCATGGACTGTGTAGTCCATGGGATCGCAGAGTCGGATAGGACTGAGCAACTTTCACTTTTCACAAATGTCTGGTGTCAAAAACTTTGCATTATATCAGCAGAAAATACTTCTTCAGAAGCCTTTCAGTTGTATCGGAATCAATGGACTCTATTGCCCTGAGGCTGAATGTCCCCTCCTAGCACAGGGGCTGACATGGCTATGGTTTTGCGTGTGATATTTGCATTAACTTAAATCTGTGGGAATCTGAGTGATTTTGTGAAGCATTATTTACCTTACCTAAAATCCCATGGTCTTATTTGCTTATTTATTTTATTTTCTTTTTAAAGTGGAGCATAACATGTTTATTTGTTTGGCTAGCTAAAAGAAGGTAATGAGAACCCTGCATGTGAGACAGCAAAAGGAACGCAGATGTATAGAATGGACACGTGGACTCTGTGGAAGAGGGCAAGGGTGGGATCATATGGGAGAATGACATTGAAACATGTTAATTACCATATGTGAAATCAATCGCCAGCCCAGTGTTGATGCTCGGGGCTGGTGCACCGGGGTGTCTCAGGGGGAGGGAGTCGGGAGGGGGGAGGGAGGGGGGTTCTGGAGGGGGAGCATGTGTAGATCCATGGCGGTTTCATGTTACTGTATGGCAAAACCAACACAATAAAGTAAAAAAAAAATTTTTTAAAAAGTGAAAATGGGTGCTTGCTTGGTCTAACTACTTAAAGAAGTCCTTTTTTGTCTTCTTCCCTCTTCTAGTGTCTGCATCAACTCAGACAAGCTCAGAATGTTCAAATTACTTCTGAAGTTTAATTCTTTTGAGCATTTTAGGTAAGGTAATTCATATTTGCTTTCTTTTTTTTTGTTCCCAAGAAAAACCTGTCCCTCTGTGCAGCTCCCTTACTTTCTCTTAGTGAGAGCTAGTGTTGTGTTTCTGGGGCAACTTTTACTATGCCTTTATCATGATATTTCTGTGTTTAATTTTCTGATTTCCTGTCTAAACTTTATTGAGTTTACAGACAGGGTGCAATTCATTCAGGACACTTTTCTAGTGACTTTTATAGTGTGTGATACATAGTGGACAATCATTATGTTTGTTCAACTGAGTTTCAATTTTGCTTTTCTAACATCTTCTGAGTAATGCTTACGCTGGTCTTTTCTACTCAAAGTGTTCAATCTGTGGTTAAGAAATGGCAACATCACCTGGCAGCTTGTTACAAATGCAACAGGGTAAGCTCCACCCCAGACCCAGAGGTGCATTTATTTTTCCAATATCCCCAAGTGATTTCTGTCAATTAAAGTTTTAGAAACACTGTAATTCAATGGTCCTACAAGTGCCTTCCCTAGACCAGTGGCATTAAAATCATTTGGAGGCTTTTTATTTTATTTGTGATTTATTTATTTTTACTTTGCAATATTGTATTGGTTTTGCCATACACTGACATGAATCCACCATGGGTGTACATGTGTTCCCCATCCAGAACCCCCCTCCCACCTCCCTCCCCATCCCAAACCTCTGGGTCATCCCAGTGCACCAGCCCTGAGCACCCTGTATCATGCATCGAATCTGGACTGGCGATTCATTTCACATATGATAATATACGTGTTTCAGTGCCTTTGTCACAAACCATCCCACCCTCGCCCTCTCCCATAGAGCCCAAAAGACTGTTCTATACATCTGTGTCTCTTTTGCTGTCTTGCATACAGGGTTATTGTTACCATCTTTCTAAGTTCTATATATATGCGTTAGTATACTATATTGATGTTTTTCTTTCTGGCTTACTTCACTCTGTATAATAGGCTCCAGTTTCATCCATCTCATTAGAACTGATTCGAATGTATTCTTTTAATGGCTGAGTAATATTCCATTGTGTATATGTACCACAGCTTTCTTATCCATTCGTCTGCTGATGGACATCTAGGTTGCTTCCATGTCCTGGCTATTGTAAACAATGCAGCGATGAACATTGGGGTACACGTGTCTCTTTCAATTCTGGTTTCCTCGGTGTATATGCCCAGCAGTGGGATTGCTGGGTCATATGGCAGTTCAATTTCCAGTTTTTTAAGGAATCTCCACACTGTTCTCCACAGTGACTGTAATAGTTTGCATTCCCACCAACAGTGTAAGAGGGTTCCTTTGTCTCCACATCCTCCCCAGCATTTATTGCTTGTAGACTTTTGGATGGCAGCCATTCTGACTGGCGTGAAAGGGTACCTCACTGTGGTTTTGATTTGCATTTCTCTGATAATGAGTGATGTTGAGCGTTTTTTCACGTGTTTGTTAGCCATCTGTGTGTCTTCTCTGGAGAAATGTCTGTTTAGTTCTTTGGCCCACTTTTTGATTGGTCCTTTATTTTTCTGGAATTGAGCTGCAGAAGTTGCTTGTATATTTTGGAGATTAATTGTTTGTCCATTGCTTCATTTGCTATTATTTTCTCCCATTCTCAAGGCTGTCTTTTCACCTTGCTTATAGTTTCCTTTGTTGCACAGAAGCTTTTAATTTTAATCAGGTCCCATTTGTTTATTTTTGCTTTTACTTCCAATATTCTAGAAGGTGGGTCATAGAGGATCCTGCTGTGGTTTATGTCAGAGAGTGTTTTGCCTCTGTTTTCCTCTAGGAGTTTTACAGTTTCTGGTCTTACGTTTAGATCTTTGATCCATTTTGAGTTTATTTTTGTGTATTGTGTTAGAAAGTTAGGTTCTAGTTTCATTCTTTTACAAGTGGCTGTCCAGTTTTCCCAGCACCACTTTTTAAAGTGGTGTCTTTTCTCCATTGTATATTCTTGCCTCCTTTGTTGATGATAAGGTGTCCATAGGTGCGTGGATTTATCTCTGGGCTTTCTATTCTGTTCCATTGATCTATATTTCTGTCTTTGTGCCAGTACCATACTGTCTTGATGACTGTGGCTTTGGGGGCTTTTTAAAAAGCAAGTTCTTGGGCCTAATTCGTGATGGAGGGAATTAAAGACCCTCGTGGGGGCATAGCAACAGGTGTAAGATTTTCAGGTGATTCTGATGCATACTGAAGCTTGAGAGTCACTATTACAAATGTCATCCTCTTTCCCCAACTCCCTTGGGAAAGTAAAGAAAATCAACGAACACCTGGTCTGAACTATGATTAATGTAAAGCAAATTCATGACATCAATTATGTGAGTGACTAAAATATTTATTTACTTTACATAGATGTAAAGATCTGGCCAATGACATTACTGATGCAAATTTGAGAATGGTAATGAAATTATATGTGAATAAAGTTTTAAGCCTATGTATCCATCATTTTGACTCAAAAATAATTTCCTATGAGTGTTTAATTCACTTAGTCCAAGCTATTTATTTAACCAATAGGAACATAAAATTGAACATTTTCATTGATTTGCCGTCCATGAGAGATGTATAACATCTAAGCTAGCAATGTCTCCAGTTCACCATTTTGCCTGTGGATGTCTTCAGTTAATTCTATTTTTTCTGATATTTTTATTTTTACTGTGTGGAGCTATTTCATCAATGAAAGCATCATAAATGAATAGAATTTAGGAACTTTGTATAGCAACACTGTATTTTACAGATGAGGATACTAAGGTGTGAGGAAGAATTATGAACACTTTCATGTTATTGTATGATTCCCTGGTGGCTCAGATGGTAAAGCATCTGCCCTCAATGCAGGAGACCTGAGTTTGATCCCAGGGTCAGAAAGATCCCCTGGAGAAGGGAATGGCTACCCATTCCAGTGTTCTTGCCTGAAGAATTCTGGACAGAGGAACCAGGTGGGCTACAGTCCATGGAGTCGCAAAGAGTTGAACACAACTGAGTGATTAACACTTTCCCTGTATGATTGGGAGATTCTGGGAAAAATAAAGGACAAGCTATAAATTTATAAAATAATGTATATAAATAATATAATTTTTTCCCAGCTCATTCATTCCTCATATTTCAAAGGCATTACAACTAGAGCTTTTTCGTGGATCTACTCTCATTCAAAGGATAATAAAATGGATTACCTCTGGAGCCAAATGCTTACCTTTCTCCTCCACTTCCCAGTGAAAATTCATTTGCTTTATGAAGATAAAGCCCTTATGTGTTTCTTCTCTGAAGGGTGGTTAAGTGAGAGGACAGCAGGCAACCTATAAAAACTCCTTGATTCACAGGGTTCCTCTCCTGTGGTGATGGTGGGGGGAGTATGCATAGGGTATAGCAGGTTCTCTGTATTGCTCTCAAGAGGGAAATGGGATGTAAGGAACCAACATTTTCTGTCCCTGACCCAGAGACCTTACGCGTGTAGTATAAACCACACTGCGTTTAGGAGCGCCAGTACATGTGTGGTAAAAAATCTGCATAAAACTTCCCTGCCAGCCCTCCATCCCCTGCTCAGCATTTTCAGACTCGATCAACCACAGAGCTACTGTGGTAAGTATTTAGTGAAAAAATCCACAGATAATCAGACCTGTGAGTTAAAATGTCAACTGTAAACATATATCCAGACATACCTCACAGATATTGCAGATTCAGCTCCAGACCACCCCACTGCAGCAAAGCAAATATTACAAAAACTTGAGTCCCACCTTTTTTTGTTTCTCCAGTGTCTATAAAATGTGTGCTTATACTCTACTGCGTACTGTTACATGTGAAATAGAATTAATTCTAAAAAAAATGTACACACCTTAATTAAAAAATGTTTTGCCCTGTTTGCATTTCTGTGGAATATAGCTTGTTTTTAATATCTGATGTTATTAATTTGAGGCCCTCTCCCTTTTTTCTTGATGAGTCTGGATAAGAGATTATCAATTTAATGTACCTTTTCAAAGAAACAGATCTTTGTCTCATTGATCTTTTCTATTTTGTTTTTTTATGGTTTCTATTTTATTTTATGCTTTAATTTTTATTATTTTTTCTCTTCTATTAACTTTGAGTTTTGTTTGTTCTTCTTTTTGTGGTTTCTTTAGGTGTAAGTTTAGATTATTTGTTTGAGATTTTTTAGTTTCCTGAGTTAGGCCTGTATGACTATAATGTTATTGCTTAAAATTGCTTTTGTGGCGTCCCATGGATTTTGGATCATTGTGTTTTCATTTTGATTTTCCCTCAGATGCTTTTTGATTTCCTCTTTGATTTCTCCAGTGACCCATTGGTTGTTTACTTAAATATTGTTTAAACTCCATGTGTTTGTTGTTTTTGCAGGTTTTTTTTTTCCTGTCTTTGATTTCTAGTCTCATACTGTCAAAGTTGAAAAAGAGGTGTGAAATGATTTCATTTTTCTTAAATTTATTGAGAGTTGTTTCGAGGTCTAGCAAGTGTTTGATCATGGAGAATGTTTTCTATGTATTTCAAAAAAATGTGTATTTTGTTGCTTTTCAGTGGAATTCTCAGAGAAGACAATGGCACCCCACTCCAGTACCCTTGCCTGGAAAATCCTAGGGACTGAAGAGCCTGGTAGGCTGCAGTCCATGGGGTCGCGAAGAGTCAGACATGACTGAGCGACTTCACTTTCACTTTTCACCTTCATGTATTGGAGAAGAAAATGGCAACCCACTCCAGTGTTCTTGCCTGGAGAATCCCAGGGAAAGGGGAGCCCGGTGGCTGCCGTGTATGGGGTTGCACAGAATCAGACATGACTGAAGCAACTTAGCAGCAGCAACAGCAGTAGAATTCTCTGTGTATATCTAATAATTGAATTTAAAACCAGTGTCTCCTTTTGATTTTATGTTTGTGGTTGTTTGGTCTCTAAGTTGTGTCCCACTCTTTGTGACCCATGAACTGCAGCACATCAGGCTCGTTTGTCCTTCACGATCTCTCAGAGATTGCTCAGATGCATGTCCAACGAGATGGTGATGCTATCTAATCATTTCATCTTCTGCCGCTCTCTTTTCCTTTTTCCTTCAATTTATTTCAGCATCAGGGTCTTTTCCAGTGAGTGGCTCTTCACATGAGGTGGCCAAAGTATTGGAGCTTCAGCTTCAGCATTAGTCCTTCCAATGAATACTCAGAACTGATTTCCTTTAGAATTGACTGGTTGGATCTCCTCGCAGTCCAAGGAACTCTCAAGAGTCTTCTGCAACACCATAGTTCAAATGCATCAATTCTTTGGTATTCAATTTTCTTTATAGTCTAATTCTCACATCCATACATGAACCACTGGAAAAACCATAGCTTTGACTAGACGGACCTTTGTTGGTAATGTCTCTGCTTTTTAATATGCTGTCTAGGTTGATCATAGCTTTTCTTCCAAGGAGCAAGCGTCTTTTAATTTCATGGCTGCAGTCACCATCTGCAGTGATTTTGGAGCCCAAGAAAAGAAAGTCTGTCACTGTTTCCATTGTTTCCACATCTACTAGCCATGAAGTGATGGTACCAGATTACATGATCTAGGTTTTTTGAATGTTGAGCTTTAAGCCAACTTTTTCACTCTGTTCTTTCACCGTCATCAAGAGGCTCTTTAGTTCCTCTTCACTTTCTGCCACTACAATTTTTAAGTCTCTACGAATTGAGCTTATCATTATGTATTTTCTTGTCTCCTCTTACAGTGTTGTTTTAAAGTCTATTTTGTCTGAAATGAATGTTGCTGTCCCAGGTTTCTTTTTGGTTCCTTTTGCATGGGATATGATCTTCTACCCCCTCACTGGCAATCTGTGTGTATTTTAGGTCTGCATTATATATCTTCAGTTAATGCATAATAGATCTTGTTCTATTGTCCGTTCAGCCACTTTCTGTCTCTGATTGAAGCATTTAGTCCATTTGCATTTAAAGTAATTATAACAGGTATACATTTATTGCTGTTTGGTTGATTTATTTCTTGGGTTTTGCTTACATTTTTTGTTTTACTTTTACTTTTGCTCCCTTTCCTTCTGATTGATGGCTATGTTTAGTGTTATGTTTGGATTGTTTTCTATTTTTGTGTCTTTTGCAGTTTTTGTTTTATAGTTACTGTGAGATATGTGAGTATATTTATATGCATATGATTATTTTAAGTTGAAATTCTTATAAATTCAAATGTATTCTAATAATTCTACATTTTTACTCCCTTCCCCAAGCTTTTTTTTTTTGGATATTTTATTTTATGCCCTTGGGTTGCTTTTTTAAAAATTTATTTTGTGTACCCTTTAATTTCTTATTATAGATATGGATAGTTTTACTACTTTTCTCTTTTATTCTTTCTGCTATCTTTGTTAAGTGGCCAGTCTATCATCTTTTCTGTATATTTGCCTTTATCAGTGAGATTTTTTTCTGTCATAATTTCCATATTTCTAGTTGTAGATTTTGTTTTGTTTTTGCTCAGAGAAGTTCTTTTTAACATTCTTTATAAAACTAGTTTTTTTTTTTTTTATTGTTTTTGCCATACATTGTCATGATATCACCATGGGTTTACATATGCTTCCCCTCTGGGTCCCCCCTTCCTCCTCCCTCCCCCCCCGGGAAATCTCGCTGCACCAGTCCCGAGCATCAATCCTGGGCTGGCGATTGATTAGACACATGACAATTAACATGCTTCAATGCCCTTCTCCCATCTCATCCCACCCTTACCCTCATCCACAAAGTCCACAAGTCTATTCTATACATCTGCGTTCCTTTTGTTGTCTCCCATGTTGGGTTCTCATTACTGTCTTTCTAAATTCCATATATATGTGTTAATATACTGTATTGTTGTTTTTGCTTCTGGCTTACTTCACTCTGAATAATGGGCTCCAGTTTCGTCCATCTGAGTAGAATTGCTTCAAATGAATTTTTTTTTAATGCTGAGTAATATTCCATTGTGTATATATACCACAGCTTTCTTATATAAAACTAGTTTAATTGTGCTAAAGCTCTTTAATTTTTCTTGCCTTTAAAACTCTTTATCTGTCCTTCAAATCTGAATCACAGTCCTGCTGAGTAGAATATTCTTGGTTTTAGAATTTTGGATTTTTTTCCTTCTATCACCTTGAGCATTGTGCCACTCCTAGTTTACAGAGATTCTGCTGAAATGTCAGGTGAGCATTTTATGATAGTTCCCTTATACAGACATAACTAGTTGCTTTTCACTTGCTATTTTAAGATTACATTCTTGTCTTTAGTGTTTCCCATTTTAACTGCCATGCATCCTTGAATGGTTTTTTTGGAGGGTTCACCTTGTTTGGAACTCTCTGAACTTCCCGAACTTGGATGTCTTTTCTTTCCTACTTTAGGGAAGTTTTAAGCTGTCTCTTCTCTTTCTAGGACCTTTGTAATATGAATGATAATATGTTTGATGTTGTCCCAGAGGTCTCTTAAGCTACTCTCACTTATTTGTTTTTTTCTTATTTTCTGTACAGTTTGAGTGATTTTCACTGCACTTTTTTCCAGATTGCTGATCCATTCTTCTTATCATCTAATTTACTCTTGATCCTTTCTAGAGCATTTTTATTTCCGTTATTGTATCTTTCAATTCTGTTTGATTCTTCTTTCTATTTTTATCTTTGTGGAACTTCTCACTGTGTTCATCTGAACTTCTGAGTTCACTGAGCACTGTTATGGTCATTATTTGATTCTTTCTTCCCTGGTTGCTCAGATGATTAAAAAAAAATCTGCCTACAGTGCAGGAGATAAGGTTTCAGTCCCTGGGTTGGGAAGATCCTCTGGAGAAGGGAATGGCAACCCACTCCAGGATTCTTGCCTGAAGAAGCCTATAGACAGAGAAGGCTGGTGGGCTACAGTCCATGGAGTTGCAAAGAGTCAGACGTGACTGAGCAACTAACACTTTCACTTTCATTTCTTGAACTCTTTATTGGGTAGATTGCTTATCTCCATTTAGTTTAGTTCTTTTACAGAGGTCTTTTCCCATCCCTTGGTTTGGATCATATTCTTTTTCCGATCATTTTATGAATCATCTGTGTTTATTTCTGTGTATTTGGTAGGTTCGTTATGTTTTTTGATCTTACAGAGGCAGCCTTAAGTAGACAATATCTTATACAACCCAGCAGCTTGCTCTCTTGTGGTCACTAGAGCCGTATTCTCCAAGGGTATCCCTTCTGTTATATCAGGTCTGATGACTGGGGGCTTGCTAATGTGCACGACTGCCTCCCTGCCAAGCTGACTGCAAGCTCTTGCCTCATATAGTAGCCATGGGCCCTCTGAAGAGTGAGAACCTCTCCCTGTGCAGATGGCTATGCAGGCCTCTTATCGGCAGGCTGGCACTTGCGTGCTGGGGGAAGCTGTGGCCAACGGAAGCCTGATGTGGCCAGCTTTGAGGGCCATGGGTTGCAACCCAGGCGCTGGCCCGCTGGAGGTGCGACTGGGCTGTTATATGGTTTGCTACACAGGCCACAGAACTGGCGTCGGTCCACTGGAAGATAGTTAAGCCTCTGGCACTAATAGACTTCAGGAAGGATTTTTAAATCATCCTTATGAGCATTAGTGTCATTGCAATAGCATTAACTCTGCCAAACGCCTGTCACCAGATTCTTCATTCCCAGGTGGAGTCCTGGTTGCTCCCTGCCTCTCCAGGAGGCTCTCCAAGATCAGCAAGTAGATCTGACCTGGGTTCCCTTAACCTACTGCCTCTGTGCTGGTGCTTGGAGAATGTGAGATTTTTGTATACACATTAAAAATGGAGTCTCTGTCCTGGTCCCTTCCTCGTGTCTTTAGTTATGGAATACCTTTTCCATTAGTCTTCAGATTGTTAGATTGTTTTCACTGATGCTTGCTCTGTACATGTGGGAGGAGGGGAGCTCAAGGTTTCCCTTCTCTACCACCTTGGCCTCATCTGAAAATTTGTAAAAGCTCATCTTTAGGAGAATTTTCTAAAGCATTCATTATAGTTATCACGAAGCAAAATATTTCCATTTTTCTTGTCTGTCATCAGTTTATACTTATTAAATTAAAACAATTAAAACTTCCATGAAGAGGCCTGTAAACAAAGATAATGACTTAATAAATATAAAACTCGGGAGACAGGAACAATCTGTATACTAGTGTACTATAGAGATGAGAGAAAGATAATTATGGTTAACTACTTATTTTATTTATATATATTTCCTTGAGATTTAACGAAACATGGATTTTTCTCACATAAACTTTTTTGATGCCAAATCTAAATATATTGAATTTTTAAAGTTCTCAAGCTTGATATTTTAGACTGGCAGCCTTATAAACATATGGATTGCAAACCTCAGCAATCAACCTTATGAACTCTTTTAAAAGATGCTATTGACCTTTCACACTGAAAAAATTTTCCCTTAGTATTGGTTCTAAAACTTGCATGATTTTCATTATGTCCTAAGGTAATTTAGGGAATAATCAAAATTAACCATCATTTAAACCATCAAATTCACCTATTAAAACATTTTCCCTGATGGTGATTTAAATTCTCCTCAAAACTAGGTTACTTTCAGGATTACTTTTTTTTTTTAAGTTTCTTTAGCTTCAAACCATGTAACTATAGAGATAATATCCATTTCATAAAAGCATTGAGATGATTAATCAATGATTTTAATTGTCACAGATAGAAATTGCAGACCTCAGGAATGAAAATTATAAATTATAATTGTTTTCACCCTTGACCTTTTGGAGACAAATCTGAAATACCAGATGGGTTAAGTTGGATGATTGATTAATAGAAATAGAAAATACATTTTCATAAAGCATCTATGAGCTGATTTTAAAGTGCTTAAAGAAAAATATATAGCTTTATTCATTTATAAGAAAACTTTATAGAGTGAGAGTATATTGTGATTTTGTAGCCAAAAGAGTGAGATTCAAGAAGAAACTCTTATTGTAAGATTTTTATTATTTATTTGCATAACCTCTAAAGTCTAGGGGAGGAAAGAGTATTTCAAGGAACTTTGGCATTGTCTAGAAAATACTCTATAAGAATTTTCTCACAAGTGATTAAAACTATATTTTTTATTTAAGTAGAACCAGAAATTAAAAACTGGTCCTCTGACCCCATTGTAATAATAAGGAAGGCAAATAGTAGGTCATTTAAACAAACCTCGTAGGGGTAAAATCCTTAAGGAAAAGTCCAATCAGAGTTGATACAAAACAGATACCAGGAGGATAGCATTCTAGAAGGAAATCCAATTATTATTCAAAGGGCAAACTGTTGGAGGAATGGGACTTTTAAAATCTGTTATCAGAATTACTGAATATCAAGGCCTATATACACTATTTACATCTCTTAAGAGAGACTGGGGAGAGGAGTTGAAACTAGTTTCCAGGAATGTAGTTCCTTGTGTTGTGTATACTGTTGGCACTTAAAACAAGTCTAAGTAAATCCTGCAAGAGTTCCACTGACAAATTGTGAGATAGAATGCTATGTAGAGCTACAATTTATAGATGAAGGGACATTATGTACTCATGATATTTGCATACATGATGTCTTATGTGCATCTGTCTCCTCACGTTTCTAAGGTTTTTGTGTGCCTAGACCTAATTACCCCTCACCATGAAAAGCACCCTGTTTTGTGCAAAATAGACAGTCACTTAATAGTTAAGATGCTTTTTTTTGAGGTCCAAGAAATTGCAAGGTTTTGGATTTTTTAAAAAAGATATTTATCATGGTAACCACCTTTAATTCTTTATTGTTGTTAAGGGTAAACAAATTAGAAAGAAAAATGAGCAAAGTTGATTCAATTTTGAGAATTTGGAAGAACTTTCAGTTAGTCAAGCAAGATAGCCTCTCATCAAATATTTTTTATACAGGTTCTTCAGCTTTAAAATTCAAATTTTGTGAATGTGTGGACCTAAATACAGAAAAGTTCGAGTTGTTCTCCTTAGTCCTGTGCAGCCAACTGTTGGCATTTCCATTGATCACCACCTTGACAGTGAGCGCGCGGGGGAGAATAAGGCTGTTGTACAGCTGAAGGAGGCATGTTAGACATGGAGGAAACGTGCTGGGTTGAGACACGGCCCAGAGGAACTAGAAACTAAAGCAATGACTGATGTTGGTGCTGTAGTCACAAACATATGACGGGAAACACTAGTGACAGGCAGCAATGGCTTGAGAATTGGCACCTTGTGTGTGTGTGAGTGTGCGCGCGCACATGTGTGTGTGTGCTGAGCTGTTCAGTCATGTCCGGCTCTCTGCAACCCCATAGACTATAACCCGCCAGGCACCTCTGTCCGTAGGATTCTCCAAGCAACAATACTGGAGTGGGTTGCCATTTCCTATTCCAGGGAATCTTCCTGACCCAGGTATTGAACGCTTGCTCCTACATCTTCTGAATTTGCAGGAAGATTCTTTACCACTGAGCCACCAAGGAAGCTCTTGTAATTTATAGGCAGAGTCTGAAGCATGTTGGCAGCACTGGCAGAAGTTCTAGGAGATGAAGTCAGGGGGAGTGAGAGACTGGTGAATCAGGAGGAAGAGTGGCATCGAGAAAGAGACAAGGAAGGCTCCTTTAGTGATGATCTTATCTCACACATGTGGTGCTTCTACCTTAGACTATGTCATGAAGACTCCAGTATTATTTTCATCACTGGAAATGACTCTAGACAACAGAGTGTGATCGGGCCCATAAATTAACTAAAACACATTTTAATGAATAACCACTTCAATTGCTTCTGTTGACTTCCTTATCTAGGAACAAAGTCTATTACACAATTTAAACTATTTTCATTGTTTCTAGCTATCCTTTCTTCTGGCCTCTCTTCGTGCCCCATCACCCTTTCCCATTACTAAGATTGTTGGTCTCTATGACAAAAGGCTTAAAAACACTCTTTTGTTTCATGTTTGAATCTGAAAAATGTTGGATGGAAAGCTGACTTCTGCTTGAAATCTGAATTTTTTTCTTCTTTGGTCACAGTTTGAGGCATGCTCTGCTACACATGAAGAGATAAAAGACTCTCCCCACCTCCAGTTAAAGAATTGGAGAAAGGAAGTCCTATTGAATACATATCATTCATTCATATACTTTTTGTGAGCACTTAGATAATCCAGGGCCAGTGAATGTAAGAATTTGCATGATTTCTCTCAGTCTGACTTCTTGCTTTTGGATATCTTCTATTTCTTCCTATCAACAGTGAAAAAAGTCCCTTTAAGATGAGAGAAAGCTTGCAGAGAAAGCCCAGGTAACTGAGGAGACTGCATGTAGTGCTCTTCTAGAACTCTCCTGGAGTCATGTTGGTACAGAAACCAGTACTCGGGAAACCAAGCATCACACTAGGAGAGTTGGAGAACCCAGGATTATTACTCCAGAGGGCCCAGAGGAGTTAGCACTCCAAGTTCTGAGCCCCAGACAAAGAGATTACAGAGTTTTTATAGACAGACTCTGGTGGGCAACACTAGCTGTTAATAGGCTGGTTTAAACCAAGGGGTTTCGTGCATGCAGGAACAGTGGTCAAGATGGGGAGGGGGATCCCTGGCCTGGACAGGCATGGTGAAGCAGTTTGCAGAGGCTGAGCAATTGCAAAGAGCAGGAGAAGGATGAGTAAGATAAACTCCAGCTCCTACTATTCCAAGTCCCCACCTTCTGAGACTACATGACCTACATGATCTAGACTTTTCAAGAGGCCAGCTGAGTCACACAGGCAGAAGGAGAAGGAGGTGATGTAAAATGTTAACTTTTCCTCTTCATTGCTTCCTGCTCTCTTTGCTTGGAACATGCTCTGACTCAGTTCCCTGGGAAAGCGGTCTATTGGCATCGCAGGAATACACTGTTTTACTAAAAGGTAAAGAAAGATGCAAAATGTGCATCGGAGACCCTTTATAATTATCTATCACCATTCAAGATATGCTCTGTAAGGTTATTAATGATCTCAATTTATTTTTTATTTCTCTAAAGAAACTTTTGTCAAACAGGAAATGAGAGAAGTAGATCTGGTTGCAAAGATTACTCATGCTCTCTTTCCCTGTGTGAAGAGTACACAAACTTCTGGAAAAGCAATCTTCATCTATCAGGGAGGCTAAAATGTCTCTGCTGTGTGTTCCATCCAAAACTGCATCACAAAAGTAACGCATTACTGCAACTTTTAAGGAGTGTTTCAGATCCCAAAGTCCAAAGAAATTCACAAAGTAATTACTTTTGCTACTTCTTCTTTGTTGATTTCTCTCCAATGTATTTCCCTCCAAGAATGTGTTTCTTTTCTGCCTTGTTTTCTTTCACCAACAGATAATTTTTATTTCCGGAATCCTGCTTATGATCACTATTATGAGGCTTGTACATTTAGAAATCTATTGTTATGTTTCCTGAAGCTAGTTTGCTAGTCTTCTGGCATAACATAATTATAGTCTAAGATTTCACATTGCTTAATGCCCCTCTTCACCAGTCAACTGTAAACTTGATTTGTTTTCACACTAAACATAGTGCCTGGTGTGAAGGCAATGGTTATAAATCTTTTGGTAAATGGATGACAGTATTATTTGCCAGAATTCTGGACACATTCATTTGATATGAGCAATTTTAAACTCCTTCGATTGAGGAATCCATGTGTAACCACATGATTTTTACCCATTGAGCTACAATAAATAAGTATTTATTGATGATGTTGTTGATGACACAGTTATCAGAATAAAGAATGAAGACCCACAGACCTCCCTGCAAGAGAAGGATGGATAATAAGCTTCTGTTTTCTATTGAGTTACATATTATACAAGCACAAGACAAGTATTTATATGAATAGGAGAATGTTTTCTTCTTGTTTAGACAAGTTAAGATATGCTTCATGGTGGAAACATTATCATGGCTTTAGGTAGGGTGCGTAATTTCCTTGTTTTTTAGTCTCAAGTGAATGGCATATATTTTTAATGGATATGGTTTCTTTTTATTTCACTTGTATTTCCAAAGTGATTCTTCTCTTCAGGAGCTCAAATTGATTCATTTGTGTATCCTATCATATCTTCCACTGTGCTTATATTGTTCTGTTTTATGTTTTGTCTGTTCACTTGTTTCTTTGTTTTATCCATCTCAAGACTGGAAGAATGCTTTATCTCCAATCCATGGTGTTTATTAATAGGCTGCTGGGCGAACTTGGGATTTCATATGTTTATTGTTATATGAAATAAGGATGACTTCTGTTGTTATTGTTCAACTTACATAATTTGCTGTGCTGAAAGTAAGAATCTTTTTGTTTACAGATTTCAAGTTGTGTGAGTTTATCCATTAAGCATGTTTGGAACAAGTGTTCAGTATTGAAATGTGATTTGTGCATCCTTTATACTCTGTTCTTTTTGAGATAAGTCAAGATTTTATTTTCTCATTTTATGAGCAAGATAAAAATCTCATTTACACAAACAGACAAAAAAGATTACACATAGCATTTTTTCTGTTACATCACTGTTTACACCTTTCTATTGTAACTTTCCAAACAGTTCTTATATAAGATTTTAGAGCAACGAGCCTACAAAAGCATTCTCAGAATTGCATGTTGCTGGGATGTAAAACAAAGAAAGGCCTATGATGTCAAGGTCACACTGGATTTTTTTATTCCTTAGTGCCAGCAGATAGTGAGATGCAAGCTCAAGGAATGTTTGGTTAAAAAAAAAAAAAACAACCTTAGAATGAATGATTCTGTAGGGAAATGCATTCTAGTTCACAGTCCTGAAATTCTTTTCATTTGTATTTGTACATATATATGAGGTTTCTTTAGGAATGAGAAAATCATAGTTATTTTGAACAGCTATTATTTGCTAGGTAGTGTGCTAAGTGAATGTATTATTTCCTTAATTTTTCATTTTTATGATAGCAACTTTATCCCCTTTATAGGATGAGGAAAATGAGGGAGGAAAGCATATTCAGAATCTTGAAAGACAGGATTTTCTCCATCTGAGACAATGTAAGTGTGATTCTGTTTGAAGTTAGGTAAGAGATAAGATACATTTTTATACATACTGGTTTTGTGAAGCCACTATTTCAATTAATCTAAAACTGTGCCGTGTTGACTTATGAAAACAACTTAGCAACTTATGTTTTTTCTAATAACTAGATTATAAACTGAAATACAATGCATACTTTATTAATTAAGCAAAAACACGATAATTTATAATAATGTTTTTCTCTTAATAGAAACAGTTTAGGTTTGTCACTTTAAAAATCGATGAAAATACAAACGTAAGATATGGCAAACCAGAGGCCGGTACAGCCATTATATTATCTATCAGTGCAATTTCAGGGCAACTGGCACCATGGTATTTGTTTCCCCAGACAGCAATATTGCTATTTAATCTGTTATTATAAATTTAATAGTAAACATTAATAGTTTATGCCACTTGATTAAAATGGAAATCACCCCAAATCTTCAGGGAGTGTCACCCATTCCTTGTTTATAGATGCGTGAAACTAGAACATTTTCCTTGTAATACAAGAACAGTGGCTTTTGCTAGAAATCACACCCCTGACCCAGAGAGTGTTTGTGCATAGCTGTCAGTATTGGATCGGTTGGAAAGAGGCAGCAGGAAAAAGTGCCTTCCTATCATTCATTGCTGTCAATAATTACCTGCTTGTCATGCAGAGGTGAGGATAATGAAGGCAGGAAAAGGAAAGAGGATGGAAGGGGCAGAATGTTCCTGGTAGCTTTCAAATCCAAGCATCACTATTTTCCTGACTACAATAAAATACATGTTTATGTAATTTATATGCATGCATAAACAAGAATGCAAAAGTTAACAGGGAACAAAAATACATTGATTATTGGCTATTTTGGCAACAGAATAGACTGTTCTGAGGGTCACAATATCACTCCATCTCCATGTAGTCTACAGCTTTGAAAGATATGTTTCTTGGTGAATAGGTCTTTGGTAGAAGCATGAGGTCCCATGGCATCACCTCAAAGGGATCTACTGGGGTGCTTATCAGGGATTCTGTTTCAGCCTTAGACATAGCTCATCTTCATATTCATCAGTTGAAAAATGAGTTTGGTAGGTAGATTAATGATAGTAACACAGAGTCCATTAACAATAAAACACAAAAATAAGTCTAAGACAACAAAGGAATATCTCAAATATTTTGAAAATTGTTTATTTAATGACTTGTATAAGTGTACTTTTATACTGTGTTCCATATATGAAGGAAGAAAGAAAGGCTCCTTCTCATAAGAAAGCTTTCTTTATAGTGGGATTTGTATTTATTGAAGCTTTCCTGGTGGCTCAGATAGTTAATAGTGTCTGCAATGCAGGAGACCTGGGTTTGATCCCTCGGTTAGGAAAATGCCCTGGAGAAGGGAACGGCAACCCACTCCAGTATTCTGGCCTTGAGAATTCCATGGACAGAGGAGCCTGGCAGGCTACAGTCAGTCCATGGGGTTGCAAAGAGCTGGGCAAGATTGAGCGACTAGCACTTTGATGTTTATTATCCTTTCATTGACTGTGTCAGTGATATCTTTTCTGCTATGAACAGCAGTTCTTCCTGCATTGAGAAACACGCTAAAAGGAGGAAAGTTAGGGAGGCAGAGGTAGGGATGGAGGTCTGCATGGAGGTCAGTTGCTGGGCCCACTTCCCTCTGTGGCTACTTTCTTTGGCTTTCTTTTGGTAAACATTGGTTTCATTTTCCACTGTATGCTTCCTTTTCTAACCCCCTTCATTTTGATTTCTACCATGTTGTATTGGCATATAATTGTCTGCCAATGGGTGCCACAATAAACTTATGAAGTGGCATTTTTAATTTACAGGCTAGGTAGGAAACAGGCTCAGGGGTTTACGCTCACCTTGTTTGTCAATGATAGGCTGAGACCAAAACTGAGGTTTTTCAAGGCTAAAAATGTGTATTTCAAAATCTCATTTCAGGGTCTTCCATTGTCTTCACTAATTGTTCTGGCATGAAAGCCTTCCATACCCCTTTCTAAACCTCTGTTTTAATCTTTCTGTCTCAGGAGTGCTTTACAAAGATCCCTGGCATAGCTATGTTAGTTAGATCACCATTTTGAAATTGTTGGGTACCGCTTATTGGATGGGGTACTCACTTGTTGTTCTTGTTGAATCGCTAAGTCGTGTCTGATTCTTTGCGATCCATGGACTATAGCCCACCAGGTTCCTCTGTCTATGGCATTTCCCAGGCAAAAATACTGGAGTGGGTTGCCATTGCCTCCTCCAGGGGATCTTCTCAACCCAGAGATCAAACCCATGTTTCTTTTGTCTCCTGCATTGACAGATGGATTCTTTACCACTACACCACTTGGGAAGCCTTGGGTGCTCACTAAGCTCCGATATTTCATTTATAATTGTCAACTTGATATCTGTGTAGAATATGCAGATACTAAAACTTCAGGATGATCACGTCCTTTGTAAAACATGGTGTGTGCTGTGTGCTCAGTCGCTTCAGTCCTCTCCAGCTCTTTGCGACCTATGAACTGTGGCCCCCAGGCTCTTCTGTCCATGGGATTCTCCAGGCAAGAATACTGGAGTGGATTGCCCTGGTATTTGCAAATAACTGACGGACATCCTCCCATTTACTTTGAATCATCTCTAAATTACTTATGATACCTAATTCAATGTAAATGCAACATAAATCTTCTGTAAATAGTTGCTGGTGCATGGAAATTCAAGTTTTGCCTTTTTGGAACTTTCCAGAATTTTTTTTTAAAATTTGAATGTTTTCTATCTACAATTGGTTGAATACACAAATATGAAACCATGGATGCAGAGGGCCAATTGTACATTTAATTTTGGCAACAATTAGACAGATCAGAACCAGGCTGAAACCTGTGGGTGTTTCAGGAAGGCTAATTTGCATCCCCACCCCTGCAAACAGCATTCTTCAGATATTTGTTTAGCATTTGATTAGCTGAGACAAAGAGCCCCAGGTAAGGAATAAGCACAGAAGTGATATTCCCTAAGGTGACCACAGGAGCACAGTCCACTTTGAAAATAAAAGCTCTGCATTTTCTCCTCTTCATAACAGTCAAGTTATGTCAATGGCTTTGGCAAGGATGGGGTGGGAAGTTGCTGCATGCTCACAATGCCCCTTCACAATCCAAATGGCTAATTAAAGTGCTCCTTCTCACCATATGCAGTACTCTTTTTTCCAAAAGTTTCTAGAAATGTAGCTGTCCTCAGCTCGGATATAGGGAATGTTCTCAGTCCCTAGCTGATTGGCACTCTGAATGTCTGACCCAGATGACCTTGCTTTAAATTCTCACTGGTAACAGCATTATTGGGCTTCCCCAGTGGCTCAGCAGTACAGAATCGGCCTGCGAGGCAGGAGACATGGGTTTGATCCCTGGGTCAGGAAGATCCTTTGGAAAAAGAATTAGCAACCCACTCCAGTATTCTTGCCTGGGAAGTCCCGTGGATAGAGGAGTCTGGTAGGTTACAGTTCCTGGGGTTTCAGAAGAGTCAGACAGGACTGAGTGATTAAACAATAAAAACAACAGCATTATCATTTCCATTTAATGAAAACATACCAGCATTCAACTCTCACATCCATACAAGACTACTGGAAGAAACAAAGCTTTGACTAGATGGACTTTGTTTGTTAAGTAATGTCTCTGCTTTTTAATATGCTGTCTAGATTGGTCATAGCTTCTCTTCCAAGAAGTGTCTTTTAATTTTGTGGCTGCAGTCACCATCTGTAGTGATTTTGGAGCCCAAGAAAAGAAAGTCTGTCACTGTTTTCATTGTTTCCCCATCTATTTGCCATGAAGTGATGGGGCTGGATGCCATGATCTTAGTTTTCTGAATGTTGAGTTTTAAGCCAGCTTTTTCAATCTTATCTTTCACTTTCATGAAGAGCCTCCTTAGTTCTTTGTTTTCTGCCATAAAGGTGGTGTCATCTGCATGTCTTAGCTTATTGATGTTACTCCCAGCAATCTTGATTCCAGCTTGTGCTTCATCCAGCCCGGCATTTCACATGACGTACTCTGCATATAAATTAAATAAGCAGGGTGACAATATATAGCCTTGATGTACTCCTTTCCTGATTTGGAACCAGTCTATTTTTCTGTGTCCAGTTCTAACTATTGTTTCTTGACCTGCCTACAGGTTTCTCAGGAGGCAGGTCAGGCAGTTTTGTATTCCCATCTCTTTCAAAATTTTCCACAGTCTGTTGTAATCCACACAGTCAAAGGCTTTGGTGTAGTCAAAAAAGCAGAAAGCTGAGTGCTGAAGATTTGATGCTTTTGAACTGTGGTGTTGGAGAAGACTCTAGAGAGTCCCTTGGACTGCAAGGAGATCCAACCAGTCAATCCTAAAGGAAATCGATCCTGAATATTCATTGGAAGGACTAATGCTGAAGCTGAAACTCAATACTTTGGCCACTTGATGCGAAGAACTGACTCATTGGAAAAGACCCTGAGCTGGGAAAGATTGAGGGCAGAAGGAGAAAGGGACGACAGAGGATGAGATGATTGGAGGACGTCACCGACTCAATGGACATGAGTTTGAGTAAGCTCCAGGAGTTGATGATGGACAGGAAAGCCTGGAGTGCTGCAGTTCATGGGGTCACAAAGAGTCAGACATGACTGAGTGGCTGAACTGAACTGAACTACCAGCATTCAAACCCTGGTGGGACTTCAAACCCCATGCTCTTTGTGAGGCAATGTACCAACTTTTTCACCCTCTTTGTTACCTCAAAATCCTTACTCTCACCATTTGGCCTACCTGGAATGACTTTTTCCTTGTTGTTTGTCTGGTTCCATTAACTCTGGCTACTCTTGCCTACTCGAATATCATTCCGACTTTGACTGTTGTGATATAATTCTAAGCTAGTTTTATTCATATCACTAAGACTCGTCTCTCTGGTCTTAATTCCTGGTTCCATATTTTCAATGTTCCTTTTTCATCCATCTATTTTTGTGGAAGAAATTGTCTTAGGGATTAAATGGGAATAAATCGTACCCCTTCCATCTCTTCTCTTCAGTAACTCAGTTTTCCCTCTCTGCCATGGTCTCTAAGGTTTTTGCTTACATCATTAAGGTTTCCTCAAAGATGGAATTCTGCATTTCCAGTTTCTAATGGATGTTTCCACTTAAATACCTACCAACATATCATTGATATTTTTTAAGTCAAATTTACCTCTGCCCTCTCCCCTTTTAAGCTGATTCCTCTCTATCCATCTTACAGCTCCTATATAAACTGTTTTTTGGACTGTCACTTCCCTTGGCTTGCTTTAAATCATTGCTGCCTTATTTCTGTTACCTCTGCTTCCATAAACTTCATCTCTCACCTCTTAAGGCCAAAACCTTTGAGAGATTCTAACTGATCTCTCTGATTCCTTTCCCTTTTCCACCAGCACATTTTCTATGTTCCCATGGGACTAGTTTTCTGAAAATCTAATCAGTATCTATTGCCCATCTTTTTACAAAACCCCAGTATCTTCCTTTTATAGGATATCAAGATCCGTACCCCTTAGTACCTCCAAGTAAGTTCAACTTTACTTCACCTTTGTTCTCATTTTGTTCTCTCAAGAACATGTTGCTTCACTTTATTGATTGATGCCCAACAGTCTTGCTCTTGGCATCTCCCACTGGCCAAGGATGTCTCTTTTTCTATCTTTGTCTACCAAACACTAGTCATTTTCAAGACCAAGATTCTATAGTGTTTCTTTCATGGATTCTTCTCAGGCAACCCCAGTGAGAAAGGATGCCAGTTTCTGGGCAACTCCAGCTGCAGCCAGATGTGTATGTAGCCAGTAAATTCAACCTCCACTCAGTCATTTCTAGCTGCCTGTAGGTCAATACCTTTCAAGTGGCAGGCAGAATTGATCAAGGAAGTATCTCCATCTATCATGACAACAGCCAAAATGACTCCACCATTCACTGCCAGTTATGATCCAGTCACTTTGATAGTGAAGACAATCTCTGATTTCCTTTTAGTGTCTGCATCCAGCTACAATCTTTAAGAGGGGGAAGAAAAGACAAATTGCAACTACTGTTCCACTTCATATTTTATGTTTTAAACTGTGTCACATACATTTTGGGGCATAATTATAAGTCATTAAATTTTATTGGCATAAAGAGAGAGCTCTACAGTTTTAAATAGATGAATTTATTTTTGGTTGCTGAATCAAGTGTGATTTAAAGTTTCAGGATGTTTACATTTTATTAGTAACAAATCAATAGTACATGCATTTCTTCCCTTTTCTTACAAAGTCAGCAGCCCTACTTTCACTCTATTATCAGAGGAGTTTTTTGATATATGTATAAGCAAATATTTTCTTATAGTACAGCAGAACTGGGATGCTCAAATGTTTTAACAAATCAGGTTTTCCAGTTAATTTGGATTTATTCAGACCCAAGATACTGAATAACTTTGATTACTCAGAGGTATTTCTAGATATAAGACATCCTAAGATTGTATTTCAGCTCGTTCATCTGTATATCATGAAGTTTTTATAAGCATAAACTTTTTTTTGCAGTTTCACAGAGCTGATAATTTCAATTTAAAATTGACAAACTTGTTTGTCACCAGTTTATCAATTTTTTAAGTGAAAATACAGTACAAAATAAGTGAGTGGCTAAAGTTTATTGAATGTCTAGTACATTATAGAGTTGCATATTTTGTGAATAAAGGTATAAGATACTCATTTGAATTTCAGATAATACTGAATGTTTTTTAGTATATATATGTGTGTGTGTGTGTGTCAAAATATTTGAGGCATATTTCTATGAAAAAATTCTCATTGCTGATCTGAAATGTAATTGGATGTTCCATACTTTATCCAGGAACCCTAAATACATGGAGTACATCATTTTCTATAAGTTTATGAGTTAGTTGTCATAATTATCTTCATTTCACAGACAGAAAAACTGAAGCTTAGAGAGTTTAAATAAATTACTGCCAAAGTCATAAACTGGTAAGTGAAAGAAGTATTTGTTTCCAGATCTGCTTAATTTCAGAGCTGAAGTTCATCGTATTTCCTTACATTAAACTCCTAAAATTGGAATTTCTGGGTGAGAAGTTAAAGATAATTTAAAGGCTTTTAATTATTATTAACTTGCCATCCAGAATATGAATAAATTTATACTCCCACCAAGTTCTACTTCCCTGAACCCTCACCAACATTGACATTATATTAAAAAATCCTTTCTAGTTTAATTAATAAACCATAAAATAACATATTTGTTTATTTACTTTTACTGAAGTTGAACATTTTTATATGATTGTTTGTATTCTTTTTTGAGGTAGGTTTCTTTAAGGTTGAACATTTAAGTCATCAGAGTAGTTTCTGCAGCTTGATTCTTACACTTGGGTGTTCAGGAGATCTCCTACGGTGCTTAAGATACATATTTCTGGCCACACCTTCAGAATTTCTGACTAAGTCTTGAGTGAGGCCAGGTAATATTCCATTTCTAACAAGTTGCCAGATATTTTTGATGTTGCTATCCTGGAAGCCATGCTTTGAGCATTATTGATCTGTAGGAAGGTTCAAGCTTATTAGTATAAAAAAATAGCTACGTTTACCTTTCTCTGTTTAGCATAATTGTTACTGATCTTCAAGTTATAACTCAATGCCTTGCAAGAGGATCCCTTTAGTAAAAGTCAAGCACAAAGTTTGACAAAGGATACATTACTTTGATCAGTTTAAAATAATGCAATAAAATAATTTTTCAATGAATTTGCCAATGATTAAAAAATAAAAGCATCAGCTCTTTAGTCTGTGAATAGAAATTTAATGTTTCTCTTTCTGGTGCATCTAAAAAGAAATTCTGCTGAGTAATATTCCATTGTGTATATGTACCACAGCTTTCTTATCCATTCATCAGTTGATGGGCATCTAGGTTGCTTCCATGTCCTGGCTATTGTATTACTCAGCATTAAAAAAAAATTCATTTGAATCAGTTCTACTCAGATGGAGAAACTGGAGCCCATTATTCAGAGTGAAGTAAGCCAGAAGCAAAAACAACAATACAGTATATTAACGCATATATATGGAATTTAGAAAGATGGTAAAGAGAACCCAGCATGCGAGACAGCAAAAGGAACGCAGATGTATAGAATAGACTTGTGGACTCTGTGGATGAGGGAAAGGGTGGGATGATATGGGAGAATGGCATTGAAATGTGTTAATTACCATATGTCTAATCAATCGCCAGCCCAGGATTGATGCTCGGGGCAGGTGCATCGAGATTTCCCGGGGGGAGGGAGGAGGGAAGGGGGTCCTGGAGGGGGAGCATATGTAAACCCATGGTGATATCATGTCATTGTATGGCAAAACTAATAAATATAAAATAAAATAAAAAGAAATTCTGAGTCTATTAATATGACACATCTCACCCTGTGTTATTTAGAGCAGCTTCCCACCCACCCTGTTCCCAGCAACTAGAGAAAGCCAATGAGCAGCAGCAAAGACCCAGTGAAGCCAAACATAAATAAATAAGTACATTTTTAAAAAGAACTTTAATTCCAATAAAAAATTGCTTAAAAAAAAAAAAAGAAGTATCCACATCGTTCAAGGGGACAAGGAGTTAAGCTCTCACTGGGCAGCCAGGGACTAAATTCATATTATAGATCCGCAATGCGGACTATTTACCAATTGAGCTGCCAGGGAAGCCTTTAGCATAGACCAGGTACCTCTCAAGGAAACTCTACAGCATAGCCCCTGGGCACAGATGGCTTTCCCCGGGGCCTCTGAATCAGAGAGTATCCACTTAGACCCCTATTGTTGCTGCCTCTGAGAACTGATTATCTTTCTGCTATTTGGCGCCTTCATGTAATTCTACCCTCTTCTCATCATTGTCTTCCTGTAAGAAATCTCAGGAGTGTGTTTCTAACTAGCCCACCTGCAGAACCTGAATACCTGTGTCCCAGCTGAAAGACAGGCTTGCAAAAGACTCTTCTGCCTGGGGAAATAAGACTCATTGGTAGAGAGCTAGGAAATTTAGAAGGGAGGTTCAGGGGGTTTGGGTAAGACTAATGTCCACTCTACCACCTTGAGAACATGCATGGGAGCTGGAGGTTGAATCAAGCAGCTCTTGAAATTCCTTCTCTAACAGGGCTCTGTTAAATCCATTAGTTTTTATTGCTGCCACTGATACAGGCTAAAACGCCTTTGAGTTTGGGGTAGAGAGTTTAGTTGCACAGACGATTACACATTTTCATGGCTCCTAACATCTCAGTGATAATATTCTTTTCTCCACTGTTCTTTGGAACACATACCAGTACATATTTAGCTCATTCTGTGATCTTTTGGAATGCCCTGACAACCCAAAGGTTTTTTTTTTTTTTTTTGGTTTGATTCAGTCTGAATAAGTGTTACTGACATTTTAAAAGTGAACAAGTTGACACTGAAATTACATCAAATGATGGCAAATAGCAGAAGTTCGCATTTGGTCATCCCAAGCACTTGATGACTATGTCTGAACCCAAGGTCTTAAGGGGATAAAAAGGCCTAAATTAAGGGTTGACATGGGAAAAGAAGCCTCTGGTGGTAATTTTAGCCTTCAGAGCCTCTCAAGAGTCATGACAATGCCCACTTAAAATGTGAAATTAGAAAATAAAGAAAATTCCACTAGCT
Source organism: Antilocapra americana (assembly GCA_007570785.1). NCBI lineage: Eukaryota > Metazoa > Chordata > Mammalia > Artiodactyla > Antilocapridae > Antilocapra > Antilocapra americana. The sequence continues at coordinate 2,496,319 of ML661908.1, read as the reverse complement.
TTGATTTTTACTTAGCTTTCTTTAGGCAGTTTTGTGCGTCTCAGAGTCAGTTGAGTCTCAGGATAGCTGTTGAAGTTGTCAATAAACATTTGCTTTAAACACACACACCATCCCCCAATCCTTTCTCCCTATGCATCATTATTTTGATAAAGTCATAAATATGAATAGAAATTATTTGGCCACACTCTTCTGTTTTAGTAGCTGAACAAAGGCTAATGAATAGGGTGGGGAGAAAACGTCTTTCTCAAATCTCTCAGAAGAAGCAGATCTGCTAATGTATTGTCTGTAGCACCTCATCTTCCCTTACAGATTTATATTCACTGTCTCTACTTTATTGTTGCCTACTCATTGATCTCAGGAGTGCTCTCAGACAAGTCACAAGAACATCAACTACTGTGTTTTTTAAGACTCAGGTCACTTTACCTTGCAAGATTTAATCCATGGACCCCTTTCCCTTTTTGCCTCTCTTTTACCCCAAATTCTATGACAAGGCAAGCTCCTGTTTGCCTTGCCTATATTTCTAATTCTATCCCTGACTCTGCTTCCTTCCTTTGTTTGCAAAAATGGATATTTCTAGAGTTCTATCCCTGGTTCTTTCCCCAGCTTTCTGTAGACACTGAGGATTAGCCATGGAATCCTCTTCAAGTCTTTAACAATCATATCTATTTAGATGGTTTCCCAAATTTAAGCCATACGATAACTGATCATGGGCTTCCCAAAGAATCTACCTGCAAGGCAGGAGACCTGGGTTCAGTCTCTGGGTTGGGAAGATACCCTGGTGAAAGGAAAGGCTACCCACTCCAATATTCTGGCCTGGAGAATTCCATAGTCTACAGGGTTGCAAAGAGTCAGACATGACTGAGCGACTTTCACTTCACGTAACTGATCATGGTTATTTAAGATTCAGGAGACGTATCTAGGCTGAGTGGCTATCTCCCCACTCTAATCCGTGTTAGCTCAGACCTTGGGTAGGTTACTTGACCTCCCTGGACCTCAGTTCCTCACCTGTAACATGGGAATAAACAGTACAACTACTCTATTGAATTGTGTATCAACTCAAATGGCTTAATATATATATAAAGAATTGTATTTCTCCCCCATGTCACAATCCAATGCAAGAAAGGAGAGAGGGGCTCTGGTCTACTCAGTTCTTTGTGGACTGAGCACCACCCACCTTGTCCTCTCAATCTGGCTAGATGATGACTAGGAAGGACAGCAGAGGAGTTATGAGGCCAGACTCCAAGTGGAGGACCTTACTCTAACCCTTGTTCCTCTGGGCAGATTTTAGCCCCATGACAGCATCTGTCTGGAAAGAAATGTAACACAACAGTGTACATCTGAGGGAGAGGAGAGGTGCTGAATAAATAAGCTTTTTCTATCACAAATGCTTTTTTGTTTTCAAAATACAGTGTCTATAAATGATACCATTTAATCCTATTCTTGAGGAAATTGCAGGCTTTATCTAATGCTCCTATCATACAATTCTTTAAACAAAGTTCATAAAACTAGTTGCAATGAAACAATATCTTAAGAACTTTGTGGCACATAGTTTTGTTTTCAGTTTTTAATCATGAGTACCACATAGATTTCACAAGGTACTACTAATAGGGTCAAGACTTCACTGTGTCCAACATTTTTTTTTGAAATTATTATTATTATTATTTTAATTTTCTTTACTTTATTGTGTTGTTTTTGCCATACATTGACATGAATCTGCCATGGGTATACATATGTTCCCCTTCCAGAATCCCCCTCCCTCCTCCCTCCCGATTCCCTCTCTCTGGGTCATCCCGGTGCACCAGCCCTGAGCATCAAACCTGGGCTGGCAATTGATTTCAAAATGTAAATATGGAATTAAGTTTGAAACGTGTATTATTTTCTCATTTTCCATTGCTTTAAATGGTTTTAGTTCTAATAAAATTGATTTGATTTCTTAATTTTGAAAGCTTAAAAATGAAAAATTAAAGAAACAATTAGTTTGTATGCATTAAATAGTCTTGGACAATTAGTTTAATTCTTGAAATTAGTATGTCTGACTATTACATTAATATACATGTTCTATATGACTTGAAAAATATACTGGAAAATACAGAAACTTTGATTAAATATCCTGAGCTTCACAAGAGTATCAGAAACTCTGTTTAAAAGAAAAAATCCATATCCTGTGGCTATGTCTGGAAAGAAATTCAAAATATTTTATGGTATCATTGGAAATATAAAGAAGAAACTCACAACTTCTACAATATTGTTTATGGAGTAAAAGTTTAAAAATTTTGATGAGTAATTCAGGAAATCTCAAGCGTTGATTTCCAAAAAATGAATTAGTTCATTTTTTATATTCTTTATTATTAATTAAACTTTATAATATTTGAAAGGTTACTTTCCATTACAATTCAGTTGGTCAGTCATGTCTGACTCTTTGCGAACCCATGAACTGCAGCACCCTGTCCATCACCAACTCCTCAAGTCCACCCAAACCCATGTCCATTGAGTCAGTGATGCCATCCAGCCATCTCATCCTCTGTCGTCCCCTTCTCCTCCTGCCCTCAATCTTTCCCAGCATCAGGGTCTTTTCCAATGAGTCAGCTCTTCACATGAGGTGGCCAAACTATTGGAGTTTGAGCTTCAACATCAGTCTTTCCAAAGAACATCCAGGACTGATGTCCTTTAGGATAGACTGGTTGGATTTCCTTGCAGTCCAAGGGACTCTCAAGAGTCTTCTCCACCACCACAGTTCAAAAGCATCAATTCTTCAGCACTCAGCTTTCTTTATTGTCCAACTCTCACATCCATACATGACTACTGGAGAAACCATAGCTTTGACTAGATGGACATCATTTGGCATACTAATGTCTCTGCTTTTTAATATGCTGTCTAGGTTGGTCATAACTTTCCTTCCAAGAAGTAAGTGTATTTTAATTTCATGGCTGCAGTCACCATCTGCAGTGATTTTGGAGCCCAGAAAAACAGTCAGCCACTGAATATTCATTGGAAGGACTGATGCTGAAGCTGAAGCTACTGTACTTTGGTCACCTGATGTGAAGAGCTCTCATTGGAAAAGACTCTAATGCTGGGAAATATAGATGGCAAGAGGAGAAGGGGTGACAGAGGATGAGATGGTTTGATGGCATCACTGACTCAATGGACATGAGTCTGAGCAAACTCCGGGAGTTAGGGAAGGACAGGGAGGCCTGATGTGCTGCATTCCATGGGGTCAAAAATAGTCGGACATGACTGAGCGACTGAACAACAAGAAAAATGATGCTTTTAAAATTCTCTTAAGATCAGTTTAGCCTATAGAAAGATATTTGTCTTAGAGGGAAAAAAATGGCTTAATAGCCTAGTTATTTCAATAGCAACATTCTAGTTGGATTTTAAAAGGATGCTAATTCCTTAAGAAACAAAAGTTCTTTTGAATGTTTTATTGCCTTCATTTTTATGCTGCTGGGGGCTAAATATTTTATTAATACTTTATTAAATCCACTATCCACAAATTTATAAAAAGAATAAGATAGCTGTTTGCATTTCTTTTAACCAACACATTACACTCATTACCCACCTCTGTGCTGTTTCTTTTTCTTACTGAAACCAGCTGCTAACCTAAGAAAGCCCATTAATCCACATCACAGCCCCAACTACTGTATTCTTTTTAAATCAATGAGGCAGAGCTGCCTTACATGTGTTAGCAACTATGTATCAACTTAGGCTAAGGAGTCCATTTATTTGTGTTCTCCATCAGATATTTTGTGGTTTTGTTTTTAAAAAAAATTAATGTTAAAAAAATACCATACAGGTATATTGTAAAAATACAGATCACTAAAAAGAACTTAAGAAACAAAGCAACAATCTGTTAAGCCACCCTCCATAACTTAAACAATAATTTTTAAAAAGTTTTGTAGCTCTGGTAAGTGCTTCCTTAGCTATGAATAATTAGCACTTAATCATATATTTTTTATCTTTTAAGGAATATAAAGATTTATCTTACCAATAGTAACCCCATGCATTTTTCAATCTCCTTTGAAAATATAAATTTTTAGATTATTAACATTATTCTTCTGGTTTGCTAATTCCACTTAAAATAATATACTTAAACGTGAATTTCTTGTTCCAGAGCGTGTAGGTCATTTACCTTTGACTACTTATTATGTTCAGGTCATTTCAGTCACACAGCTATGTCTGACTCTTTGTGACCCCATGGACTGGAGCACGCCAGACTTCCCTATCCATCATCAACTCCCAGAGCTTACTTAAACTCATGTCCATTGAGTTGGTGATGCCATCCAACCATTTCATCCTCTGTCGTCCCCTTCTCCTCTGGTGATCAATCTTTCCCAGCATCAGGGTCTTTTCCAATGAGTCAGCTCTTTGCATCAGGTTGCCAAAGTATTGAAGTTTCAGCTTCAGCATCAGTCCTTCCAATGAATATTCAGGACTTATTTCCTTTAGGACAGAGTGGTTAGATCTCCTTGATGTCCAAGGGACCCTCAAAAGTCTTCTGCAACACCAAAGTTCAAAAGCATCAATTCTTCGGTGCTCAGCTTTCTTTGTTGTCCAACTCTCACATCCATACATGACTACTGGAGAAACCATAGCTTTGACTAGATGGACATCATTTGGCAACGTAGTGTTTCTTCTTTTTAATATGCTGTCTAGGTTGGTCATAACTTTTCTTCTAAGAAGCAAGTGTCTTTTAATTTCATGGCTGCAGTCACCATCTTCAGTGATTTTGGAGCCCCTCAAAATAATGTCTGTCACTGATTCCACTGTTTCCCCATCTAATTGAATGTTGAGTTTTAAGCCAACATTTTCACTCTCCTCTTTCACTTTCATCAAGAAGTTCTTTAGTTCTTCCTCACTTTCTGCCATGAGATTGGTGTCATCTGCATATCTGAGGTTATTGATATTTCTCCCGACAATCTTGATTCTAGCTTGTGCTTCATCCATCCTGGCACACTTTGCATGGTGTACTCTACATAGAAGTTAAACAGGCAGGGTGACATTATACAGCCTTGACATACTCCTTTCCTGATTTGGAACCAGTCTGTTGTTTTAGGTCTAGTTCTATCTGTTGCTTCCTGACCTGTATACAGATTTCCTAGGAGGTAGGTCAGATGGTCTACTATTCCTATGTCTTTAAGAATTTTCCACAGTTTGTGGTGATCCACACAGTCAAAGGCTTTGGCATAGCCAATAAAGCAGAAGTAAATGTTTTTCTGGAATTCTCTTGCTTTTTCGATGATCCAACAGATGTTGGCAATTTGATCTCTGGTTCCTCTGTATTTTTTTAATCCAGCTTGAACATCTGGAAGTTCATGGTTCAGGCACTGTTGAAGCCTGGCTTGAAGAATTTTGAGCATTACTTTACTAGCATGTGTGATGAGTGCAACTGCACAGTAGGTTGAGCATTCTTTGTCATTGCCTTTCTTTGGGGTTGGAATGAAAACTGACCTTTTCCAGTCCTGTGGCTATTGTTGAGTTTTCCAAATTTGCTGCCATATAGAGTGCAACAGTTTCACAGCATCATGTTTTAGGATTTGAAATAGCTCAACTGGAATTCCATCACCTCCAGGTATCTCTTGACTTCCTACTTTTGCATTCCAGTCCCCTACAGTGAAAATGACATTGTTTTGGGGTATTAGTTCCAAAAGGTCTTGTAGGTCTTCATAGAAATGTTCAACTTCAGCTTCTTCAGCATTCCTGATCAGGGCATAGACTTGGATTACTGTGATATTGAATGGTTTGTCTTGGAAACGAACAGAGATCATTCTGTCATTTTGAGATTGCATCCAATTGCTGCATTTGGACTCTTTTGTTGACCATGATGGCTACTCCATTTCTTCTAAGGGATTCTTGCCCAGAATAGTAGATATAATGGTCATCTGAGTTAAATTCACCCATTCCAGTTTATTTTCATTCACTGATTCCTAAAATGTTGATACTAACTCTTGCCATTTCCTTTTTGACCATTTCCAATTTGCCTTGATTCATGGACCTAGCATTCCAGCTTCCTGTACAGTATTGCTCTCATTGGACTTTACTTCCATCACCAGTCACATCCACAACTGGGTGTTGCTTTTGCTTTGGCTCCTTCTCTTCATTCTTCTGGAGTTATTTCTCCACTGATCTCCAGTAGTGTACTGGGGACCTCCCAACCTGGGGAGTTCATCGTTCAGTGTCCTATCTTTTTTACTTTTTCATGCTGTTCATGGGGCGCTCAAGGCAAGAATACTGAAGTGGTTTGCATTCCCTTCTCCAGTGGACCATGTTTTGTCAGACCTCTCCACCATGGCCCATCCATCATGGGTGGCCACACATGGCATGACTCATAGCTTCATTGAGTTAGACAAGGCTGTGGTCCATGTGATCAGATTGGTTAGTTTTCTGTGGTTGTGGCTGTCACTCTGCCTGCCCTCTGATGGTGAAGGATGAGGCTTATGGATGTTTCCTGATGGGAGAGACTGACTGAGGGGGGAGCTGGTTCTTGTTCTGATGGGTCCCTCCCTGTTATTTGACCTGAGGCCATACTGCGGTGGAGGTAGTGAAGATAATGAAGTCCTCCCTCAAAAGGTCCGTTGCAGGTGCTGCTGCACTCAGTGCCCCCGACCCTGCAGCGGGCCACCGCCAACCCACGCCTCCGACGGGGGCTCCTGGACACTCACAGGCAAGTCTGGGTCAGTCTCTTGTGGAGCTAACACTCCTTTCTCCTCTGTCCTGGTGCTAACAAAGTTTTATTTGTGTCCTCCAAGAGTCTGTTTCCCCACACGGTGTAGGTGAAGCTATTATCTCTGATTCTTTTGACCATTTTTCATCAGTGATCAATATCTGTCAGCCATACCTTTACCTGTACACTGTCAAATTAATACATTTTAGATATTCTTCTTTTTATATGGTAAAGTTGAAAACTTTTATTATTTACCTGGTGACTATGGAAACACTGTTCCCTGTGAAACAAATTGGTATGTCTTGATTAGATTTTCTATTTTAGCTCCTGTGAACTCCAAGGAAACTATTTCAAATGAAGTTCAAGTGGATTCTCTTTTCTCATATATCATTAATTAACAAAATTATACCATATATAATTTTATTTATTTATTTTCTTTCACTTCTTGATCATACTGCATGGCATGGGGAAATCTTAGTTCCTAGGGCAGGAATCAAACTGGCATCCCCTGTACAGAAAGCAGAGAATTTTAACCAGTGGACAACCAGGGAAGTTCTAAGTCATATATTTAAATTTGGTTAACATTGGGTAAAATTACATTCCCATTTTATTTTATTTTTTGTTAACAAATTACATATTTTTTTTCTTTTTTAAATAAGATAATGTTAAATAATGATACTTTTTTTAAAAAAATTTCTTTACTTTATTGTGTTGGTTTTGCTATACAGTGACATGAATCCGCTATGGGTATACATATGCTCCCCCTCCAAAACCCCCCTCCCTCCTCCCTCCCGATTCCCTCCCCCTGGGTCATCCCGGTGCACCAGTCCCAAGCATCAAACCTGGGCTGGCAATTGATTTCACATATGATAATTAACATGTTTCAATGCCATTCTCCCATATCATTCCACCCTTGCCCTCCTGGGTAATTGTTGAATGGAATGCATTGTACCTTCTCTTGAGAATATTTTACTCATAACTCCCTGTGTTCCTGTTCTGATTTGGACAAGTAGACCAGCTGTGTGGGCAGCTTTTGTAGATTCTTTTTTTTTTTTTAAACCACATTCTTTATTATATCCTAGATCTTTTTCCTTTCTTAAAAAAATATTAGATATATATTCTTGTATTGAAATCTCTTTATTGTGACCTTATATTTGGTTGACAGTTTGTATGGAGCCCCACTTGGAGCTCAAAGGGAAGCAGGGAGGGATTCCTCAGAAGAATCTTGGGGGAGACTAACAGTTGTTGTTCTTTATGCTTACCCCACACCCCAGATGCCCCAGTATAAAATGATCTTCTCAAAACTTCATCAGATTTCAAATTTGGTGCCAGTTTTGTTCACATGCATATGCTTTAGCTTTATCAAAGTAGAAATATTTGAATCACTTGTCTTTTGTTTCCTGAAACTGTACAAGATTGAGTATAGAACCATCTTTTGGGGGGAGTTATTAATTTTTTTTTAAGTTCCTTTCAATTTGAAGACCTGCGTCTTTACTGCTGGGAAGTATTTTACTATATATTTTTTTATTTTTAAAGTTATAATTTTCTACCTTCTCTTTTCTCTGTTGTCTCTCACTGGAATATTCATTAATTGAGTATTAGGTCTATTTGGTTGAGTTCTGGCTTCACTTTTCTTATAGCTCAGCTGGTAAAGAATCCGCCTGCAATGCAGGAGACTGCGATTTGATTCCTGGTCAGGAAGATCCCCTGAAGAAGGGATAGGCTACCCACTCCAGTATTCTTGGGCTTCCTTTGTGGCTCAGCTAGTAAAAAAATCTGCCTGTATTGCTGGAGACCTGGGTTCAGTCACTGCATTGGGAAATCCCTGGAGAAGGGAACAGCTACACACTCCAGTTTTCTGGTCTGGAGAGTTCCATGGAGTGTATAGTCTATGGGGTCACAAAGAGTCAAACATGAGTGAGTGACTTTCACTTTCACTTTTAGTTGATTCTTGCCCTCTTATTTTTCTTTGGCTCTTTTCTTTTAATTTTAATTTGTAACAGGTTTTTCTTACTTCCCAATGTTTCCCTTTTTTGCATCTTTATTTTCTTGAGAATTTTCAATGAGATCAGTTTCTGTGTTTTTTTTTATTCCATAAATTTATTTATTTATTTAGAACTCAAAAATTTTTCTTTTTTCCCCCTTTTTATGTTTTGATCAGTTGTTTTTTTTTATAGCTTTCAATTTGATTACTTATTTTCTGGTTGCTATTTTCATGTGTCTGGTGATCAAAAGTTTTCTATTGACATTTTATTACAAAATTGGATTAATTATTCTGTGCAGCAATCCTGATAGCTCTCTTTTGCTATGCATGTGAATTTGCTTACATAATAAGCCTTCTCTGAACGAAGAGACTGACAAGTATTCTGTGAGGGGATGAAGTGGTCAATTTTGAGGCTTTGCTGGGGATAAGTGGGCAGTAAGCAGCCAACTGCTTAGAAATTTGGTACATTGTTTTCTCAAACTGAGATTCATACAGGGGATTATCTCCTATTGTTTGCTTCCCATTTGGCCACTTCTAAACTTAGATTTACAATAGAAAGTTCTTGAAATGTCCAGCAATTTGCACACTCTTTATTCCAGAGGATGATTCTTTTATTGTATGAATTCTTGTTTCCCTGATCTGAATTGGTTTGAGCAATGTAGAAGAAAACATCATAAACAAAAGAAACCCTTTGATACTCTCTTTTAATGGTTTAATCAACCAACTTCCAGTGTGGAGATGGAGGATCCAAATTCTTCCCATTCTCAGTTCATGTGCTCTGGGTAGGGATCAATTTCTTAGTTCCTGGAGTAAAGCATGTGATCCAGAATCAAGGGAATTAATTCAACCCATTTTGTTGGCCACAGGATTCTTTCTATAACAAGCAAGTATTTATCCTGATGCAAATTTTTTTAATTTTATATTATATACAAAATAAATTTCAGATGGATTAAACCACTAAATATGAAAAAGAACTATCTAAAAACTATTAATCAGAAGGAAAATCATTTTATGATCTTGGGCTAGTAAAAGTTGTTTTTTAAACTACATTCTGAAATCACAAAACATCAAAGGGAACATTGAATTATTTGATGACAGAAAAATATAAATATTTTGTGTTTTTGACAAGCTACAAACTGCAAGCAGAAATTGGCAAGACAATTTCTGTTATTAAACTACAGATTGTAATAGATATTATCTAAAGAAGTCCTGTCAAATAGTAAGAAAAAGACAAGAAATCCTGAATAAAAACTCATGAATGTTTACCAAAATAGATATGTAGAAGAATGTTTACTTCATCTGTATTCTAGTAGTAAAAAATTGGATTTTGTTAGTCATTCAGTTGTGTGTGATTCTGTGTGGCCCCATGGACTGTAGCCTGCCAGACTCCTCTGTTCTTGGGATTTCCCAGGCGAGAATACTGGAGTGGGTTGCTATTTCCTCTAAAAGGGGTTCTTCCCCACCCAGAGATTGAACTCACACCTCTTATGTATCCTGCACTGGCAAGTGAGTTCTTTACCACTAGCATCTCCTGGGAAGTTCCCCAAATTGGAAGAAACACAAATGTCCAATAATCAAATTAGAATAGTCTATATGCATCACATATTCATTGTTCAGTCTCTCAGTCAAATTCAGTCTCTCAGTCAAGTTTGACTCTTTGTGACCCCATGGACTGCCACACGCCAGGCCTCCCTGTTGATCACCATCTCCCAGAGTTTGCTCAAACTCATGTTCATTGAGTCAGAGATGCCATCCAACCATCTCTTCCTCTGCTGTCTCCTTTTCCCGCTGTCTTCTATCTTTCCCAGCATCAGAGTCTTTTCAAATGAGTCAGCTCTTTGCATCAGGTGGCGAAAGTATTGGACCTTAAGCTTCAGCATCATTCCTTCCAATGAATATTCAGGACTGATTTCCTTTTCAGGATTGTCTGGTTTGATATCCTTGCAGTCCACAGGACTCTCAAGAGTCTTCTCCAATACCACAGTTGGAAAGCATCAATTTTTCAGTGCTCAGCCTTTATGTTCCAACTCTCACATCCATACATGATGACCGAAAAATACATAGCTTTGACTATATGGACCTTTGTCAACAAAGTAACATCTCTGTTTTTTTAATATGCTCCCTAGGTTTGTCATAGCTTTTCTTTCAAGAAGCAAGCATCTTTTAATTTCATGGCTGCAGTCACCATCCACAGTGATTTTGGAGCCCAAGAATATAAAGTCTGTCACTCTTTCTACTTTTTCCCCATCTATTTGCCATGAAGTGATGGGACCAGGTGCCATGATCTTAGTTTTTTGAATGTTGAGTTTTAAGATCTTTCCTGCAGCTCTCCTGAAACACAGGAGACCTGAGTTTTATCCCTGGGTCAGGAAGATCCTCTGGAGGAAAGAAATGGCAATTCATTGTAGTATTCTTGCCTGGAGAACCCCATGGACAGAGGAGCCTGGCAGGCAGCAGTCTGACTAGCACTATTACAAGCCAGCTATTTCACTTTCCTCTTTCACCATCATCAAGAGGATCTTTAGTTCCTGTTTGCTTTCTGCCATAATGGTGTGGTATAATCTATATAACTGAGATTATTGATATTTTTCATGGCAATCTTGATTCCAGTGTGTGCTTCATCCAGCTCAGCATTTCTCATGATGTAAGTTAAATATGCAGGGTGACAATATATAGCTTTGACATACTCCTTTCTCAATTTGGAACCAGTTCATTGTTCCATGTCCATTTTAACTGTTGCTTCTTGATCTGCATTCAGGTTCCTCAGGAGGCAGGTAAAGTGGTCTGGTGGTCCCATCTCTAAGAATTTTCTAGTTTGTTTTGACCCACATAGTCAAAGGTTTTAGCACAGTTGATGAAGCAGATATATTAACATATATTTTTTACATGTATTATTTTACATGTATTTACTTGTTCTACATGTATTTACTTGGATAAAACTCACATATGCCAAACATAAAAAGCAAGCTGCAAAAGCATATATAGTCTGAGACTTTGATAAAACATTTGAGGCATGCAATAAAATTGTGTGTGTATTTACTTATTTACAGATTAAGTGTACAAATAGTAAAAGTAAACAAGGGGGCATTATTATCTGGAAGGTGAGAAAAGGGAGGTAAGGGAATAGAATATACATCAAGAACATGTGATGATCTTTTCAGTGACCTCCATTTATATTCGATGATTTATTTCTTAAGGTGGGCTCTGATTTGAAGGTTTAAGTATGTTTTCACTGGGCTTCCCTGCTGGCTTAGCGGTAAAGAATTCCCCTGTCAGAGCAGAAGACTCGGTTTTTATCCTGGCCCAGGGAGAGTCCACAGGCCGAGGAGCAGCTAAGCCTGAGAGCCACAGCTACTGAGCCTGTGGGCAGCACCCACTCACACCTGAGGACCCGGAGTCCATTGCTGCAACAAGAGAAGCTGCAGCGTTGAGGAGCCCTTGCACCACCTCAACTAGAGAAAACCCCTCGCAGCAAAGAAGACTCAGAACAGCCAAAAATAAATACACAAAATTATTAAAAAAATAATAAATGTTTTCATTAATTAAAAATTAAAAGCACTATGATTTAGAGGATATCAGTTAAGCTTTGGCATCCAAAGGCTAACCCTAGCCTCATAGGCAATGATGCGTTTTTGTTTTGTCAGTTGTAACCTAAAGAATGGTATTCCCAGGTGGATCAGTGATAAAGAACCCACCTGCCAATGTAGGAGACTCAGGAGATGCAGGTTTCGATCCCTGGTTCGGGAAGATCTGCTGGAGGAGAAAATGACGACCATCCCAGTATGCTTGCCTGGGCAATCCCATGGACAGGGGAACCTGATGGGCTGGGGTCACAAACGAGTCAGCAAATCTTAGAGACTAAACATAGCAGCGACCTACAGAACGTCCAGTCAAACAGGCAGGTACTGCTATTGCTGCCACCTTCCAGTTGAAAATCAGAAATTTAAATTAGGAAACACAGACTATCTGAGACTGAATTCTGAGATCTTGGAGGTACTTAGTATTAGGCACAGCAGCTTCTTTGAGGATGGGTCCCAAATCTAGATCTCTAAATTTCTTTTACGTGGAAATGAAAGAGTGAGGGAAGATTTTCAATTTTGAGAAAGCTCATTAAACTCTCATTGATCAGAGAAGAAAAGTGGAAATTGATACATTAACCTCTTCCTTGTGTTTGAAATTTGGCACTTGCTTGTTTGGCAAATGGAAGGATTAGCCCCTGTAGTCAAGTGAGTTGTTCAAGTCCAAAGAGAGTCCTTTCATTGAAGTAATATGCTATGCTCCAAATGAGTAAATCTCTTTTATTTCTGACTTCTTCAAGCTTGTATCACTACATTGTCCAAGTAAAATCATTATAGTAATGTTAATAATCTTTAAGTATTTGACAAACATTCCAGATTATATGTAATTTCCTTTATGTTATCCTCAGTTTATTTTAAATGGTCAATGACAACTTTGACTAAGTGTTAGAAAGCACTAAATGTTACAACAGTAGCATTGTAACTACTAATTTTCCAACTGTTTATAGGAAGAGTTTATAATATTCTCAAATTGACCCCAGATCTCTGAATTATAACCTTAACCTTGACCTCAACCTGGAAATATGTATCTTAAAAACATCTCCCTAGATGGTTGTAGTCATTAGCCGTATTTGAAAAAAAAAAAAAAAGTTAAATGATTTGTATCACTACTCATGTTTAGATTTTTGGTTATTACTTTATATTTCATTTTTTACTTGCATATTGATTTTATGTTGATTATCTAATGTATATGCATTACTTGTTTATAAGGTATGTCATTCCATACATTGATTTGCCTTACTGCGCCACATGAGGAGATTAATTTAGTTTTGTAAGCAATCATAAACTCTAACTCATCAGGACTCAAAATATATATCTATAGTTACAAGCAATGTCTTCTTTCACAACCCAGAACCAGTGATCAGCATTTGCTATTTTTATTTCCCTAGTAAAATACTTTTATTATTTAAAAAACTGAAGCAGGGTCTAGATTAAGTGCAGCTGAACCAGATGGAGCTGAGATATTTAAACTTAAGAGCATAAAAATATTACAGTTTGTCAGATCAAAGGTGCATCTTAGTTTCTTATCTCTGACACGGCCATAGGGAAGGTTAAAAGGTATTAGTTGATAGTTATACTTCATGACACAAACCTCTAAAGCTACTGGCTAACTCCTAAACCTTATTCTTTTTAAGGATTAATTTTACTCATATTTTATTCACACGTTTTTTTCAAATCCCTCTTACTTAATTTGTTCTATTTCTTAGATCATCTGCTTTGTATTCGTAATGAATTCTATATTTTCATTACCTGTTCTATAAAATAATATGACTTTATTTTCATCCTATTTCACTTTCTTTAGCCTCAAAGGAGTGTTCCTTCTTATAAACTTCCTGGATAATTGGGTCGATCTGTGTCCACTTTTGTCCCACTGTAATGGTGTTATAGAGACTGACACAGCCTTTTCAAACAATTTCTGGATAGAAAAAATTTTTGTAGAAATGGAAGCTACTGTATCTCTTTAGCTATTTTAACATTCTATTCTGTAGATTTTTCTAAATTATGTGCTTTCTTGTTAAAACACTTATGAAACAGGTGCATTAATTCTTTGTGTAAGGTTTTACTTTGGGGTTTACTTTCTAAACCTCTCATGGTGAATGCCAGTAACATATTGTAAATATTTTATATTTTCAATCTGTTTAATCAAGAAATTAACTGGCTATGATTTTTTTCTAGAAGCTTTCAGTAGAAGACTATGACAGAGAATCTAAAATTTTCTTTTTTCACTGGGAAGGGAAACGTTCATTCATTTGTCATTCAATACATGTCTTTTTGAGTGTCCATCCTGTGTCAGACACAATTCTAGATGTTGTAGATATAATAATGAAGAAAAAACTATCCGTCCTCATGGATGTAGCTTACATTCCATGTGATTAGGGGTTGCAAAATAATTAGACAAGTAAATGATAGTGTGGTAGGTGATGAGATACACAAAGGAGAAAATAAAGTAGGTCATGGGGAGTCAGATCACACTGGGCCTTCTATGTAAAAACAAAAATTTTGTCTTTTAACCTGACTGAGAAGGGAGATGATGGAGGATTTGAAAGAAAAACAAAACAAAACTTAATCTAGCCTATTTTTAATAATATCAGCCAAGCAGCCACATTCAGATAACGTTCCAGGAAGGCAAGGTGAGTAGCAGAAAGGGTGATTGCTTTAATCCAGGAGACAGCTGGTGATGGTTTGAGCAAATGTAAGGGCAGTGAGGCATGGTTAGAATATGGACATATTTAGGAAGCAGGTCCACATAGACTTCTTGAGAAAATGAGAAGTTTCAAAGGAATTTTCATGTCATTTGTCCAAAGCAAATAGAAATAAATTATGTCAACTGAGATAGGGAAGACTGAGAATTTCAAGAGTTACTGTTTCCAAGCCATAGCCTAAGCATAGTTTAGTAGATAGTTTGGAATCCAGGGTAGAACCCTAATCTATAGACACTCGCTGATCCCAGTTAGAATGCGGGTCTAACTTAGACAAGATACCTGCCCATGTGCGCGCTAAGTTGCTCAGTCGTGTCTGACTCTTTGACCCCGTGGACTGCAGCCTGCCAGGCTCCTCTGTCCGAGGGATTCTCCAGGCAGGAACACTTGAGTGGGCTGCCATGCCCTCCTCCAGGGTGTCTTCTGAACACAGAGATCAAACCTGAGTTTCTTATGTCTCCTGTGTTAGCAGCATGCTCCCACCTGCTGGGAAGCCCATATAAGATACCTTTTGCTGCTGCTGCCAAGTCGGGTCAGTCGTGTCCTACTCTGTGCGACCCCATAGACAGCAGCCCAGCAGGCTCCCTCGTCCCTGGGAGTCTTCAGGCAAGAACACTGGAGTGGGTTTCCATTTCCTTCTCTAATGCATGAAAGTGAAAAGGGAACATGAAGTCACTCAGTTGTGTCCGACTCTTTGCGACCCCATGGGCTGCAGCCCACCAGGCTCCGCTGTCCATGGGGTTTTCTAGGCAACAGTACTGGAGTGGGGTGCCATCACCTTCTATGATAAGATACCTAGAATAGTCAAATTCATAGAATCAGAGACTACATTAGTGGATCCCAGGGTCTAGGGGGTAGAGGAGAGTGGGGAGGAGAAATGGGGAGCTAGTGTGTAATGGGGACAGAGTTTCAGTTTAAGAAAGTGAAAAATTCAGGAGATGGATGATGGTGAGAGTTACACAGCAATGTGAATGTATGTAATGGCACTGAATTGTACAGTTAAATATGGTTAAAAAAACAATGAGGGTCTAAGCAGAGTGATCTGAAAGTGAACTGGAGGACTCACCATCATCAGATCAGTTCCTAGAAATGACCTGGGGATATTTAGGGAGATTTATTTTTATATCCATTTATCTTCAACTGCTCTGATGTGACAAGACTTTGTTTAGAGTCATTCCATAGTGTCCCAGGAGCATGAGCCTCAGTGAGTCTGTAATATGCTCCAAGACCCTCTCATGAATGACTGCTGAACTGCCTTCCCAAGGAGCCCTTGGGCTGGCTGCCAAGACCCAGGCTTGGGAAGAGGGTCTGCTCTCTTGCTACAGATTCTTATACCATGTAAGAATTTCTCCTGAAAGTTCTGTTGCCAACCCTGGCCACAGCAGCCTGAGACCTGAAGTCCATGTGGACAGCCACAGGCTTAGTATGATAATGCATTGGGTGGCATTCTGACTCTTCCTGCATTAAGACAACAATAAATACACTAACATTTTGCTTTCTTATAAGAATATATTTTATACTTTCTTTAGGATTTTTCTATTAATAAGCAAATATTAATCTTTAGATGTTTGGCTTCACAAATATAAACTGGTTCTGGGTAAATGCAGAAAAGAAAAAAAAATATTTTAAGAATTTGGGGATCCCAGAGGGAAACTGTGTGGTGAAGAGCTAGTTTACTGGGGAAAGTAAGCTGACTAGTCCATCCCTGTGGACTAAGTTAAGCCTCTTGTAGAGTCATAGCCGAGATAAATGAACTCCAGTCATTTTCAGTTTGCTATCTGCCTCCTCAAGAGTCTCAATCTCAGAGAAAGAACATCTAATTCATTGGATCCATTGGTTGGGCCAGACCTACTCCCACCCACTGGGCACATGATTGACATTTGTACACAAAAATGCACTTTATATAATGGTGTGACCCAGAGGAACAAAAGCAAATATCAAGTGCCTACAATGAGGAGTATTTTGAATCAGAAAAGAAAAAAAATGGTTGCTAAAAATATTATTGAAGGCCCTTTGAAAAAAAATCATATAGTAAATCAGAAGAGTAAGAATTCTACTTTCACCAATATGCATTCCAGAGGAAATAAAGAATGAAGTATTCAAATCAAATTTATATAAAAAAATCAGAGTAAGGAAAGGCACCCAAAATGAAGTGAAAAATCAAAGAAAAGTCAGAAAGAAAGAAAATTGGAAGAATTTATTGCTTTACCAATGATGAGGGTTCCATTGTTTGAAAAAAAAGAAAAACAGAATAATTAGAGGGCATACTATAAAGTTGGAAGAATCCTATTATACTTAGCACACACAGAGTTAATATTTTTAATAACTTCTACAAATCAATATGAAAAAGGTGAACACCCCAATAGAAATATGAGCAGAGAACTTTAACTGACATTTTACAAAGAAGAAATGTAAATGGCCAAAGAATATGCGAAAATGCATTCAATCTCCCTAGCATTCAAAGACATAAAATGAAAATAACAATGAGATGTCATTTTCATCTACTAAATTGTCAATGACATTAAAAATCATTATACCAAGTATTTAGGTGACTATAGTGAAAGGGAAGCTCCCTTGATAATGGTAAGCGATTTTCTGAGCTGACTGTGTAAGTTCATGCCTTTTCTACTGAGGTTTGAAGAGTAAAGATTTTTAGTGGCAGTTTGTTGTTGTTGCTGGATATAAAACAAACCAACTCTGATAGGCTTAAACAAAATAAAGCATTGTTGGCAGGGTATTATGGTATCTCACAGGCTTTCCTGGTACCTCAGATGGTGAAGAAACTGCCTATAATGCAGGAGACCTTGGTTCAGTCCCTGGGTCAGGAAGATCCCCTGGAGGAGGGCATGGTAATCCACTCCAGTATCCTTGCCTGGAGAATCCCATGGACAGAGGAGCCTGGTGGGCTGCAGTGCATGAGATCCTGAAGAGTCTGATACAGCTGAGAGACTAACACTGTGGTATCTCGTGGAATCTAAAATGGTGCCAAACAGCCAGGCTTTGAAGATAGTATGAATCTGGTAGCTCTAGGAAAATGATCAATAGTGGTCTTGACCATTGGAAGAATCAAGGCAGTTCTCTGAATTTCTTTCTCTAGAGCACTGCCAATGTCACGTTACCCAGCCGTGGCAAGGTGCTGATTAAATAAGTCTATCGCCTGGCTGTTTCTAGATTGCACTGTAGGACCTTATATTGAAGACTTGTCATGTGTGATGAAGTGTAGTTCTGGAGAGCTGAGCTGACTCACATGTCATTTTTATGTAAGCTGAAATAGAGAAGGGAAAAGGAAGGAATCTGGGAGAATGATCTGCAGTCCTGCCATTGATAGTAACTCACATTCAAGAACGAACTAGTTATCATTCATTTGGTTCTTACTGTGTGTTGAAAATTATGCTAGATACTAGAAATTAATGCATCCCATCTCTCATTATGGATAGCTTACTTTTTAAGAAAATTATATGTTGATATCTTGATAGCTCTGTTCATTAGATGTCTTCACACATGGTTTTTGGTGTCAGGTTTTGTGATAGTTCTCCATAGTTTAAGTTGCAATTTATATATAATATCTTATATATACTTTATACATCACAGATTCTATGTTTGTATTTTTTAAAGAAAAATAGTATTTAGAGTTTTACCTTTGCTTGCCTATGTTAGAAAAATTTCAAGTGCATTCAATAAACTTTGAAATTCCTATTTATATAAAAATGTAAATTACAAACAATTCTCTAATAAAGGAAGCCGCTTGGTAGAGTTCAGTCTTTAGGCAACACATATTATTAGTCCAGTCTAAGTTACTTATTCAAATGTCTATATGGTTAAGTCTATTTAATATATATATGTATATTTAAAATTTTCATTAATGAAAGCTGTACTATATCTCCATTTTTAATGAGACATACCAGAACAATATTAGAAAAAAAGAATGATGTGATAAATTATGTATGAAACATTTTACATAGAAGTAAGCACAATAATTAAAATCATGGACTCTGCTATTTAATAGCTGGATGACCAATAGTAAATTATAAAATTTCTCTGAGTCTAATTTTCATTATATGACAAATGGAAATATTAATAGTTTATACCTCATAGTTTTATGTGATGATAAATGAGCTTATACATATAAAGTACTTAGCAAAAGTAGCTGGAAAATAATGTTAGTCAATATTCATATTATTATTAACATAAATATCAGCTATATTGGAACAGTGATACATACAAACAGATGATAAATAAGAAATATGGAGCATGCATTATTACCACAGGTTAATCTATGACCAATTTATGATTTAAAGAGCTGGATTAGGATGGTAATTCAGAAAACTTGAACTTGAAGCATAATCTACAGAAGTTTGATTATCGAATGCAAATAAAATGAATAGAACACTAATTTTTAAAACATTTTAAGACTTTATTATATTTTTAGAGCAGTTTTAAGTTCACAGAAAAATTGAGAGGAAGGTACAGAGAGTCCTCTATATCCTTTGTCCCCCACATATACCCCATAACCTCTCCCATTATAAACACCACCACCAGAGCAGTACATTTGTTACAGTTGATGAAACTATATCGATAAATCATAATCAAGCAAATTTCATAACTTACCTTAGGGTTCACTCTTGCTGTTGTACATTATCTGGCTGTGGACAAATATGAAATGATATGTATCCATAACATTGATTTTTAAGAAGTGTTAGTCGGCATTATAAATGGCTAAAAAGTAGTCCAGAATTGACTGTAGACCATATTATTCAGATGCACCTCTGGCCTTTGAAAACATTAGTTTCCAGCATAAATAGTATTTGCAATGACAGTTACAGAGCCTTAAGAATAAGCTATTGAAAAAGTAAGAGTGTATTTATTCAGATTTTATTTGTCTAGAGGCCGCTGTTGACTGTGTTTTCCAGAATTACCTCAAAGAAAAGCATACCAATCAGACTTGGAAAGGGAAGAGGAAAATCTTCTGAACAGAGCAGTGAGGTTGTGAATTTAAAAGTGAAGGATAGAGAAGACTAAAGACTGAATAGATGGCTTTTCAAAGGACCAACTTGAGGGAGAAAACTAAAACTGTATGGGATTGTGTATTCTGATTTAAATGTGTATGCTGAAGTTCTTTTGACAGAAAAGAAATATAATGGGAAAGTAAAAGCAAGAATGCCATCATAAATCAGTGAATTTGATAGTCAAGGTATTCATTTGAATTCCCATTTAGATGTCTAGTTTAAAAAGTAACAGCAACAGCAAAACAAGTCCAGAGGTGGTAGCAGAAATTAAATAAAAATTTTAAATATTCTAAATTGAGTGAACTCATACAATTATAAAATAGGCTCCAGGCCACTTATCAATTATACATTTACACTGGAGGACAGGGATTGTGCTTGAACATCTTTGCATGCCCCAAATCACTGAGCACAGTAACTTGCATATAGCATATATTCAGCAAATATTTGGCGAAAGAATAATTCTTCATGGAATGCAAAATAAGTGTAAGACATGGTCCTTGCATTTATAGATCTTCCACTTTTCTGGGCCAGACCCAACTAGCAAACATCCATTTACTGAATAATATTTATATGATGCAAAACATGAAAAATTTTAGATGACAGTAACATAAGTAATATATTTTATAATTTTGTAGTGTCAATAAATAGAATTTTAAAAACCCAATGTGATTCTTAGCATGAATAGAAGACTTTATGGAAGAGAGAGATATTGATTTGGGGTTTGAAAAATGGGGACATTTCAGAAAGATGGAATGAGAAACATAGGGAAAACACTTTATTAAAACTATCAACTTCGATAAAACTATCGGGTAAATTACAAGAAAACATTATTAATATTTATGGTATTGGAGTGAGCACAAAAGGAACAAAGAAACAGTAATGAATGGATATGGGAGAGTTTATTCTGAACCTATTTTATCAATTCCATATGAAGTTTCTATTTAAAGGCATCATAATTTGTTTCCACATGATGAAACTAGGAACTGTCACACTGCTAGATCTATTAGGACGAAATATGTCTTTTGGTTCAGTTAATTCAATTCCACAAGTATTTATTAAGCACTTATCTGAGCAAAGCACTATAGAATCATCCATGTACAAGCAATTAAAATTTAACTGGTTCAGAGATTATTTGCTACATCATTTCACGTTAAAAAGAGTTAACTGTTACCATATCCATTCTTGATCTTCTTATACAAGCGCCTTAATTTAGAGGCTTGAGAATAGAATAACTATAATATCACCCAAGCTGAGTATCTAATATTCATATTCAAACAGATTTTAGAGAAACAGCATTATTAAAAAATAATAGCATGTCTCTTTAGAATGTCATTTATAATACACTTTCACATTTATTAACTTATTGGATCCTGGAGAAAACAGTTACATTCGATTAGATAGATATATTTTATTTTACATACAATGATTAATGATTTTCCAAGAGCATCCTACTATTTGAATATTTGGAAACCACACCTTGGACATAAGATCTTTAGGAGAAAAATCAAATGTTTTTCCAACTGTACAATGCTGCAGCAGAGGTAGCCAGGCTTTCATGATATCCGAGGGGTCACCTGAATGGTCTACTAGTGTTGTGGGTCTAGCTATGCAAAGATACACCTAGGTGACTAAAATGAAGGGGGGAAGGATATTTACATAAAATTTTCAAAAAATGTGATTAGTGTAGACTAGTAGTTTCTGCTCGGGAACTTTTGCCTTTCTTTCCAGAGAATAATTAGCAAATCTGTAACTTTTTTTTTTTTATTGTCACAACTAGGAAGGGTAGATGCAAATGGTGGGGAAAGGCCGCAGACGCTGTTCAATATGCTGCAATGCACAGGACGGCACAGCACCATCAACACCACAAACACACAAACACAAGGGCACACTAAGCAAGGAACTGTTTGGCATGAAATATAAATAGTGCCGAGGTTTCAAAAAACTTGGACAACCAAGACAATTCAGGAAAAAACAAGATGGCATTTAAAAAAATACGTGAAGCTCTATGTACTTCTAATGGTTACAGTCTGTGTAACCATCTCAGCCTTCTTCTGGGTCTAGATCATCTGATTTGGAGATTTACGGAGTTGCCGTTTTTACTCATTTTCCTCTGTAAACGTCTTCTTTCTCTGTGTCAGCAGTTTGAAAAATAAATGAAAGAAAAGCATTCCTTACCGTGATTCCTCCTCTCACATTACTATTATTATTTTCTTAAGCAGCGAATACTGCTGCAGGCCAAAGTTTCTGAGTGTACAATTCACCTCTGTTCAGTTAAAAGGAGAATTCAGTAGGATGATTCCAGGTAGGGAGAGACTGAGTTGTGGGACTCAAGAAACAAACTAAAACAAATGTAACATGCAGTTGTCCTTGTCAATTCCTTACTCTGTTAGAATTTCCTGTTGAAACAGTTTAGAGGTCAGTTTGGCTTGGTCAGGCTACTTGTGCTGTAGGGCATGGATTTTACATTTTACATCTAGTTAAGTTGGTTAAGCTGCGAATCAGCTAACAATTGATATTTGTTCTTCTCCATTTAATATTTATAAGTGTAAAGTCTGAAGACAAAAGGAAAACATGAGACTAAAAATGAAATCAAAAGCCATTTCTTGGAGAATCCTGTGCAACAAACCAAGGAGTATGAACTTTATCCAGCAGATAATAGAAGGCATGACTCGGATGTAATCAGAGCTGTGTTCCATGTAATCAGCTCTGCTTGATAGATTAATCGATATGATGGTTCTGTGGACTATGGATTTTACTCATCAAAACGAAAGGGAAGAGCAATTAGAGGATTCTGGGTCTATTATTGTACTTTTGGTTATTTGTTGAATGAAGGTTTTCAGTGATTAGATTGTATGCAATCAATTTTCCTGACCAAAATATACTGTACACTTGCTGCCTTCGCTAGCTTTTACTCAGTATATTCATATTGAGTAAATATGAATATTTGAGGCAAAAATATTATTGAATCATACTGTTACCATGTCTAAACTCATATAGTTTGCTGCACAACAGGCCAGTGATTGAGAGAAGGCTTATTGGGGCAAGGAATAATGACTTTATTTGGAAAGCCAGCTAACTGATAAGATGATGGTTTCATGCCCCAGAGAACCATCTTTCCTCAGAATTCACACTCCTTTTATACTAAAAGGGGAGGGAGTAAAGTCAAACAATTTCTGGTTTCCAACAGCTTTCTGAGGGGATGTATTAATTTCTTTCTCCCTGCAGTCATTCACAGATGGGTCTGGTCAGGATGTTTCCTAGGAGCTAAACAAAGGTATTTTAGCTTAATGCTCATTACCGGGGAAGCAGGGTTCCCAGGGGTGGGCCATTATATATAATTTAAGCTTATAGGCAACATCCTTTTAGTGACTAACTTGTAAAAGAATACAAAATGTTCTTCCCTATTTCATCCTGTGATAGTCTCTATGCCATGGCTGGATGCAACTCATGGAAATCTAAAAACTTGAAGTGATTTAAAAAAAAAAGCCCTCTTCCCTCTACATTTCCAAAAAACACAGGGTAGGCAAGGACCAAGACAACTGCAGTAATCACTCCTATTCAGATGGGAACAAAGGGAATCCCACAGCAGTCACGGCCACACAGCTACTCTGAAAACCCACTGGGCAGATGCTGTGAGGCCCATTCTTCTGAGGATAGGGGATCTTCCTTGACTGGCTGTGCTTTTGGCCCTGCGAGCATCTCTCAAGGACTCTACCTCTGTGTGCTCTCCTGTTACAAGGCATTTCATAATTTTTTGGGGGGCTTCCCTGGTGGCTCAGAGGGTAAAGCATCTGCCTGCAAGGTGGGAGACCCAGGTTCAATCCCTGGGTTGGGAAGATCCCTTGGAGAAGGAAATGGCAACCCACTCCAGTATTCTTGCTTGGAGAATCCCATGCACTGAGGAGCCTGGTGGGCTACAGTCCCTGGGGTCGCCAAGAGTCAGACACGACTGAGCGACTTCACTTCTTACGGTGCTTTTGGCACTATGACTCTCTCAAAAATGTGTTTCTAATAGATTTGATTTCAGTTACTACCATATGTCAGTACGTCTATAGACGTAGGGATATTTTGAGATTATTAGACTTCCGTGGATTGTGTCCTTAGTCTCTTCACTGAACTATTTTCTTGAAAAAAAGAGAAAAATTCCTGGAGGGCATCTTAATCCCATCAGAGGTCTTAACAAAAGATGTGACAGTCTTGCCTTAGGCTGATCTTTCTCTCCAGCTCTTAATCTGACAATCATTTGAAGGCTGAAGAGGCTGAGATGAGAATCAGTTACATCTTGAAACTTTGAAAGTCCAGGCATATTTGGATTCTCTCTTCTCCTTTTATCCCTTCTTGTAAAAAAGGCCAAATCTTTCCCAAGCTCATCTCTGTCTCATGATATTTATCAACCGCACCTAGTGTGGTTAACATCTCTTAACATGTATTTTAACATCTCTTGCCCAAACTTGCAGATTCATTAGGTATATTGTCTGCCACCTGAGTCCCTCAGGTATCAGTTTTGTCAAATATTTGGCCATAAATAATACTTTCCTTTTGGTCTAGTCAGAAAGAACAGTTTCTCTGCTGCCTTCCACTCAGCTCCAAAGCCACAAGATGCAAATTTCAGGTTTTTGCTTTACCAGCACACATCATCTGCGTATAAATGACTACGTTTATACGCTACTGCTCCAATGATGCTATGAACCCAATACTCTCCAAATCTCAGTGGTTTACAATAATATGTATTGATCTCTTACAAGCTGGCTGCAGCAGGTCCCTGCCAGGCAGACTGCATAGTCAGGTTCTGGTTTGTACCACATGACTCCCCTTCAAGAGCTTTTTTTGATGGAGAAGCTCTAATATAAGTATGCTGAGGTCCTGCCAGAGTAAAGATGACAAGAGGCTGACAGACACTTTCACTGGCCCCTAAAGACCCTCCTTTCTCTTCACTCCTATTTCATTGGCCAGAACACATCACATGAGCAAACCCATCACTAGCAAGACGGGAGTGCCGATCCTCCGAGGGCAGGTGGGCAAGGGAGAGGAGCTGTTACTGAGCTATAATCCCCTATAAAAGTGATCATGTCACATGACTGTATGGAAAGTAGATGACTAGCAAGTACCTACTTACAGCATAGAGAACTCTACTCACACTTTGTAATAACCTATAAGGGAAAATAATATGAAAAAGAATATATATATATATATATATATATATATATATTGAGGAAGAAAATATAGGAAGAAATTTATGTCAATAGTAATTTATTAGTTACTGCTCACTAAACATCAGAAGAGATTGAAGGGCTGCACTAACAAAGCAAGAGACATATCCTAAAGCTGATCCTAGGGTAAAGGGTATGCTTCTTCATATATATATATATATATATATATATATATATATATCATATATATATATATACACACACACACACACACACATATATATATATATATATATCAGTGAATCACTGTGCTAGACACCTGAAACTAACATGACATTGTAAATTAACTATACTTCAATTAAGAATTAATTAAAAAAAGAATTTAGTATGTATTAGGCATGATATGTGTTGGGATCTATGTGGATCCATACAAATCAATATTTCCATGGATTTACAAATAGTTTGCTTAGCAAAGAAATGGCATTTGGAAATCAACACTTTAGTTTCTTTTCTTCTGATAGTTCATATACATGTATGTGCAAAGTAATAAAATGAGAATAACTAGCCTAATTTCTTTCACATACCCTAAAATATGATTCAGTAGGTGAGAATATATCTATTTTTTATCAACTGTTTAAAAAACATGACTAGTGTTGTGGTGTATTCGTCAAGGTTGTTTAGGACAATGTGAAACTCATGATTAAATTTAAAGTTTGGTTTGCTAGCTTAATGCTTATTCCTATTTGAATGAGATTAATTATCTTTCAAAGAGAAGGTTTCGAAAGAATATTTGTTTTAAGTTATACATGTCCATAAATGTAGCCTGTTTCCTATGGAACAAAGATCATAAATTGCAACAGATTTTGATAAGTAATACTAATACTAAAACTTCAAAGAAATATTCAGGTTATTTCTGGTGTATCACCTAAGAGTACTCAAGAATCAATTTAACATGGGAGAAAGATGACTTTGTCATTAAAAATCAATCAAAAGTAAACTTTCAAAGTTCAAAAAAGAAAACTATATATTAAAATGAAAAATGGCTTTTAGCAGTCATTTTATTTTAAAATCTTAATAACTGTACTAAAATAAATATGATTTAATAAATGAGAGATAACACAGATATGTTGCCATGGAAAAAGTCTCTGATCCTATAATGATAAAAACTTTTAGATTAAAATAAAAAAATTAAGAGCAGGAAGAAAATGACTCAGGGTTGAGGAAGAAAATACAGGAAGAAATTTATATTCACAGTAATTTATTAGTTGCTGTTCACTAAACATCAGAAGAGGTTGCAGGCCTGCACCAATAAAGTAGGAAACACATCCTAAAGCTGATCCTAGTGTAAAGAGTATGTTCTCCAGCTATCATGGTGTTTGAATATTGGGCAAATCTCAAGCTTAGGACTGCAATACACAAACAGGGATCTGTTGCAACCTTCCAGCTTTGTTTAATAGAAGGTCCAAATTAAATAAGCCTGAGATTCCTGCTCTAGAGTACTATCCACCCAAGTGTGAGCTTTCTCTTACTGTGCTTTTCCCTTATTGTCTTGACACAACCTCCTCCGTGTTCAACTTGCTGCATCCATCTGCCTCCAAAAGCCTGAGGGGCATTATGGAGTGAATGCAAAGACAAAAGGAAAAGCTGCATGTGGTCCTGACATTCAAAGGAGCATTTTTTAGTCCTCAATAAGGCCATAGGCTTGTGAGTTGATTTTATTGATACCCAGAGGGAAATGTATTATCTAGATTTTTTTCATTTCCTTCTATAATATGATCAACACCCCTGATTTTACAATCATAGAATTTTCATCCTTTATTAAAGAAGGAGATGCTAACAGTCCAGACTTGTTGTTCCAGTTCAACTTGATGTAGAGAGAGTGAGGTGGACTTGTTTAACCACTGTGAAGGCTCCTGACTTGTCGGAGCAAAGGAACTTCTCTGATATCTGGTGAGGAAGAGAGGACAGTGTAGAGCTGAAAGGCTTTGCTCTCACTTCCTTTGGGGACCTTCAGAAGAGAAGTCCCTGCACAGCTTATGGCTTATCTGCCTTGGGATAGAAGAGACAGTTCATTCTGGGAAGGCATTTGGAATAAGAGAGTATGATTTGCCCCAGAAAGTCCACCTCAGCTCCTGGGTTGAGAAAGACACCTAGCTGAACGGCACAGAAGACAGTCAAAGTGTGCTGGCTGATAAACATGGTGGGAGTCTGAGGAGTTAATGATGCTGAATGGAAAGGATATGAAGTCAAGGGCTGCCCCCAGGCCCCACTGGACAAGGGTCCCCACTAGACTCCAGGTGTCTGTGGTACCAGGAAGAGCTAAGGACTAGTCATCTCCTGCCAGCAAAGAGAAGAAATGACTTCCCTTCGAACACTGGTTGAGACAAAAGACGTGTCACTATTTCATCAACCAGAATGGATGCCTTCAGGGTGTTCAATTAACCACGCTGGCAAATGGCATCACTGCAGATGAGTGAGCGAGTGAAAGTTGCTCAGTCATGTCTGACTCTTTGTGACCCCATGGACTATACAGTCCTTAGAATTGTCCAGACCAGAATACTGGAGTGGGTAGCCTTTCCCTTTGTCAGGGGATCTTCCCAACCCAAGGATCAAACCCAGGTCTCCCACATTGCAGGTGGATTCTTTACCAGCTGAGCCACAGGGAAGCCCAAGAATATTGGAGTGGGTAGCCTATTTCTTCTCCAGAGAATCTTCTCAACCCAGGAATCAAACTGGGGTCTCCTGCATTTCAGGTGGATTCTTTACCAACTGAACTATCAGGGAAGACCACTGCAGGTGACTAGAGAGCTAGTAAAGAGTATCAGGAAGAGGGACTTCCCTGGTGGTCCAGAGGTTAAGACTTTGCCTTGTAATGCAGGGGACGCAGGTTTGATCACTGGTCAGGGCACTAAGATCTCCCATACTGGGGAACAACTAAGCCTGCATGCTCCAACTACTTGAGCCTGTGATCTACAACTGGAGAGTCCAAGCACCACAGTGAAAGATCCTACATTTCGTAACTAAGACCCAGAATAGTCAAATAAGTAAATAAACGTTCATACCCCAATGAAGAGTTTCCATTGTAAGATTGGGATACCTTATTTTTCAATCTATATTCTGCTGTTGGATGTGCTTCTGTGAGGAAAGTTCAGATCAGATGCTTAGTAAATACATGTAAAACACCACCACCTTTCCCAGGTGGCACTAGTGGTAAAGAACCTACCTGCCAGTGAAGGAGATGTAAGACTCAGGTTTGATTCCTAGGTTGGGAAGATACCCTGGAGGAGGGCATGGCAACCCACTTCAGTATTCTTGCCTGAAGAATCCCATGGACAGAGTCAGATGTGACTTAGCACACGCATTTTTTCTTACATATTCCATTATGAGGGGATAATTTATGACTCTCCAACTTAAAAATATCCAACTTAGTCGATGTGAAATTTAAGAAGTCATTCTCATCAGAGATGAAAGATAATTAACCTACCTCAATGGCTTTTCTAGGAGGCCACTATCCACGTGCTCGATCCTTTGTTCATTTTGCCTCATTATTACTGGGCCAGGATAATCACTGAGAGTTGAAAGCAGATGCTAGGGCCTGAGTGTGGCCTCCAGATGCATTCTGTTTCCCTGCACTGTGTTATAAAACCTTGAATTAATATCTATAAATACAGAAGTTTCTTTCATAAAAACTCTAATTACTGAATTTCTTCAGAAAGTTTGCAGAAACAGTAGCAAATGGCAGGAGCTAAGTAGGACCCATCCCTTAAAAATATGAAAAAAAACCCTCCATGGTGACAAAGTGCAGTCACTACTATGATTTCTTTGAAGTAGTTATGAATTAATTGTTTTCTATTAATTTTTTTTACCATACAGCTCAGGACACTCATTTTCATTACTTGCCCTGGCTTCTTACACCTTCTTGAAATTATAAATCTTGTTTAAAGCACATGGAGAAAACAAGGGCTCTTGGACCTACAGGAATAACTGACTTTTATTTCAGATTTTTTATTATTATTTTTTAGATATATTTCCTAAGGACATAGTATTTTATTTCACGTATTTGTTCTCATGTTTGTCTAATTAACTCACCTTCACTTTCTAAGATGTGGCCACTTGAACTTCATTATACTATAGGGCTAGTGTTTGGAATTTCAGGTATCTAAGTTAATGACTGTGCCTTGTTAGGTTGTGATACTGTATTCAGTAACTGCAGAGTTACCAAAATGTGAGAGGATTTAAAAATCTAACAAAAAATTAATTTTTGAGTGACAGGGTTGCAGCCCCACTTTGGAAATATCTGAAACTAGAATAAGCTCTCCTCCAAGAACTAAGCCATCAGAACCTTCCCTGTCCCAAAAATCTCTCCCTCCCTTCCTCTTCATCCCTCTCTCCCATTTGCCTCTTTCCCGCTCTTCCTCTTTTATTTTCCCTTCATCTCCCTCCATCTCTCTTCCTGTACCTTTCTGCATAAGATATTCATTCTCTCTCCCTCTCTTTCTCTTTTTTAAGAATGATTCCCTCCATAAACTGGAAAACCAACTTCAGCATGCATTCCCTTAAAGCTTGCTAAGTTAAAACTCCATGTGATTTCCAAAGAAGGGGGGTGACTGGATGAATATAGGTGAGCTGTGGACTTCCGATATTGATTGCAGCCAGATCATAAGGTCTTTGCAAATATCCTAGTCTCTTCCAAAGACATGAGGAAGATGGAAACTTGTGAGCTGCCAACAGAATGGTAAAGTGCTAGGCAGGAAATACCAGGCCAGTCCATGACAGTGGACCAAAGCAGTGACATAACTTTTAACTAAACAGATCATTTAAACAGATCATTATATATATATATCGCACATGTTTGTAGTTAGATGTGTGCTAAAATTTCAGTTCTTCTGCTTATAAGTGACTTAAACCTCCCATATTCAGAAGAGTTTGGCAATCTACATTCCATGGGGTCACAAAAGAATCAGATATGACTGAGAGACTAAACAATAATAAAGCTGCCTATTTAAGCTCCACTTATAAAATGATAAGAGAATACCTTACTCCATAGAATTTTAAGTGAGTTGTTGGATTAAAATACTACATACAGCTACTATGGAGAACAGAATGGAGGTTCCTTAAAAAAAACTAAAGATAGAGTTACTGAACACTACTGGGCATATATGCAGAGAAAACGATAATTCAAAAATACACATGCACGCCACTGCTCACTGCAGCTCTGTTTACAATATATATAGTATGATGCACACAGTCCTAGCTAGGACATGGGAGCAAGCTAAATGTCTATAGACTGATGAATTGATAGAGAAAAGTGGTGCATATATACAGTGGAATATTACTCAGCCATATAAAAGAAGGCAGTTGGGTTATTCGTAGCAACATAGATGGACCTACAGCCTGTCGTACATAGTGAAAAAAGTCAGCAAAACACCAATATTGTATGTTAACACATAGATGTGTAATTTAGAAAAATGGTATAGCTGAATCTATTTGCAGCACAGAAAGAGAGACACAGATGTAGAGAATGGATGTGTGGATATGGTGGGTCGGGGAGAAGGGCTGGGGTGAATTGGGAGATTGGATTAACATATATACACTACCACGTTTAAAGCAATAACTAGTGGGAACCTACTATAAAACTCAGAAAGCTCAGCTTGGAGCTCTGTGATGACCTAGATGGGTGGGATTGGGGGATGGGAGGAAGACCAAGAAGGATGGGATATCTGAATACATAGAGCTGATTCACTTCAAATGTTGTAAAGCAACTATACTACAATAAATAAAAATGCATTTTAAGGATTCTAGCATGATGTTAGTGTCTGATTAATGTCAATTCCTCTCCTTCTTTGTTATCAAAAATTAGTACCTAATAAGATTTTGAAATTATGAAATGTTGGCATCTAAAAGTGGTTTTTATGGTTATATTTTTCTCTGACTGCTCAATTTACTGACATTCAAATCATTTGAATGAGAGTATTTGAAATTAAACAGGATTACCCAAAGACCTATTACTTGTACCACTGGAGTACAATATTTATTCAGGTGAATTCTGATGGCTGCTTACAAAGTGCCAGGTACCATCCTAAGACTGAGATCTGTCAGTGGGAAAAAATAGACAAAAATCTCTGCCTTGGGGAAAGTATTCTAGTGTGGGAGGGGGGCAGAAATTAACCAGTAAACCAAGGAGTTATAGAAATTATATAGTATGGCAGAAAATGATAAGGATCATGGAGAATAGTTGCCTTATCATGGAAGGCAAATAGGGAGTGCAGTAGCTGGGGTCAGGGTAATTCTCAAATACGGTGGTCAGCGGAGACCGCAGAGAAGAATGACATTGGAGCAGAGATTTAAAGGACATGAAGGAGTTGCACCTGCAGATATCTGGGGAGTGGGTATTCCAGTCTGAGGGAAGAGCCAGTGTAAATGTTTTAACAGAAGGTTGTCAGGTATTTTGTAGGAACAGCAAGGGTGCCCACTTAGCTGTAGAGAAGCAAATGCTGGAGACCACAGAAAATATGGTGAAAGACATATATGGTATACACTAGTCTGAAGATTTTAATTTCCTTTCTGAATGATAATAGGGAGACTATTGGAAACATTTTGATAAGTGATATGATCTGAGTTATAGTCTTAAAAAGACAAAGCTGGAAACTTGTAGATCAGATAAGAGATAATGGTTGTTTGGACCAAGTGTTTACAATGAAGGTGGAAATTGTCTTATTCTCAGTATATTTAGACATTAGAACCAACAATATTTTCTGATAATTTGGATGTCGGGTGCAAAAAATATATATAGATGTTTCTGATACCATGCCAAAGGTTTTTATCTTAAGTAATTAATGGATAAAGTGAAGAGAAAGTCACTCAGTCATCTGACTCTTTGTGACCCCATGTACTGTAGACCATCAGGCTCCACTGTCCGTGGGATTTCCCTCAAGAACACTGGAGTGGGTTGCCATGTACTTCTCCAGGGCATCTTCCCAATCCAGGAATTGAACCTACATCTCCCACACATTGCAGGTAGATTCTTTACCATCTGCACCACAAGGGAAGCCCATTAACTAAAGGATCAGTTCAGTACAGTTCAGTTCAGTCACTCAGTTGTGTCCGACTCTTTGCGACCCCATGAAGCGCAGCATGCCAGGCCTCCCTGTCCATCACCAACTCCTGGAGTCTACCCAAACCCTTGTCCAAACTGTGGATAATACCCATTATCCATTAATAGATAATAGTCTATCCATTAATATACTGTGGAAAGATAATTTTGTAGGAGAGAACGCGGAGGATCTGTTTTGGTTTGAGATGTCTGCTTTCAAGTGCAAATGAAAGGATAAGTAAAGGAAACAGGTGAATGTAGTCTGGAGTTTGGGAGAAGAGTCTAGACTGGGGGCATAAATTTAGGATTATCCTACTAATAGATGGTATTTAAATTCATGAGACCGAATGATCACAAAAAAAAAAAAATGTGAGTGTGGGTAGTAAAGAGAAAAGAAAACCCTTGAGATATAACAAACTAAGAGCTAGGGAAAAGAGGAGACACTAATGAGGAAAATGAGAGTGATCAGTGAAGGAGGCATAAAAACAGGAGAGTATGGGGTTCTCAAACCCAAATCAAAAGATTTTAACAAGGAGGAAGACATTGGGACTGTGTTGAGAGCTACTGACAAGTTACGTAAAGGGGAAAATAGAAATTGATCACTAAATGCAGCATCATCCAGTTAAGACACCTTGCTAAGAGTACTATTGATGGAGTAGGGGCAAACCTTGATAGAGTATGTTTAACCCAGAATGAGAAGACAGGAAAGACAACTTAGTGATGTTTTGCTGCATAAGGAAGAATTATGACTATAGATGGTATAAAGAAGAACGTTTTTGTATGTTGAATGCAAGTCAGTAGAGCAGCAGTTCCCAGATGCTTTGGCACCAGGGACCAGTTTCATGGGAGATGGTTTTTTCCATGGACTGGAGGTGGTGTTGTGGTTTTGGGATGATTCAGGTGCATTGCATTTATTGTGCACTGTATTTCTATTATTGTTACATCAGCTCCACTTTGGATCATCAGGCATTAGATCCCAGAGGTTGGGGACCCCTGCAACAGAGAGAAAATTTGATGTATGTAAAAGAGATGGGGCAATCTTTGGAGACTTGACTTTTGATAGGCAAGAAAGGGTTGATTAGCTCATGGGCTGGAATTGTCCTAAGATATTTGGAGAGGAGTATGAAGATCTGATCTACATAGCCAAGATAAATGGGTACCTACTACCTGGTAAGAGTTTATAAATCTTCTTTGATTTCTTCTATTTATTTTCAGGGAAAGATAAAGTGATAATGCCAGCCGAAAGTGAGTGTAAGAAGTCATTCATAAAAAGAGCTAGAAAGAGCACAGATCATCCAGGGAAGTTTTTAGTTATGGATTTAAAATGGTAATAGCTGTGAGTTTTCTCCAGCCATGTTCAGGGCATGTGATAAAGTTCAGAAGGGTGGAGGTTTGCCACGACCCAGACAACTCTAAAAAATTTTCTGTGGTTGCTGTAACAAATCACTACAGACTGGGTGGCTTAAAACAACATAAATTTATTTTCTCTTGTAGTTCTAGAGGTCAGAAGTCTGAAGTCAAGGTGTCAGCACAGATGAACTCTCTCCAAAGGCTTTAAGGGGCAATATATATATATATATATATATATATATATATATATTTGCCTCTTTCAGCTTATGGTTGCTATTGACATTTCTTGACGTGTGGCTTCATCACTCCAACATCTGTTCCCCTTGGACACATTTCCTCCTTCTCTTCTCTCTGACTTGTGGCCACAACACTAGAATTGCTGTCTGTCTTCATATTACTTTCTCTGCATGTCTCTGTGTGTCATTTTTAAGGACATCCATCATTGGATTTAGTTCAGTTCAGTTCAGTCACTCAGTCATGTCCAACTCTTTGCAACCCCATGAACTGCAGCACATCAGGCCTCCCTGCCCATTACCAACTCCTGGAGTCCACCCAAACCCATGGCCATTGAGTTGGTGATGTCATCCAGCCATCTCATCCTCTGTCATCCCCTTCTCCTACTGCCCTCAATCTTTCCCAGCATTAGGGTCTTTTCCAATGAGTCAGCTCTTTGCATCAGGTGGCCAAAGTATTGGGGTTTCAGCTTCAACATCAGTCCTTCCAATGAACACCCAGGGCTGATCTCCTTTAGGATGGACTGGTTGGATCTCCTTGCAGGCCAAGGTACTCTCAAGAGTCTTCTCCAGCACCACAGTTCAAAAGCATCAATTCTTCAGGACTCAGCTTTCTTTATAGTTCATCTTTCTTGCTTTCTTTCTTTCTCACATCCATAATTGGATTTAGGGTCTACATTAATAATAATTCAGAAAGATCTCAAGATCTTTGACATATTTACATTTGCAAAGACCTCTCTCTTTTTCTCTAAATAAGATAACATTCACAAGTTCTTGGAATTAAAACATGGGCATATCATTTTGGATGCTACCATTCAGCCATAATGAGTACCAAGAAACCGAGATTGGATGTAATTACTTCCTTGATTGTGTATTTTAAACTACATGAGGAGGAAAAGAGGTCTTCATGAGAGATGACATGTGGAAAAGATGTAGGGATCAAAATACTTGGCTTTTATGTGAGGTTGAAAGACTGTCAGAATCATAGTGGTAGAAAAAACGTCATGGAATGATTGAAGTGATGCAATGACATACATGAAATTTTGACATGTGTTATTAAAGAAAGATGAATAAGATATTTAAATTAAAACTCCCCAAGGTGGCACAGTAGTAAAGATTCTGTCTGTCATTGCAGGAGATGTAGGAGACTTGGGTTCGCTCCTTGGGTCAGGAAGATCTCTTGGAGTGGGAAATGGCAACCCACTCCAGTAATCTTGCTTGGAAAGTTCTGTGGACAGAAGAGCCTGGTGGGCTCTCCACGAAGTTGCAAAGAGTCAGACATGATTAAGCATTGACGCACATGCAAATATAAAGTTGTGATT
Organism: Antilocapra americana; assembly: GCA_007570785.1. NCBI lineage: Eukaryota > Metazoa > Chordata > Mammalia > Artiodactyla > Antilocapridae > Antilocapra > Antilocapra americana. The sequence continues at coordinate 2,461,243 of ML661908.1, read as the reverse complement.
TTTTTCTCCATAGTATTTCATTCCAGCTGTCACAGAAGCTCCACTTTCTTTGATTGTTGCCATAGCTGTACATCTTAGCAAGAGTGGCTATGGGAAGCTGAGGGCTTTGGCTTTAGAAGCTTGGAGGCACAAGTTAGATAGGTTCTGTGTTTAAAAATATAACTAGAGACATTTCTGCCTCTCTCTCAACAGTTTATCTCATGAATTTGTCCTTTAGGCAGTGATGGTTATTGTTTGGGTGGTGCCTCAAAATAATTTGTTTTCTTAGATTCTTTGTATTTTTCCCTCTGCTGTACCATTAGAAAGGCCCACTGCATTCTCCATATGATCTTTAATAACTGAATGAAGGATTATTGCTTAACATCTCAGCTCTTTTCTTTCTTCTTTCCTTCTCCCCTTCTTCTTAAAACTCTGTTCTCCCCAAAAGGCTGAGGTCAGATTACATTTGTCAAGTGTTTGAGCAAGTGTTTCCATCTCTGTTATTCTAATGCTACAACTAAAAGTCAGTCCTAAAAGAAATAACTCTGAATATTCATTGGAAGGCCTGATGCTAAAGCTGAAGCTCTAATACTTTGGCCACCTGATGCGAAGAACTGACTCATTGCAAAAGACCCTGATGCTGGGAAAGACTGTGGGCAGGAGGAGAAGAGGGTGGCAGAGGATGAGATGGTTATGTAGTATCACCAATTCAATGGACATGGTTTTTAGAATGCTCTGGGGAATGGTGAAGGAGAGGGAAGCCTGCCATGCTTCCAGTCTGTGGGGTCATGAAGAGTTGGACATGACTGAGAGACTGAACAACAGCAATAACAAATGTATGAAATGAGTTTGAAATTCATACCCTCATTCTAATCCTCAATGTAATTGGGTCAAGTCTGCATTTACTGACCAAACAAACATTAACTCAGCACTCACTATGTGCTCTGAGAATACCAATACCACTAAAACATAGATTCTGCCTTCAAATTATTGTCTAGTGCAGGGACCAGAGCCATGAATCAAATCCAGCCCACTGCTGGTTTCTATACAGCCTCCAAGCTAAGGAAACTTTTTACATTTTTTGAGGGGTTGTAAAAAATAGTAGAATACATGACAGAGACCACCTATGACTCAAAAAAAAAAAAAAACACATAAAATACTGACTCTCTTGTCCTTTTCTGAAAAAGTGTGCTGACCCCTAGTTTGGTGAGAAAATATATGGGGGGCATAATACCAGCCTCACAAACTGTTGGAATTTGTTGCAGATTATGTGCTAATTTTTGCTTGACTAGTATAAATCCCTTTTCTTCGAATAAGAGATTATCTTTTGGCAACAAATCCTACCCTGATCTCAGATTAAGAAGTCTGAGTGGGTCTGACCCCCTTACTCTTAATTTAGGGTTGGGTACTTAGGACTAGTTAGCCCTGATTTTGAATGTCTCTGATAGCAGGAAATTATGCACATAACCCAAGTAGGTCCAGTAAGATTCAATCATGAAATTTTGCTGTAATTATTGGGAAAAAAAACTCTATTTCTCCTGGAATTAATAAATGAATGATAATGAAATACTTGAACTTTTCTTCAGGGTCATTGCCTCTAAGAGGGCTTATATGAGAAACAGACTAACTCCAAGCAATAAAGAGACAAAAATGAAGGCAACATTAAGTACTGAAGATATGGTTTGAGCCCTGGATTCAATTGTACCAGGGGCTAATCTTTGTTTTGAGACTGGTGTTTTGTTTCATTTTTGGCAGTCATACAATTATTATTTTCTTTTATTAAAAGTAGTTTAAACTAACTTTCTGTTACTGTAACAAAAGGTATTCCTACTAATATCAAATTAAATGAGAAAATGAATGTTAAATAATTTATACATAATAAGTGCTTATGAAATCCTCTTCTTTAAAGTTAGCACCTCATATGCTATAAGAAATATAAAATATTTACATTTGGAAGGTATTTAAAGTTTCATTGAATGCAACTCCCTTGTTTTACTGAATCAGAGGCTATAGAACCCTGAAAATTTGAAAGAAATTAAAAAAAAACATCTCAAAATAGAGAAATCACATGTTATGTGCTACATCCTAATTGAAGTATATTTAATTTTGTATGATAATGGTTATTAGCAGCAGCTAATACATTGGTGGCAGTCAAAAAAGGCTTCCCAAAAGAAACAATAGCTTAGCTGATTTCGAAGGAAGAGCATTTTTGCTCAGTTAGACAAAATTAGGATGGATACTGGAGTGGGTTGCCATTTCCTCCTCCAGGGGATCTTCCCAATCCAGGGATTGCATGCCTGTCTCCTACATCTTCTGCATTGGCAGGCAGATTTTTTTTCTTACCACTGTGCCACTGGGGAAGCCCCAGGATAAGTCCTCAGTTCAGTTCAGTTGCTCAGTCGTGTCTGACTCTTTGCGACCCCATGGACTGCAGCATGCCAGGTCTCCCTGTCCATCACCAACTCCCAGAATCCACCCAAACCCTTGGCCATCGAGTCAGTGATGCCATCCAACCATCTCATCCTCTGTCATCCCCTTCTCCTGCCCTCAACCTTTCCCAGCATCAGGGTCTGGGAGCATCTGGTCCAATGAGTCAACTCTTCACAGCAGGTGGCCGAAGTATTGGAGTTTCAGCTTCAGCATTAGTCTTTCCAATGAACACCCCGGACTGATCTCCTTTATGGTGGACTGGTTGGATCTCTTTGCAGCCCAAGGGACGCTCAAGAGTCTTCTCCAACACCACAGTTCAAAAGCATCAATTCTTCAGTGCCCAGCTTTCTTTACAGTCCAATTCTCACATCCATACATGACTGCTAGGGAAGGTTAATTATTCTCCTCAGAGAACACACCCTGAAGGTCTGAACAGAGAGAAAACACACAACTTACTGAGAGGTGCAAAGTTAAATTCAGGGGAACATTCAGTAGTAAAACATAATCAGAAAGGATGAGGTTGCCACGATAACAAGGGTCAGGTCAGGACAGTCCTCATATGCCACTGTAAAGAGTGTGGACTGAGCAGAATTGCAGATTCTCCATTTACATTTTGGAGAGAAGACAACAATGGAGCAGTTCAGCTTCTGTTCTATTAATCCAGGAGAACAATGTGAGAGTCCAAGGCAGTGGTCCCCAATCTTTTTGGCTCCAGGGACCAGTTTCACCCAAGACAATTTTTCAACAGATGTTGGGGCAGGGATGGTTTTGGGATGATCCAAGCCCATGACATTTATTACACCACCACTGATCTGAGAGGAGGTGGTGCTTAAGCAATGATGCGAGTGATGGTGAGCGGCTGTAAATCCAGATGAAGCTCTACTTGCTCATCTGCCATGCACCGCCTGCTTTTCAGCCTGCTTCTTTCCATGCCCAGGACTGGCCTTAGTGTCCATGGCCTGGGAGTGTGGGACCCCTGGTCTAAGGTGTGACTGATCTGGGGATTAGAAGATATAGAAAGAACAGGAGTCCAGATAGAGATATTGAAGATGGGAGAGATACTTAAAGGCTATACAACAGAGACGCTCTTGTAACTGCTTCCATGTTGGACGTGCAACAGGATGGAAGAGTTGCTGAGTGGATGGGGCTTTGTGCTGCTAGAGGCAGGGATGCTGCTTAAACTCTCTGGTCACAGAAAATAGTGAAAAGGAGCCTGGAATAACTGGTATTCACCTGGCCGTGTTGTGAAGAGTGGGCATTGGACAAACATGATGAGTTCTACTCTTGACACTTTGAGTTTGAGGTGCTCATGGTCATTAAATAGTGTTGACTATTAAATAGTGAGGTCTGGGGTACCAAAGGGAGATTTGGGTTGGAGATACAGAGTTTTCAAAACTCATCATGTTGATGGGAGTTGAAGACATGTGATAGAATAAGGTTTTATAAGAAGAGATCATTGCTTTTCTTGCATTATTTTGAACTTTCTCTTAATAAAATTGAATATAGTGAACAAAATATTTAGTTTAAGTATAGGATCTAGCAAATTTTCAAACAAGTCATCTGAATTCTGAACAAGTTATCATTATAGTTCACATCTACATACCTTAGTACTCACGGGAATTCTAGAATGCCTTACAGAAATTCTAGATATTATAGCAAAATTTTTTCATCAAGGTTTTGAATCCTGTAAACTCAACAACAAAATTTTCCTCTTCTTGAAGAATGAGGAGAGTGTGGCATTATGGGTAGAATTTCAGACTGGGGCTCAGTAGAATGGTGTGCTACTCTTGCTTCTCACTGGCTGTGCTACTCTGAGAAAGTTGCCTGTTGTCAGTGGAATCCTTCTCTGCATACACAGAATCAGGCAGTTAAAGCAAATGCTCCATAGATATCCCCTCTGCTCAAACACTGTACAAGTTTAAGTATTTATGGATCAATGAGTAATTCGTAACTTCATTTTTGTGACACTCTCGACATTAAGAGATGGAAAGCAGATATGATGAGCTCAGAGTTTGTGCTTTAAAAGTAAACTGGAGATATGTAGAAATCACCAACACTTGTAGACCCAAAATTAATCAAGCTGCAATCCGTGGTTGCTTATCATTCAACTTACTGTTGAATTACCCTTCTTCACCTTCTTAGCTAGAGTAGCCAGGGTTAGCATGGCTAGAGGATCAGAGCCCCTGTTTCTTCACAATCCCTTGTTGCCAATGGCTCAACACAAAAGTTTGGTTTTAAGATTATATGTTTAGTGAGTTTGCCTAGATATTTAGTGTTTTGAAAAGACTCTGATGCTGGGAAAGATTGAGGACAGGAGGAGAAGGAAGTGACAGAGAATGAGATGGTTGGATGGCATCACCAACGTGAGTTTGAGAAAGGAGACAGTGAAGGACAGGGAGGTCAGATGTGCTGAAGTCCATAGGGTCACAAAGAGTCTGACACATCTTAGCGACTGAACAGCTAATTCATTGATGCCATCCTTATAAATTACTCACAATATTTAAAGGGATATGTATTTGTGTCTTTTGCAGGCAGGTTTTTCAAATTAGCCAAAACATTTCACATTCAAGTACACAAAGTTTTCCAATAGCTAGATAATTGGGCATACAGAAGCAAAGTAATTCAATTATAAAATGTATTTTAATCATGGAAAGTTGACAACATAATGGATAGAACTTGTTTAAGTGAATGAACACATTATCAAATAAAGAATGATTGACTTTTTAGAAGTCACAGAACCTGAAAAATATAAAACATTATAAATGTGTCATTCTCTTGTGATTTTGAAAGTAGGTAAGCCAATCCAGTTTGAATATTTCACTCAAATATGTCTAATCTTCTTCCTAGTAAAGCAAAATAAGAAATTTTAAGAAAAACATATGTGTTTAACTCTCAAAAGACAGATATACACAACTCATAGATATCCTACATAGAGAGCTGTTTTTTTTTTTTTCTGGGTCTTGATAGAACCACAACTTTAGTAAATAAAGGCCACAAAGCAGGTATCCTGTGTATCGATTTTGGTGAGGCACTTGATGTAGTGTTTAATGAAATCTTATTCCCTAAATAATGAGCAATCTTGTGGTGAAAAGTGGTTGAAGGAAGATGAACAAAAGGTGGTAGCAGAAACCTCTGTCTGTAGAGTAAACTACAATTTCAGAAGGCTTACTGTGAGGCCCTGTAAGGGAACCAATGAGAATGGAGGAACAAAGTCTGGCAAACCTTCCAGAAATAGTAACTGTCTGACTCTTTAGCATATTGTTTGGTCTTACTAGAATGAAATTTAAAAAAAAAGTATTCTGATGCAATATTTTTTTCTTTAACCTTTGTATTAATATTTCTTTGCCTGTGTTATAATTCAGACTGAAATAAGAGCTCACATAGCAAACTTATGGTTACCAAAGTGGAAAGGGGTCAGGGGAGAAATAAATTTTGAGTTTAGCATTAGAGATGCATACTGTTGTTGTCGTTCAGTCACTAGGTCATGTCAGGCTCTTTGTGACCTCCTGAACTGCAGCGTCCCAGGCTTTCTTGTCCTTCAGTATCTCCTAGGAATTGCTCAAACTCATGTCTATTGAGTCAGTGATACTATATACCCATCTCATCCTCTGCTGCCCCCTTCTCCTTTTGCCTTCAACCTTTCCCAGCATCAGAGTCCTTTCCAATGAGTCGGCTCTTGACATTATGTGGCCAAAGTATTGGAGCTTCAACTTCAGCATCAGTCTTTCCAATAAATATTCAGAGTGGATTTTCTTTAGGATTGACTGGTTTGATCTTGCTGTCCAAGGGTCTTCTCCAGCATCACAATTTGAAAACATCAATTCTTTGGTGCTCAACCTTATTTATGATCCAACTCTCAGACCCATACATGACTACTGGAAAAACCACAGCTTTGACTAGATGTACCTTTGTTGGCAAGGTGATGTCTCTGCTTTTTAATATTCTGTCTAGGTTGGTCATAGGCACATGCTGTGCTGTGCTGAGCTCAGTTGCTCCGTTGTGTCTGACTCTTTGTGACCCCGTAGACTGCAGCTCTCAGGCTCCTCTGTCCATGGGATTCTCCAGGCAAGAATACTGGGGTGGGTTGCCATGTTCTCCTCCAGGGGATCTTCCCAACCCAGGGGTGGAAACCAGGTCTCCTGCATTGCAGGTGGATTCTTTACTAGCTGAGCCACTACTATATATAAAATAGATAAACAGCAAGGCCCTACTGTATGTTCACTGTCCTGTAATAAATGGTGGGCTTCCCAGGTGGCTCAGTGGTAAAGAATCCCCCTGCCAATGCAGGAGACACAGTTTTGATCCCTGAGTCAGGAAGATCCCTTGGAAAAGGAAATCATAACCCACTCCAGTATTCTTGCCTGGGAAATCCCATGGACAGAGGAGCCTGGCAGGCTAGAATCCATGGCATTGCAAAACCCAGACATGACTTAGTGACTAAACCAGTAACAATAAACAATAATGGAAAAGAATCTGATATAACTGAATCAATCTGGGTGTACACTAGAAAGTAACACAACAATATAAATCAACTATACTTCAATTTAAAAAAGCAAAAGAAAAATTAAAAAATTTGGTTTGTTTTCAAGACATTTAAGACTTTGTTTGTGTTTACCTTTTGGAGTTTCTCATAGCTTGGCTTGTGTTACCTAGTCTTATCTATGTGTATTTTTCCCTTATTCATGGCAGAAACTTATTAGTTATTCTTTAAATTTATTACATCTCTTTTCTTCCCTCATTTGTATCTTTCCTGGAATTGAATTTACAAGTAACTTCAAAAGCAAACAAGCCAAAAAAAAAAAAGCCCACTTTACTGAGTTGTCTAATAATCTTGAGACTGTTTATTTTTGTGGAAAAATTGGTGAGGGCAGGAGTAAGAGATCTTTTTAAATTTATTTCATCAACATGCTGTATGAAACTTAATTTTAAAATATGCAAAGGTAATTCTTTCATTAAAAAAAATACTTCAATCTAAATGTGCATTATTGACCTTTCCTTTTTTGGATATCTAATGAGAAGAAAAATGCTTGAAATATTTGTTAAGAACACATGTTCTGGTAATAACATTCTTACAACTGAAGTATGTGCCTGGTAGCTCAGTCAGGTCAGACTTTTTATGACCCCAGGGATTGTAGCCCATCATTCTTCTCCGTCCATGGGAGTCAAGTTGCCATTTCCTTCTCCAAGACTGAAATATAATTGTTAATAAAATAAAGGTCTTAGCATGTATGTAGGATAAAGTATATGTGAAATATTTTTGGAGTCAGAATTATTCATGGTGCTAATTTATTCTATTTTTCCAGAAATAATTTTTACACAGAATGTTCATAGCTGTTTTCAGTCTATGATTTTTTTTTTTAAATTTCATTCAAGTGTATCAGTGTTAATCTTTCCATTTCATAGAGAAAATTTAGGCATGGTCAGGATGAGTAAGCACATAAGATGTTGAGAAGGATAGTAAAATATTGAGAAGGAAATTCATGTATGACAATCTTAATCTGTTTTTTTTTCTGATATGGTCAGGAAAGTAATCCTTCAAAATTAGTAGGTGTATGTCTCTTATCAGCAGCGACTTTAATTAAAATGTACTATATTTTTAAATATTTAAATTCTACCTCTTCATCATGGTAGCTCAATATAAATTGTTATGAGATTACTGTAATGCTTGCTTTTAATCAATAAAATAAAATTAGTTCTTTTGTTTATTTTGATCCTTTGAAGAAGTACTTAATTATTTTGTTAATTCACACTGTTTTATTTCTGGCAAAATTCTAGATGATCCTGAGAGTCACAGAGCTATTATGACAGTGTAAGGCATAAAAGGAAATTCTGTTGTCTTAGAAACAGACTTTCTTCTATTATCTTCCGGTAGTGGTACATGGGCTGCTGGTTACATAGAGCGTTTGTGTGGGGTTGGGTGATCAATTTGTAAGTGATTCTATTCTTTTAACTTCTATCATCATATTTTGTATCTCATAGGATAAATAATCTCTTTAAAGCAGTGAGATAAAATGTGGAATCATTAATTTTCTTTTAGCCTTTTTATCAACTGTGTTTCTCTACCCATGAGTTGCTGTGTCAGAAATTGTGTTAATAGATTTCAAAGGGCACACTTGAGATTTCTGAATAATGGCATGATACTAGGATATCATGATAGAAATGCTTAACACCTAGCAAAACCAGGTAACATTTAATGACAGTTGACAGTTACTGAAGATGCTAAAACCATTTGGAAAATGACCATTGAAGATACTAACAATATTTCTCCTGTGATAATGTTTAAAAAAAAAAGTGTCAAGAAAACAAAGCAGGTCATAAGTCACAGGGTCCTTTACTGTGAAATCTCCAAATTGTTTTCCATAGATGCTACACCAATTTACATCCCCACCAACAGTGTACAAGTATTCCTTTTTTTCCACAGCCTCACCAACATTTATTATTTATGTTTTTTTTTTGATGATAGTCACTCTGACAAGTGTGAGATGATATCTCATTGTGGTTGATAAATAAGACAGAAAAAGAAAAATATGCTGTTTTATCCCTTATAGGTTATATCCGACTCTGGTTCCATGCACTGTACCCACCAGGCTCTGTGGAGTTTTCCAGGCAAGAATATTGGAGCAGATTGCCATTTCCTACTCCAGGGGATCTTCCCAACCCAGTGATTGAACTCAGGTATCTTGCATCTTCTACACTGGCAGGCAGATTCTTTACCTCTACCACCACCAGAGAAGCCCATCACTTACATGTGAAATCTCAAAAATAAAACAAGCATATGTAACAAAATAGAAGTAGACTCAGAGATACAGAGGACGAACTGTAGTTACTGGTGGGAAGAGGAAGATGGAGGGGCAAAATAGGTTAGGGGAAGTAAGAGATGCAAGGTAGGATGCATAAAATAAACAAGCTATGAGACACGTTGTGTAAGACCAAGAAAAATGGTCATTGCTTTGTAGTAACTTTAAATGGAGCATAATCTATAAAGATACCGAATCACCATGATATACTTCTGAAACCAGTATGACATTATAAATCAATTATTCTTCTTAGTAAAATGGACAAAAAATAAAAAAAAATGTTTTTATGGAAAAATAGATCCTTTTTTGAGAGAATCTTCAAACTGAAATGATCCCTGCAGCATAGGGTATTCATCACTCCAGTCTTGGCCACTGAGTACCTTCTACTTGTTGAATTCTCTTACCGGCATGAGGAACCCTGCCTTTGCCTTCACGAGACTCACATTCTGGTGGGAAGAGACAGGCATAGCATCAATAAAGTAAAGGGTGTGTCAAAGTAAAGATGTGGAGAAGGCAATGGCACCCCACCCCAGTTCTCTTGCCTGGAAAATCTCATGGATGGAGGAGCCTAGTGGGCTGCAGTCCATGTGGTCGCCAAGAATTAGTTATGGCTGAGTGACTTCACTTTCACTTTTCACTCTTGTGCATTGGAGAAGGAAATGGCAACCCACTCCAGTGTTCTTACCTGGAGAATTCCAGGGACGGCGGAGCCTGGTGGGCTGCCATCTATGGGGTCGCACAGAGTCGGACACGACTGAAGCGACTTAGCAGCAGCAGCAAAATAAAATAAACAGGGTGTCATCTAAGGTTGTGATTCAGGGATGATAAAGCTGCAGGAAAGGATGCCCAGGAAAGGAAATAAGAAGGAAAGAAAGGAAGGAAGGAGAGAGAGAGAGAAAGAGAGGAAGGACAGAAGAGAGAGAGAGGAGTATGTGTGTGTGTGTGTGTGTGTGTGTGTGTGTGTGTGTGTGTGCGCGCGCATGCATGCTCGTGTGATGGAGTGCATAGGAGTGGGGGCACCATTTTAACCAGAATAGTTGAGAAAGGCTTCCTCATACTAACATTTGAGGAGATAACTGAGGAAGATGAGAAATGAATCTGTCTAAAAGATACTGTTTTTTTTCTACATAGCAACATAGCTCTCATCATGCTTAAAATATTCAGAAAGACAACTCTGATTTCACTTCATTCTAACTATTATGATTATTCCCCATAGAACCATTGTATTTATACTGTCACATATTGAGCAGAATCCAAGTGCACAGCATTTCAGGGTATAAATGTAGAATTGATTAAATGCATTGAAATATAACATGTTACAGGGTCAAGGGCTTGTTGCCTGATAGCGTAAACAGAGTGAAATAGAAAGATGGTAGATTTCATTTGTAACGCAGAAGGGTATGTACAGATGATGTGCTGTGCTTCTTTTGTTTGTCTGATATTATGTTCTCAGAAGCGACAGGAAAAATGTCCTCTGAGTTATACTGTGAGTAAATTTCTTGCATTCAGTAAATACACAGAAGGATATTAGCAAGCTAAAAAAGAGTATGAGGATATTCTTTTTGAGTTCTAACCTTGCCTTTAATCATTTCCATGGATATTGGTTTCACCGACCCTTACATTAATCATTCCTTGGCAAAAAGAGATGAGCAATACTATTGCCTCTGTTTTGTAAATAAGAAAGAGGATGATAGGAAGGTTAAAAGATCTGCCTCAAGCAATTCTAACTATAAGGCTCTGGTAAAGTCCTTTGAAGAAGCTATTTGTCTTAAATGACAGTTCTAAGTTTGAATCACTAGGGTCTAGAGTAAACTAAATCTGAAACAGCATATTGAAATAAAAAGGAGTTCTCAATTCTAACTGCATTTGCATTACTAACTAGCCTTGTGCCTTTTAGAATCATTAGTTTATAACTTGGGAAGCGATTAGATATTTTCATTTATCAGAAATTGTTTATTGAGAGCTTTTTCTTCATGGTATGAAGTATTGATAAAGTTATGCTTTACGTTCTGAAATAGCTCATTCAGTAGAGGAGAAATTCACACACACACACACACAAAAACAGCAACAAAAATGATATAACAGTGTGTTCAGCACCACAACAGGCAAGGATAGTGAGAGATAAGAAGAGGAAGGTACACACACAAACAACACAGAAGTTAGGATGAGAGAGCTGGCTGCTCAGAGAGATCCGTGAGTCTGTTTCTAATTTGCAAACAACTAATAAGGACTTACTATATTGCACAGGGAACTCTACACAATATTCTTTAATAACTTACATAGGAAAATAATGTGAAAAAAATTGATATGCATATAACTGATTCATTTTGCTGTACACTTGAAACTAACACAACATTGTAAATCAGATATATTTCAATAAAAATGTTTAAAAATTCTAGCACAAGGCAAGCAGGAAAAAGCAAATTAAAAAAACAGTCAAAAAAGTAAAAAAGTAAAGAAGTTTTTATTAATCACATAAAAGGATTTTGTCTTGAACCTGAATACAGAGGAACATTTTGATATGCATTGAAGCATAGAAAATGACCTACTGTATTAGAAACTTACAAGATCATTCTAGAGGCAAAGAATTTATTTGAGATAGAGGAGTTATAAGGCTGTAACAGGACTCCAAGAGAAAAATTATGAGAGTGATCTAAAAGAGTGAATGTGGAATAGATAAGAAAAGACTGATTCAAGAGATATTTGCAAAATGAAATCTATAGGATTTGATAGGAAACTATGTAAAAAGAAAAGATAATTAGAATCGTCAAGGTAATTTTGAGTAGTAATGCAGTCAAGGTCAAGGTTTTAGAATTGAAAGGAAACATATTCTGGAGCCATCTGAAGTCTTTTTAGCTGCAGGTACTTAAGCAAAGGCATAAATGAGGGTCCATTTGGCCAAAGTACATGAACTTTTTCTTAAAGGTCAGGGCCTCTGGGTGCAAAGTCATCCCAGACTTAGATTCCACTCATCCTCTACAGTCCTCCTAAAGGTTCCATTCAGAGATGTAGGATGGGTGTAACAGTTTCAAGAGACACAGTTAAAAAGAGCCGTGTCCAGATGTACAAAGAAAGACTATCCCCGGGGTTATTGTGGAATTCAGAGTTCTCCTCCTCCTCCCCTTCCTCAGCACGGTCTTGCGTGCTGTCGCTTCAGTCCTGTCAGACTCCTTGTGATCCTATGAACCCACCAGGCTCCTCTGTCCATGGGATTCTCCAGACAAGAGTACTGGAGTGAGTTGCCATGCCTTCTCCAACAGACCTTCCTGACCTGGGATCGATCCCTGGTCTCTTATGTCTCCTGCATTGTCATGCATGTTTTTTTACCATTAGTACCAGCTGGGAAGCCCTTTCTCAGCCTATCTCCTCCCATACTGAGAAGACCTAATTCATGCGCTCACCAGAGATGAGATGGTGATGACTCATTTCAGCAAGCTGGGGTTTCATGCTGGGTAGAAGCTCAGTCTGAGTCAAGGGTGAAAAGAGTAGAAAAGGGGAAAAAAATCAGAGCTCTGCCTAAAAAAAAGAGGGGGAATTAGGCTTAAGAATACCTACCTTGAATATATATGAAAATAGGGGAAATAAACATGATTTTCCTAAATAAAAAGACAGAGCAAGATTGCACATGTGTGTGTGTGGGGGGAGGAGGGTGACACAGAGAGAAAGAGATGAGTGTGTAAGATGAAAAACTAAATGTTTAAGAAATTATTCAGTGCCAACCAAGTGTATATACCCGTGGCTCATCTTCCTTCCTCAGTGAGCACTCATATTTGTGGCATTACTATTTTCTAAGATGATCACATTAAAATTGCTTTGATTATTCTCCTTTGTCCTTTTCTCCCTCATTTCTCTAAAACAGAAGGAAAACAGCATTTATAGTTTTTGTTCTAAACACTATGAAGAGATCTCTGAGTGTGAAGCAGACCCAAGAGAAAAATAACCCTCCTAGATATAGATGTTACTGCCTTTAAATTACTACCTTAAGTAGATGTACATATAGGAGATACAGTTAATTTCACAGGAAGATGGAAAGGACCACGCAGGTAATGAACTTCATTGAGAGTGCTTTTAATCCCATTGTGCATGTTTGAGAAGCTTTCTAAGCAGGGAACACCACTGAGTTGATAAAAGAAGCATTTAGTTATCAAATGCCTTTGTGCTTCCCTGCTCGCCAGTCTATTTGCTTTAGAAATGAATGTTACACACTCGGAAGATACGGACATCCGTCTCTGACTGACTTGTCTCAGAAATAAAGTGTGTGTGTATTTGGGGGTGGGGGCGGAGTGTGGCCAGTGGATGAAGTTACTAAGGAATATATTAAGCAACTTTTTGTGGATATGTGGATTGCATAATATAAGACTATCCTGGGGCATCCATAAATTATGCATAGGATTTGTTTTCTTATTTTACATTTTTAGAGGGGAGAACAACGACCCTTGATTCTGCAATCTCTACATCTTTAGCATTATCGAAATCTCTCTCACTATTTAATCCTGAGCATCCATAACGAGCTATACCATCTGCTGTTTGGACAGTTTTCCTAAGATCCTTTCAGAATACTTATTCTTTCTGGAATCCTGTTGTCTTTTGAAAAGGAATCAATTCCGCAGTATGTATAGAATGATTCCATTACACAGCACAATTCACTTGTCTTAAAACTGGCAGAGACCCACTCAGCAGCAATTTGGAAACGATTTAATAATTGTTTTATTTTGTAGTCTTTAAATATTGTGTTGTTTACAGCTATAGGAAGATAGGATTCAATAATGACTGTATTAAGGTGCATGTTACATACATCCTGCCTGCTTCCTCTTTTCCAGTGTTTTAGGATGAGGGGCACCTTCTGTGACTCTGCCTACTCATGTGCTACGACATGAGCTGTATATTTTTCCAAGCTAATAGTCTTGCCACTTATAACTCTCCAATTCATCCCTGCACTTTGGAACAGTATACAGTTAACCAACAGATGGGAAAAAAAAAATCAAAAAAGCCCGAGACTCTGGAGAAGAAATTCAATAGTGTGATTTCATTTGCTTGGGTCACTTTGTTTTATAAATCAACAACTGGGAACACTGTAATTAGTTACCAGCATAGGGTATTTTGTTTAGCTGTTTACTGCTTAAAGAGCTGGCATCATTAAACATTACTTTTAGGTCACTTTTAATTACTGCATTTGAGGACATGGGTTATATGCCGTAATTGTCTCCTTTTAAACTGAAGCTGAAGTTTAACAAGTTGATTTTCCCTGGCCCTATAGACATATTCACATTTTCCGATGAGTGCTGCTTTAGCTGCCCCGCTAGGTGGCAGAAATGCCTTACAATTGCTAGATCTGTGCTCTCAAGCCACCGAGCCCCCTCTCCACTCACTCCTACAGCAGCTGAGACCGATACAAATGTATAAACAAGAAGAAGCAATACATGACACTCATCACCCTTATTAAAGCACAAAGCAACAATACCAAGCCAAGTTCCTGGCTTCTGTTGGTCTAGGGAAGGCTAGACTTTGCTGAGGGGGTAAAGTAAAAGAAGAAATCCTGAGAAAATGACTGTTTGCTGAGGTTTGTATTGCTGAGGTTTGGTGCTCTGTGTTTGTGAGAGAGGGAGACTTTGTACCACTGCCCGGAATTATCCATCCAAAGGAGACAACCTGCACCTCCCAAATCCACTGTTTCTGAAAGGACTGCTGGTCCTTCCACCCAACTCTACTGTGGGTCTTGTTGCTTGACCCCCTTTAGCAGAGGAGTGAAATGGGTGATAGCTCGGTCTGTAAGAATGAAAAGCAGGCAGCTTCCTGGCTTCTTACTAGGGACAGATCAGTTACAGAGTTGAACAGAGTAGAACCTGATAGGGAAACATTTGTGTATAAAAAGATTTGCAAAGTTGATGTTCAGCATACTACCCAGGAAATATATAAATTTTGCAACATATGGAATGTTACCAATCAATGCTGAGAGATGCTGGGTCACACAAAAGGGAAGCTGCTCCCTTGTATTCAGAGGCTACAGATTTATGGATCTGGGAGAGAGGATGGGTTTATTTATCTATTTTTGATTGAAACTATTGCATTCTAGTCTAAATTTTAATAAAACTGTTCCTCTTAGGAAGGCACCAGAGGCGGTAAAGAGAAAGGGAAGAGTATGTGTTCCCCTACCAAGGGGAGAGACACAGCAGCTGCCTCATTCTGGAAAGACATTCATCTGTAGGTTGAATTCTAAGTGGATCCACCTACATCTGCCATCACAGCCTGCTCCCGGTGCAGGGTGAACAACACACAGTGCTGCCCAAATGTCACTGCCCAGCCGTGTCCACCAATTAAAACTAATAAACATTCCTCCCCACACCGAGGATGCACCGCCAGCCCAGCTAGCAGCAGGGCGCGCAATGGCAGACCCTGATGACAGCAGCAGCGGCCGCGGCCGCCGGGGCCCCGGGCAGCAGGTGTACTTGGCTGGGAGCAGAGAAGGGCACAGCGAAGCGCTGGCATCGCAGGCTCACCCAGTATGCAGGCAGAGCTGAGTTGTTTACAAATCGAGAGCAGAGGGGATTTGGTTGCAGAGAGAGCTGAGCGCACTGCATTTAGGGCTCATGGTACCTGAGCGGGGGTTCCGTCCTGGTCGACTCGGTGCCATTCTCTGTAGATAAAAACAAACAAAAAACCCCACACACAAAACAAAACAAAAAAAACACCCTCCCCATTACCCCTCAATGCACATCCTGATGCGGTAGCGGAGGTAACAGTTCTGCACGCAGGCAAACACGCCTGATGAGAAAGCCAAGGATCTCCGAGGTTGAGGGCCAGCGAGTCTCTCTTGCTCTCAAGTGTGACTTTCCCAAGGGACATGGGTCAGCCAGATGCCGGAGCGGACCAGCCTGGACAGAGCTGGCACATAAGAAAAGGTACCGAATCAGAAAGGGGCAATGCACGGGAAGAAAATAAGCCTGCAAGAAGGTCAGTGACCTGGGAGTCTCAGCCTTCGGTGAGACGTAGGAGCCTTACACCCGCCTCCACGCGGGACTGAACTGGAAGTCGGAGATTCCCGGCTGGTAGGAGCCGGGAGCTTGTCAGCACGCGCGCCCACGCTGGGGCCCGGCGTGCGGAGGGCCGAGCATCCTTCGGCCGGAGGCAGCAGGACCGCGCGCGTCCTTACTCACACTCGCCATGGAGCCGCCCCGGGTGTGAGTTTCCTGGTTTCGGAGTTTCTTCTAACAAAGGCAGGGGCAATGCGTCCCCTAGCCCTCTTGTCAGCCGTGTGACAACCTGTACCAGTCTGCGTTTTCCCCTCTCCTGGCTTCAACTCTGCTTGTCTGGTGGTATCCGTGCTGTCAGGTTAAAATCCTGCTTCCCTCCCTGAAGGCTGTTACGATGCGGGACACCTGAGGGTGGCATTTCCCAGTGGTAAATTAACCTTGAGTCCAGAGGCACGCCAGCCCAGCCCCTTAATTACATTTATGTGTGACCCCGCAAACACGGCTGTCAGCTCACAGTGCCACCTGTCTGACCATTACCTGTAGATTGTTAGACAATACCGATGTCTGTCCTCGACACGAGTGGTCCTGCTTTCTGAGTTCAGATGGTAAAGCTTTGAGTGTCTGAGCAGAACCTTTTGACCAGTGGACGCAAACACTTGCAGTGGAGAATTTCTTTTACAAATTTAAAAGATCCAAGAAACCTCGTCTGCTTGTGTCTGCCATGGTTGCATGGCTGAAAGCTGGAAAAATGGCCTTGAGATTATGACTGTGCTTGTGAAAACCCGTGGGGGATATGTTTCTGCTTTCCTTGTTTTTCTCATACTGAGTCAGTTCACTCATTGATATCCTAGTTTCTCCCTTTTACACGCTTGGGAGTGAGCAGAGTCAAGGCCTTTTCCACAATAGAAGCTGCCAAAGTCATTTGCCTCCAGGATGTGGAGTCTTGGCCTGCAGGGACGAGGTGGTTTGAGGCTAGGATTGGTGTGGAGGAAGAAGAAAGAGTGACAGATGGCTGTGTTGTCAACTCAGAAAAAGGGAAGAGGAGGAAGGAAGCACAGGATGCAGACCTGGACGTTCAAAGCATCAAGGGAGTGTGATCCATTCAGGGAGTGTGATCCATTCAGTCTAGCAACTGGAAGAGCTAATTCCTGGCTAAGGATTCAGATCACAGGAGCCAAGGTGTGAGCCCAGAACACACACATCATGGTTGGTTTGAAACTCAGATGAAGAAATGAGAAAAGGAAAGGGTAAAGCAGAAAGAAACAACAATAGGACTGATGTTATCACAGTGCATGGTCTGCTTATACCTGTCCCTGTCACACTTAAAGCAGGTTCATTGTTTATTTAAAAACAAATGAAAAACTCATTACTGCTTGCTTGCAGCATTGTGTATTAATAGAAAACAGAAAAAAAAAAAAGAAATCACTTGTAGTATGAACTGATCTGATTTTTTGGATTTCCCTTCTTGGCACTGTTGCCAAACTGTTCTTCGTTTTCTATTTTGATACCTCCAGTGACCAACTCCTTTCTGATTATTAGCAATTTCTGTGTAGTATTTCTATTTGCTTCTTTTGTGTATTCTAGTGTGTCCTCTGTAGAGTTTCTACTCATGGGACTCTCATCTGATTCTAGAGCTCTGGAAAGCAAGTCCATCAGTCCAACAGGTGAAAGTCTGTAAAATACTTAAAAAGGAAGCTCGTGGTTCATCATTTAACTCTTAAGTCTACAGTTCTAAAATATACATACACCGCAATGTTCATTGTAGTACTTTTGACAGTAGTCAAGGCATGGAAGCCACCTAGCTATTCCCTGACAGATGAATGAATGCAGATGTGCTACAAATATACAATGGAATATTACTGAGTCATAAAAAGAATGCGTTTGAGTCAGTTCTAGTGAGGTTGGTGAACCTAGAACCTGTTATACTGAATGAAGTAAGTCAGAAAGAAAAAAGATTGATATGTTAATGCATATATGTGGAACCTAGAAAAATGGCATTGGTGAACTGGTTTGCAAGGAAGGAATGCAGACGTAGATACAGAGAATGGATTTACGGGCACAGTGGGAGAGGGACTGTGTGGAATGAATGGAGAAAGTAGTGTGCAACATATACACCCTATCCTGTGTAAAATGGACCGTTGGTGGGAAGTTGCTGTCCAACACAGGGAGCCCAGTCTGGTGCTCTGTAATGACCTAGAGGGTGGCGGGTGGGGGAGGTGAGGGAGACTCAAGAGGGAAGGGATGTATGTATGATTATGGTTGATTTGCATTGTTGTATGGCAGAAACCAGCAGAGCATTGTAAAAATTAAAAAAAAATGAGATTATAAAAATGCTTATAGACAATAAATGCAAAATACTTTTCTAAACTCTGGAAATACAAGGAAAAGTAAGATCTGGGTTTTCCTGCAGTGTGAACCCTTGCCCTGGAGACACGGATGCACTTAGGTCGCTGACCAAGCTTGTGTGCAGTCTGGGTGCATGTCTCGGTACCCCCAGGAAACCGGGGTGAGTCTGAGGCAGTCCGTGGAGGAAGGAGAAGTGTGAGACAGAGCCACACCCTTTTCCTTGGAGCAAAAACAGGAGTTCAGTTGGTTCAACAATGGAGAGCTTAAATGCCTGGGATTGGCAGGGAGAGAGAAGGGGAAACAGCCCTCTTCTTAGGCAGGAACAAAACAGTTCTGAGTTTTTTCTTAAAGACGCTCCTATTGTGAGAAGCTCAGAGTTTTCCCAAGGGGACCTGAGCTGACCCTATACTTGCAATTACAATTGGCTGTGTGGCATAAGATGGGGTTTATTAAATCAGTAACATTAGCTCTGCTCCAAGAGGAAGTCTGGAAGAAGGCAGAGAAAGGTTTCTTATATGTTTGCTAGTTTTGTTTATTTTTTGACTCTGGTATGATGAAGCCATAGGAAGAGAGGAGGAGAAATTTGTGAAGATTTTGAGAATAGGAGCAAAATTCTAGATAACTTTATGTTCCCTGTTGTACCTGACAAACTGCGTATGAAATAGTCAGCAAAAATATTTGCTGACTGGATGCCTGTTATTATTATAAGAGCAAAGTTAATGCTATCATACCTCTTTTATGCATTCAATTGGCTTTCCTTAAAACTGTAGTTTTATTATATGAATTATTGCTATAAAACATATCCTGCTTTTACATGCTTTTGTAACTTAACCTTCAAATCTGCCCCTCTCTGGGTTGCAAATAGATCACGTAGAGATAGTAATTTTGGTTAATTTGAAGAGTATAGAATGTTAAACTACATGTGGTTTATCCTAAGGAAATTCACAAGGAGTCATAAATCATCATGTAACATAGCACACTGTGGTCATTAGGGGGATAAACCACTGTAAACCTTTTCTAATAATTTGCAAGTCTCCCAAATGAATTATCCTATTGACACAACTAGGGCCACAGCAGGAAATAATTGTTCTCAACAGTTATGCATCTCCTAAAACAGAGAGGAAATCTTACACTGAAATCAGGCCTGAAAGCTCAAACCACACTATTTGTGCTGTCGGCTGTTAGTTTATTTAATAGTTTTAAAGGAGAAATACCATCCATACCTCTAGGGATTCTAAAGCAAAATTTTCCTTTATAATTAGATGATACAGTTAACACATTTTAAATAATCCTAATTTGTACTTTCAAAACACTTCTAATCTGATGATCCTCAGGTTCTTAAACATTAAAATTATATTAAGGCTGGACCTTCTGATGAGCATCAAATCATCATAGTTCTGCTTCAAAGACATCAAAGCTGAGGAAATTTGTCTCTAAAAATGCTGCTTTGTATCCTCCAATTGTTTCCCCAAATATTCTTTGTACCTTTTAAAACAGTGAGTTTCTTTTAGTTCCCCACTTATACAAACAGTGATTCACAAGGGAATGTTTCCAGGTTTTAGAAATGTGAGGAGATCATAAAAAACAGTTTATCATTGAAAAATTAGCCCCTAGTTAAGAGTAAAACATCTTCAATTGTTTTTAATTATGAAAATTAAAAAATTCTGTACCAGATATGAACACTATAGAAAGGAGAAGAGGGGAGCCCTCCTTCTGGAAAACTGTAAGCTCATAGAAATTGCCCTGAATACTTGTTTTAAAGAGGTGAAAGAATGATTATCTTGCGTACCAAGTCCTGCAGCCGCAAGCAATCGCAGTGGTTCACAAATACAGTTTCACTGTAGCTGATATACAGCTGTTTGCTGGCATCTTTTGGAATTATTTTACCTCTTTAATAATGCAAGGTCCTCTTGGGACCTAATTTCTGCCTTAAATAATTCATAATGCATGCTTTGTATTAAATGAACAATTTTAATGAGAAAACCATATCTATGTGACTGGGGAATAACTGTTGATTCAATTTGAATGTTATTTTGAATGAACTAGCATTGGATTAACACGATTTTACTATATTGTCTTCTCATTTGTATCCTTGCCTTATTGTTTAGCCATAATTATGTATCTTACATCATAGCAAGTTGAGAAAGTGACAAGAAATTGTGAGAATGAACTTTAGACTAAATGATGAAAAATGTACAGGGGGAAAGCATTGAAGAAACTGTGTAACATACAAACACATATTTGTTTAATTGGGTATCTCTTCAGTTCTCTCTAACCTTGAGATCTGGTGATAGCTGTGTATCACGTCTATTACGCAGTGTGAAAACAATAATGAAGTTCATAGCATTAACCCATAGTTCTTAACCAAATAGTTATTATTTGAACTATCTATAAGTCAACAATTTTACACTTATTTGTGAAATTATTTAATAACGGAATTAATATAGTAATACAATAGAAAATATAGTAAAGAATGCATAATGCAGAATTAGGAGCAACAATGAAAGTGAAAGTGAAAGCCGCTCAGTCGTGTCTGACTCTTTGTGACCCCATGGACTATACAGTCCATGGAATTCTCTAGGCCAGAATACTGAAGTAGGTAGCCATCCCCTTCTCCAGGGGATCTCCTCAACCCAGAGATCGAACCCAGGTCTCAGGCATTGCAAGTGTATTCTGTACCAGCTGAGCCACAAGGGAAGCCTAAGAATACTGGAGGGGGTAGCCTATCCCTTCTCCAGCAAATCTTCCTGACCCAGGTGGCTCAGCTGGCAAAGAATTCTCCTGCAATGCGGGAGAGCTGGGTTTGATCCCTGGGTTGGGAAGATCCCCTGGAGAAGGGAATGGCTACCCACTCCAGTATTCTGGCCTGGAGAATTCCATGGACTGTATAGTCTACGGGGTTGCAAAGAGTGGGACACAACTGAGTGACTTTCACTTCACTTGACTTCTCCTGCATTGCAGGTGGATTCTTTACCAACTGAGCTATCAATCAGGGAAGGAGTAACAATAGAAATAGAACGATGGTAAAATCCAGAGAACAACAATGTATGTTTTTGCAAAACTAGCACCTAGGACAGTGCTTCTTACACAGCTGGTACCTGATAGATATCTGTTAAATGAATGAGAGGTGGACAAAAAGTTAACTACCAAAGGAAACATTCATAATGTGCTAAAACTCTGATTACTAAGTACTATTAAATGATCGGTAACCACGTGCAGACACTGATCAAAGTGTTGTACGTGAGGAATGGAATATTCCCTGCTGTATTAGTAAATAAGAATGTCAAGGCCAAAAGTGATTGCAGCCCTCCAGCATGAGTCAGTGAGCCCTGACAAACCTCAGGAAGGAAAAGAATGTTTGCCATTCACCAGCCATGAGACCACAGTCACTCCTTACAGCCACTCCCAGTGGTGAGTCCTGAGGAAACTCAGGATGTGAAAACACAGGCTACTGGCCCCAGACAGGTGAGGTGCATATCAAAGGAATCATTTCAGTGAACCCAGATTCTTGCATTTTCTCATAGATAGAAAAGTGCAAAATTTCTTAACTTTAGATATCTGGTTTTCTTTTAATTAATAATAATCTTTTGATCGTCAGACTACCTGCCCTTAGTTGTAAAACCTCTATATAAACTAGCTTCCCTCCACCTCCTCAGAGATGTTCTCTCAGGTTACTTTAGATGCTATTTCCTGAGTCTGAAATCTTAAAAATTTCCACCAAATAAAACATAACTCTTAACTTTTAGGTTATGAATATTTTTAAGTAGACATACGTGCATTAATATGTCTGTGTGTGTGTTAGTCACTCAGTCATGCAAAACTTGTTGGGACCCCATGAACTGTAGCCCACCAGGCTTTTCTCTGTCCATGGAATTTTACAGGCAAGAATATTGGAGTGGGTAACTATTCCCTTCTCCAGGGGACCTTCCCAACCCAAGGGTCGAACCCAGATCTCCTGCACTGCAGATAGAATCTTTACCATCTAAGCCACAGGACTTGGTTTTTGCATGAAATCTCTCATACAAATGTTTGAAGATGCAAATCTGCTCAGTACTCATGATTGAAGTTGGGCATATAGAAATGATTCTTATTAATACCAGACAGTGACTAAAAGGCTCTTCTGCTTAGTTCTTGATTTCACAGCTTAAAGTATGAGGAGAACATGAATACAACCAACTGAAGTGTCTGTGGGTTATTAAAAACCTACATAATTAGATTCAGACAACATCATTTTAGTAGGATGTCACTGTCTTCATCTCTCAATACGTATAAGGTATCACAAAAAAGAAAGCACAGTCCACATTTTGAAGTTGTTTACATACTATTTGAAATAAAGAATGAAGCATGCAGAAAAGATTCAAGGACATGCACAAAGCACCTTACAGATTATTTTAGTCTTCTGTCTGGTTTATGCTGTTTGGGAAATAAAATTGTTGTACATTTCTCTAAGTCGACAAATTAAATATGGAAACTAGAGGTTGAAAGTAGGTCTATATTGAATTATAAATGTGTATGTTTTAATTAAATAAAGGTAAACCAAAAATCCTATTAGACATGAAAAAAGTTGGTTTGTATTATGTGTATGCATATAAATATGTGTGCTAAGTAATTTCAGTGGTGTTCTACTGTTTGCAAAATGGCAGACTGTAACCCACCAGGTTCCTCTTTCCATAGGGTTCTCCAGGCAAGAATGGAGTGGGTTGCCATGACCACCTCCAGGGAATCTTCCCAATCCAAGGATAGAACCCATGTCTCTTACATCTCTTGCATTGGCAGGTGGGTTCTTTGCCACTAATACCACCCAGGAAGCCCTTATGTGTATGCATATATATGTAGACTTAAAGATAAAATATTATACAACTCTCTCATACTCTTATTACTTCAACGGAATCTCTGATGTTTCTGCAGTTCAGTTCACTTGCTCAGTCATGTCCTACTCTTTGTGACCCCATGAACTGCAGCACGCCTGGCCTCCCTGTCCATCACCAACTCCTGGAGTCTACCCAAACCCATGTTCGAGTCGGTGATGCCATCCAGCCGTCTCATCCTCTGTCATCCCCTTCTCCTCCTGCCCTCAATCTTTCCCAGCATCAGGGTCTTTTCCAATAAGTCAGTTCTTCGCATCAAGTAGCCAAAGTATTGGAGTTTCAGCTTCAACATCAGTCATTCCAATGAACACCCAGGACTGATCTCCTTTAGGATTGGCTGGTTGGATCTCTTTGCAGTCCAAGGGACTCTCAAGAGTCTTTTCCAACACCATAGTTCAAAAGCATTGATTCTTCGGTGCTCAGCTTTCTTTATAGTCCAACTCTCACATCCATACATGACCAAAGGAAAAACCATAGCCTTGACTAGATGGACCTTTGTTGGCAAAGTAATGTCTCTGCTTTTTGATATACTGTCTAGGTTGGTCATAACTTTCCTTCCAAGGAATAAGTGTCTTTTAATTTCATGGCTGCAATCATCATCTGCAGTGATTTTGGAGCCCAGAAAAATAAAGTCAGCCATTGTTTCCCACTGTTTCCCCATCTATCTGCCATGAAGTGAATGGACCAGATGCCATGATCTTAGTTTTCTGAATGTTGAGCTTTAAGCCAAGTTTTTCACTCTCCTCTTTCACTTTCATCAAGAAGCTCTTTAGTTCTTCTTCACTTTCTGCCATAAATTAAATGATAAAATACAATATGGAAATAGGGTATGACATAGAGACAGAAGCCCTGGGTTCCTGTCTTAAGTCCCTTGCTGTCTTCTGAATTTCAGTTAAAATATGATAGTTTGTATATAAATCAAATTATATACCCTACACTTATATATGTAATAGTTTATATACATACATATAATCTACAAGCTATAAATTATTATGCTCATTTTTCTATGGTTATCATTATGAAATAAAATGACACCTAATATAATTTCCAGAGTTTTGATTTAAATGGAAATGTTACAGATTTTCTGTTCCTATTTTCAGGTCACAGCAAAGAGAGCAAGCATCCCCCCTACTACATTTCTGCTTTCAGAGGATAGCAAGAAATTAAAAAAAAAGAAAGCTGTTCTGTGTAGGATTTCTGACAGCAGATTTCTCAGAATCCAGAAATACTTTTCTCTGTAATACATTGCCACAGATACAAAGGAGCACTTATGACTGATGACTATCTCTGTTTGCATGAGCGATAATTCCTGAACACAGTTCTTGATTAAAATACAAATGCATTTGTAACTACATATTTCTTTATCTATGTTTTATTCCTACATGACAAAATATGAAAAGAATCAGGTAAAGTTGGGCTCTAGTATATTGCAAAAGTGGAACTGAAGCTCAGAGGATTTTCAGGTGGGGACAGAATGTCTTTTGCTATCCGTCTGGCTCATAGGTCCTGATTTAGGTGTGGCTGTATTGGCTGAACACTTGAACGTGGCCATCTTCATGTTGAAGCATCCTGTTTCCCAAACAGCCTTTTCAGTTACAGATGATCTATATTAGAGTCACAAAACTTAAAAAAAAATATGTTCTTTTGAGAATTTAAAATTCACGGTATGTGTCCTTTAAGTACATTGCCCAGAGGACCAGCATCGTGTCTGACATGGTAACACACTGTGGGTGCTGAACTTTAATCAGATTTGGCACTGATACATCTGTAATACAGTGGTCTTTCTTAAGGAAATCAGATTTATCTGTAGCACATATACATGATGAAGCAGAGATGAAATTAAACAGAGAAATATATGTGGACGGGATTACCAAGACATTGAATATATCATTCCCATCGTATTCCAGTGGTTAAGACTCTGCACTTCCAAAGGAGGGGTTGCAAGTTTGTTCCTTGGTCAGGGAACTAAGATCCCAGATGCAATGTAGTCAAAAAATTAAAACAAAATTTTAAGGAAATAATTGAAAAAAAATTCCTTTAAACAGAGACAGCAAAGAAAGGAAAGAAACTTAGGTGTAATTTGGGTTCCTTCGAACTCTGGGGTAACACACATCTTCTGATCAGAAGCCCCTCCCCCCCATGTCTCATGACCTTTTATTAGATATGTTCATGTCTTGGCAAACATGCTCTTTCTCACATAGGGAGCAATGTGCTAATGTTGGAAAACACAGTACAGGAAAATAATAAAGATGTGAATTATCTTCTTATTCACTTTTCAATTCTGAAAGATAATTATTTGTTTAAGTAATACATTCTGCCTTGATTAGAGGACAGTAATTATCATTCGCTATTAAGAATATGTTTATATTCTCAAATATGTTTGCATTTCACAAGTCTCATCAAGAAACCAAGCTTTGCTAACCCCGTCTTTTGGTCATGCTTGCAATTCTAGTTTACTTCCTTAATAAGCATTCCATGAGTAAATGTAAATAAGAATTCAAGGAAGTACAATGAGTAAACCTTTATCTCACATTTCTACATAAAAGAGCATGAGAGAATAACAAATGATCAATTAACCTGGTTTATAAAAGATGAGTGATATATAATAAAAGCTTTTAGTTTCAAACCTTGGATATATGATAATGTTTAAGACATAGCTTTTTATTTCTTCTTTTATCTTTTCATATAGGTCCTTTTCATTCATTCACCCATTAAAAAATACTCACTGATTGCTACCACAGACTATGAATAGAACCAAGCCTGGTAATAGCAAAGAAACAAGACAATAGGCTCCTTGGGCTCATGGAGTTTATATTTTAAGTGGCAGAGACAAACAATATTCAATTAAAAGAAGCAAGATCATCATCATAATAAATGTACATAATTCCCCTACATGCCAATGAGTTCCATTCTGAAAGCACATTCAGAACGATAAGTTCTTCTGAAGTCTAACAAAGCTAACCTAGGTACCCACCTAGCACAATCGGCTATATAGTACTGTACTATAATAAATTTATAATACATTTTACAAAATAATATATGAAAAACAAAGACAAAAAATCGAAACCATTTTAATCTTATAGTATAATACTTTGAAAAGTACAGTACAACAGTTGGCATTGAATGAACAGACAAGAAGAGTTACCGACTGGAGAGGGAAAGGAGGTGGGAGATGGAAAATCTAAGCTGAAGGGTCTCTGGCAATAGGAGATGAAGGACTCCTGCAGTTTCACTCCTGCCTGCGATGATGGCACAGGTTTGAGTTCCCTGATGGAACCAGATGCGTGTTCACATCTTTGAAAGTTTGCAGCTTGAAGGTTTGTATGTAGGGGACTTACTGAGATGCAAGGAAGATGTAAAAGTAAAATGGAAGGGCAGATAATGACTTGAGATGAATGGCTTAAAAAAAAGAATGTTAGAAAAGGTCTTTAGGAAAATATCTTTGAGAAGGGACCTACCTGGGCACAGATGCCAGCCATGCAAAGATGCAGGGATGGTGAGAGTTATTTGGCAAGAACAAATTTCAAATATTCAAAGATGAAAAGGAGACTACTGTCAGGAAATGTACTAGATGAACAGTGAGGCTGGGAAGAAACCTCAAGAAGCAAGAAAACCATGATAAGTAGCATGCATTTTCATGTTGGTGCCACGCAGAGTTGCTAATAGTGAGGTGGCAATCCCCAGAGAGACCAGATGAAAGCCATCCCGGCCAGCAGAGCCAGTGCTTTGGGCGTTCTTGGCCACGGTGTAAATGGCATGACGGAGATGCAGAAATTATAACTGAATTAACAATCTGATGGATGGTATGACAGGAGTCAAGATGAACTTACCTTTTTGGCCAGGAGGATTCAGTAGAAGCTAATGCCATGGATTAAGATGGGGAAGCCTCCTTGTATAATTAAAAATCCTTTGACCATGACTAATAAGTCCAAATATTTTTGGTATAACAGCTCTAGAGTATTATTAAAAGGCTTTTGATGACTGGGCTTCCCAGATGGCTCAGTGATAAAAGAATCTGCCTGGCAATGTAGGCGATGCAGGAGGTGTGCATTGGATCCCTAGGTTGGGAAGATCCCCTGGAGGAGGAAATGGCACCCCACTCTAATATTCTTGCCTGAAGAATCCCGTGAACAGAGGAGCCTGGAGGGCTGCAGTCCGTGGGGTCATAAAGGACTGGCTACGACTGAGCACACACACATAGCTCCATACTTTCAGTGACTAAAGTTGTCCTTGTTTATTGTTTGAAGACTTTGTCATGGCGGCCAGCAGTTCACTCTTTATGTAGAGCAATGTGTGGGAGGTTCTTGGAATGCATATTGATGACGGATGTTATTGGCAATGAATCATATGATATCACTAGCTCAGCACAATCAGATTATGAAGAAATTTGCTTTGCTCCATAAATGGTAAGATTGATGACTAAGCCAAGGAATAAAGCAGAGATAAGAAATATGCTATTAGTCACTTAAGGCATTGCTGCCATAGAGTAGGAGTCCCCGTCTCTCTTTAGAAGGACTATCCAGATCCTTCTGGAAGTGGTGAAAGCCAAGGATATTATAGGATGAGTTTATAAGAAAACATAAGACACATGTACCACACAATTCTATGAGGTAGACAACCATTTCTTTGTGGAAAAATGTTCAGTACTTTGCAGCTATGATTCCAAGACAGACAGCCCCCTCTGGCTGCTGTTCACAGCTATTTACAGTTCCTCAAGACTACTTAATTGTAGCTTCCAGTGCCCTTGTTACTTGATTGTCCTACTCAAAATTCCTCAAGGACCCTTGTCTCTTCACCTTTTAAACCCTGCTTTGTATTATGGATCTTTTTGAAAACCAGTCTAGCATTTGAGGTGAAATATTCAGGATGAATAAGACAGAGGTCAGCAAATGAGTTGACTCTACCATAATGCAATCTCCAGAAAAACAAGTTGTCCAGCTGATAAAAGTAAGCTTGTGCTCTGATCAGAAGAGAGGTGCGGAAGTTTAATTTTCATTGTGTTTTAAACCCCAGTAAGATTGGTACATCTTTCCCTTAGCTGTTGCTCTATCTGTTGCCTAGCCAACATTTCAGTCTAGTACTCCTGCCCAACTTCTGTAAACTATGTGTAGCACCTGAGTGAGCTGGTAATATGGACAACCTTACAGACTGTATTTTGTGAATCAGGGTCTTATTGACACACAATGTACCCTGTTTTCTTCAAGACCTGTACAGAGACAGCTTCAGGAAACTTCTTGAGTGTAGTCATGCCCAAAGTGAGGATGTAGAACTCCACTGGGGTGGACTGATGGTGGAGGAAGACATAGATGTGTGTGTGTGAGTGAAGGCATAGCTGCCACAGGGAAGGGCAGGAAAGCAAGTGATGTGAGTGAGGTCACAGTGATGCCTCCCTGAGAAGACTATCAGGATGTTAAGACCACATACGAGCATGTGATGCTTTAAGCTGAAATGTCTGGTATAAAACAGATAAACAGCAAGGGCCTACTGTATAGCCCAGGAACTCTTCAACATTTTAAATAACTTATAATTGGAAATAATTTGAAAAAGAATATATATATATATATATATATAAATAAAGAATATATCTAGTTATTTTTATATATCTATAAAGAATATCTATCTGTCTCAAATGGAATCATTTCTCTGTACACTTGAAACTAACACAACGTTGCAAATCAGCTATACTTCAGTTAGAAAAAAGACAACCCTTAAAGTTGAGTGAACTTGAATTCTTATATACAAAAAAACCTGAAATATTTGAGACACATTTTTCTTTTTGTTTTTTTATGTGTTGAGATGAATTACTATGGCAATAGCAGCTCTTGATTCTTCTTCTAATGACATGAATCACCTTGGAAAAATTTAATTCCAAGAGTTTTTTTTTTTAATCTCTGAATTGAAGATAGTAAGAATATCCAGCACCTAGGGTTAGTGTGTAAGTTAACATGATAAAGCATGTGAAAATGCTTGTGAAGTATAAAATCCTCCAAGTTGTGGCAGTTGTCTGTATTAATCATTAGAAGACGTTGGCTCTACATTCTGATATTATATTATTGTGGACATGGATAATAGCTTTAAACATATAGAGTTAAAAAGCAGCATTTACTTGGGCCAGAAACATGAATCCTCTCACTCACCCCTTGCCACAACCCCTTGGATAGGTACTGTTATTGTCTACCTTTGACAGAGGAGAAAAACAAGACCTAAAGAGACTACGTAGTTCATGGCTGAGCTAGAACTTGGCTTCAGGTATATCCAATTTCAGTGGAAAGATTTTACCTCTGCATGCTATGTAGAATTGTAGCTCCAAGGATACTATTGAGTAACACTCAGAAGGTAAGGCTATAAAAATCCTTCTAACATTTTAATAAACTATAATAACTCAATTAAAATTGGAATTTTATTTATTTATTTTGAATAAGAATTTTAATGCTCCTGAGATAGGGTACAGTGCTAACATTGGACTTAATGGCAGAATTTAATCAATATGGCTACTGCTTCTTCACAAATCATTTGACTTTACAGCAACTGTTGAATCTATGTACCAATTCTTAAGGTCGACAGTTCTTAATTTGAAACAGAAGTAGCCATGTTTGTGGAGCATGACATCATTACAATTTTATTTGGAAGAAGATTTTAAGTCAAGGTGAAGTATGTTTGCTCCTTGGAAGAAAAGCCATGACAAACCTAGACAGTGTATTAAAAAGCAAAGGCATCGTTTTGCTGATAAAGGTCCATAGAGTCAAAACTATGGTTTTCTAGTAGTCACTTATGGATGTGAGAGTTGGATTATAAAGAAGGCTGAGTGCCAAAGAATTGATGCTTTCAAACTGTGGTGCTGGAGAAGACTTTTGAGACTACAAGGAGATCCAACCTGTCAATCCTAAAGGAAACCAACCCTTAATATTCATTGGAAGGACTGATGCTGAAGATGAAGCTCTAATACTTTGGCCAGAGGAGACTCCTTAGAAAAGACTCTGATGCTGGGAAAGACTGAGAAGGGGGCAGGAGAAGATGAGATGGCAAGAAAGCATCACTGACTCAATGGAGATTAGTCTGAGCAAACTCAGGGAGATAGTGAAGGATGGGGAAGCCTGGCATGCTGCAGTCCATGAGGTTGCAAAAAGTTGGATACGACTTTGTGACTGAACAACAATGCATGCTTTAGTATTAATCACTATGCTGTCTCTTTTGTGAGTAGCTGGGAAAACAATGTTGTTACTAGCAAAAACTACCAGACTGCCAGAATATTAGTTCAACATTGTTGAACTAGCTCCAAATAGTAGACAGAGAAAGTTGTCTGAGTGCTAAGTGACTCAAGAGATGGGGAGTTGTGTTATTTCTAAGGTAATGAGTGAAGTTCTCATTTACCCAGTTTTGTTCCTGACAGAGTATTACTTTTGGTTTTAGTTTCAGCATCCAAAGTTGATAAGCTACCTGGATGGCATTTGAAACTTTATTTTGTGTTTGTGGAAATAGAAGGATATAATGTAGTACATACACAAACAAATCTGATGTTGAATTTCAGACATTAGCCTTTTTATGATTTTTGTGTTTGGGGTCGTTTTGTCATTTTGTTTTGGATTCTGTTCCTCCACTCCTTCCCCTTCCCCAAAGTTTTCAGTTCCCTCATTCTCAGAAGCAAAACTCATCGCTTCTTCCACTTCTTATACAGAACAGTTTCAACTGTCTTTAGTCCATGTTTGAATGCTATGCTTGCTCAGTCTCTCAGTTATATCTGACTTCTTGTGACCCCCTGGGCTGTAGCCCACCAGACGACTCTGTCCAGGGGATTCTTCCAGCAAGAATACTGGAATCTGTTGCCATTTTGTCCTCCAGAGGATTTTCCCTATCCAGAGGTCCAACCTGCATCTCTTGTGTTTCCTGCACTGGCAGGAGAATTCTTCATCGCCAAAACATGAAGATTTGATTTCCACTAAAGGTCCAGTCAAGCTCCAGCATGTGACAATTTTATCCCACTGGTTACATTATCTTATGATTTTTGCAACAGTATATGGTCTTTTATGGCAGAAATGATTACTAATTTAATTATAGTGTGCTTATCATTGTTATTACTAAGAATCTTCTAATAATTACATATGGTGTGCTACCATACTTATAATATTCCCCACCCTAACAAAATAACTTGCTTTGTAGATTTAGAACCTGAGGAATAAAGGATGGGAAAATAATGCTGGCATTAGAGATAAAATGTATTCATTCAGTTCAGTTTAGTGAGTATATTAAAAAGAAAGGACACCAGGAAAAGGTCTATGTCTTTCCTCACCAAATGTTTTATTATTCTCTACAAAAGTTATGCTTGGAAGATTTTCAAAAAGTAGCAAAAAATTACAGAAGGTGGTAATATTTTCTTCTTTTATTATTATTACTATTAGAAATTATTGGGGACAGAGAATGGAAGGATGGTCTATAAATGTGTGTAGCACATATAAATATATTAATAAACATCTGTTGTATTGAGCACCTACTCTGAATAAGTTAAAATATGCCTTCTAAACTCCACAAGCTGACTAAATTGCAGTGTATTAACTATTGCTGCATAAAAAATCATCACAAAATTTAGTGGCTGAAAACAGTAATAATCCTTTATTACCTCTTATGGTCTCTGTGGGTTAGGAATTCAAGAGTAGTGTGGCTAGGAATTTCTGGCCTTAGGAGGACACAGTCAGAAGTCATCTCCATTCTGATACCTTGTGCCTTGTCCAGAAAAATCCAACAGCTCTTTCTTTGGGGTGGGGGTGGGGTCCCTCCATGTTTTCCTTTCATGGTGGACTCAAGAGATTTTAGCTTTGTGTACAGTGGGCTGGGGAGCCACAGTTTCATGCCCCTAAGTTGAGAACCACCTGGCAGCGATGTAACCTTTCAGGATTGAACCCTGCAGTCATGTGGTATCACCTGTACCACTCTGCCTGGAAAGGCAGTCAGAAGGTCCCGCCCATATTCAAGAGAAGAGCAAAGAAGAGATTGCCTCTTTACAGGAAACAACAAGACCCTAGAAGAGCGTGTGAGACGTGAAATATTGTTGTTGCCCTTTTCGGAAAATATAACCTGCCCCAGGTAGGCATTCTCATCTCTGATTTAAAGATAAGAAGACCTGGGCTCAGTGAGCGTAGGAGATCCAGAGTCACTTGGTAATATGTGGTCAAAATATCTCACACTTGCAGTGGTATATTTGATTAACTTTATCACTAGTGCTTTGGCTTAAACTCCATGGATCACTGAAATCCCTTTCTCACAAGAATTACCCCAAATAGCAGAAAAGCTCCCCCCGTTCCCCGCCTCTCACCTTGCAAAAGAATGCCTTTGGAGTGTGCAGGTGACTTCCTCTCTACCTCCCTGGCCTTTATCTAAGCCAGAGGACTTGCCTTATTTCATCACCTTCGTGCTGGTTGGGCTAATGGAGAGGAGAAGAAAAAATTGTCTTTATTAAAATTTTTAGTTTCTTGTGCGTACCCTTAAATTTACATTGACAATATGCACTATACGCTCATATACAGAGTTTATCTGATTAATGCATTCTGGCTTACTGAAGGACACTGAGGCTCCTTGGTGAAGTTGAAATAAAAAGATGCTATAAAAAGGAGAATGGGAGTCAAGTAAGGAATAAAAATAAATTATTTTTAAAGAGATGACACATTCTATCTTACATGATTATATTTTATTCTAATCTGAGGGAAATGACAAAGCTAATGCTTTCTGAAAATAGATCTTTTAACAGTAAATATTCTTGTGAAATCTGCCAAGCTATTTGTGCTTCATTTTAAAAGCTTTTGTACCTTCTCAAGCTAAACAAAATACTTCAAGGATTATGTGGACATTTCAGAACACTGTATGTAAAAATAGAAGCAAAATGAAAATCAAGAATTGATTCAAATGAATAGATATTAAATTCAAATAACAATCAAATGTTATTTTAATGTTTGACTTGGTGCTGTACAGATCTTCACAGTCTAAAAACAGGAATAATATTTGTTAATGATTTCTACCTAAAACTAAATTTTATAGTACTATTTTCATTCCAAAATTCAGTTGAGTATTCCTGTGTAGGTAATGAGTAAGAGGAATAAATACTATTCTGTCCTTTCTGGAAACTCCATCAGAATGGTAGATATTTATAAACTATAGAAAATATTAATTAATTTATAACTACTGATTTTTCATTTTATGACATAGAGTAATGAAAACTTCAGAAAAGCCCAGATTATTTGTTGAGTGTTCAAAGTGTGCAGAGTTTAGTAAGAGTCATTGAAAAGGAGAATAGTATTAAAGAAATAGCAAACACATTGCCCTTTCTTGAGAATGCTGCCACCAAATTAAGTGAGCAGATGAAACCCTAATTTCCTGTCACTAGGCCTCAGAGTTTCACATAGCTGCCTGCTCCCCTACTCTCTGTCTCTTGCTATCAGAGAGGACTCATGTAATCTCCAACCTAAAGTCCATACCTTCACTTCTTTTCTGAAAACTGAAGATGAAGTACAGAACACAGTAGAAAAATAAATATTCAGTTTAGTTCAGTTCAGTCACTCAGTCGTGTCCGACTCTGCAACCCCATGAACTGCACCATGCCAGGCCTCCCTGTCCATCACCTACCCAAATCCATGTCCATTGAGTTGGTGATGCCATCCAACCATCTCATCCTCTTTCATCCCCTTCTCCTCCTATCGTCAATCTTTCCCAGCATCAGGGTCTTTTCCAATGAGTCAGCTCTTCACATCATGTGGCCAAAGTACTGGAGATTCAGCTTCAACATCAGTCCTTCCAATGAATATTCAGGACTGATCTCCTTTAGGATTGACTGGTTGGATCTCCCTGCAGTCCAAGGGACTCTCAAGAGTTTTCTCCAACACCACAGTGCAAAAGCATCAATTCTTCAGCTCTCAGCTTTCTTCACCGTCCAACTCTCACATCCTACATGACTACTGGAAAAAAACATAGCCTTGACTAGATGGACCTTTGTTGACAAAATAATGTCTCTGCTTTTTAATATGCCATCTAGATTGGTGATAACTTTCCTTTCAAGGAGTAAGTGTCTTTTAATTTCATGCCTGCAGTCACCATCTGCAGTGATTTTGAAGCCCAGAAAAATGAAGTCAGCCATTGTTTCCACTGTTTCCCCATCTATCTGCCATGAAGTGATGGGACCAGATGCCATGATCTTAGTTTTCTGAATGTTGAGCTTTAAGCCAACTTTTTCACTCTCCTCTTTCACTTTCATCAAGAGGTTGTTTAGTTCTTTTTCATTTTCTGCCATAAGGGTGGTGTTGTCTGCATATCTGAGGTTATTGATATTTCTCCCAACAATCTTGATTCCAGCTTGTGCTTCCTCCAGCCCAGCATTTCTCATGATGTACTCTGCATATAAGTTAAATAAGCAGGGTGACAATATACAGCCTTGACATATTCCTTTTCCTATTTGGAACCAGTCTGTTGTTCCATGTCCAGTTTTAACTGTTGCTTTCTGACCTGCATACAGATTTCTCAAGAGGCATGTCAGGTGATCTGGTATTCTCATCTCTTTCAGAATTTTCCACAGTTTGTTGTGATCCATGCAGTTAAAGGCTTTGGCATAGTCAATAAAGCAGAAATAGATGTTTTTCTGGAACTCCCTTGCTTTTTTGATGATCCATCAGATGTTGGCAATTTTATCTCTGGTTCCTCTGCCTTTTCTAAAACCAGCTTGAACATCTGGATGTTCACGGTTCACGTATTGCTGAAACCTGGGTTGGAGAATTTTAAGCATTACTTTACTAGCATTGGAATATGTGTATCCTAGGTGTTCTATGAATTCATACTTCAAAAAAATGCATGGCCTTTCATACAAATAACACACCTGATGTATTATTATCGTCAATGTAAATTATTGTATTCTATATTACTCCTGAGCCTACTGCAGTGAACCAGGGCTTCTCGGGTGGCTTGAAAGTGAAAATGAAAGCTGCTCAGTCATGTAGGACTCTTTCTTAGGCCAGAATACTGGAGTGTGTGACCTTTCTCTTTTTCAGGGGATCTTCCCTCCCCAGGAATCAAACCCAGGTCTCCTGTACTGCAGGTGTATTCTTTACCAGCTTAGCCACAAGGGAAGCCCCTCGGGTGGCTTAATGGTAGTGAATTGCCAGCCAATGCCAGAAATGTGGGCTTGATCCCTGGGTTGAGAAAATCCCCTGGAGGAGGGAATGGCTAGCCATTCCAGTATTCTTGCCTAGAGAAGTCTATGGACAGAGGAGCCTGGCAGACTACATCCCATGGGCTCACAGAGAACATTGGGCACTCATGACTGAGCACTCACACACGATGCAGTGAACCTGCTTATGTGGATCCTGGATTCTGCCTTCATTTGCTAGTTCTGGTTGATATTGTTACTAGAATCTGAGAAGTCCCTTTCCATATCAGCTGGATTGCATGAACAATGGTATTTAAGTTATATAAGAGTGTATAACGCATGTGTAATTCTGTCTAAGCACCTTGTGGGTATAAGGCATATATGCTTGCCAGCAATCCTGTAAAATAAGTGGCATTATTCCCATCCTATCAATGAAGAAATGGTGGCACAGAGAAGCTCTATAATTTTAAAAAAAAAATGTGAAGATAGTAGTAAGACCAATTTTTTGAAACCACGTACTTCAGAATTCATGATGTTAATTACATAAACCATATGCAAAGTTAAGATGTCAAGTTAAAATGATGATTATTAATTATCATCAATATATCATTAAGAGGTGAAAGCACTAAAGAATCTGTTTCAGAAATTACCCAAGTATATGTTCTATTTATATGGTTCAGGCTTACTAGATTTTGTGGCTATTTCATAAATTGTTTTTTCTAAATCAAATGAAATTATGTTAAACTGTGGTGTGACGATGTGACATTGCATAATTTTATTGACCAAAGTTTTGCATTTTTTGATCTCTCTAGCATGCACATATACACTAGTCACACACGGAACCATATGAATAACAAAATTAATATTGCCCAATATCACCAGGCATTAACAAATCTCATTTAAAAAATAATCTTATTATAGGTTAAGTATAGATGTTGCCTTTGTGTTTCTAGGTCATTGAGAGGACAGAAAAGCACTTTGACAATTTGAAACTATTCAATGGAATTCAATAATGCTACGGTTTTATTATGTGCCAAGGTGCTCATAAGCCTATAAAGTGAAAGCGAAAGTCGCTCAGTCATGTCTGACTCTTTGCAACCTCATGGACTATACAGTCTGTGGAATTCTCTAGGCCAGAATAGTGGAATGGGTAGCCTTTCCCTACTCCAGGGGATCTTCCCAACCCAGGGATGGGACTCAGGTCTCCTGCATTGCAGGTGGATTCTTTATCAGCTTAGCCATAAGAGAAGCCCAAGAATACTGGAGTGGGTAGCCTATCCCTTCTCCAGCAGATCTTCCTGACCCAGGAGTCCAACCTGGGTATCCTGTATTGTAGGTGGATTCTTTACCAACTGAGCTACCAGGGAAGCCCCTTCATAAGCCTATAAGCCAACATTATTGAGTGATGATAGCACGATTTCTTTGTACTGATAGAAAATATGGAGGTGGATACAGAGGTTTACAATATTAACAGTTTAACCTTATTTATGGGCTTCCCAGGTGATGCTAGTAGTAAGAGAGCTCACCTGCTAATGCAGTAGACATTAAGAGATGCAAGTTTGATCCCTGAGTCATTAAGATCCCCCGGAGAAAGACATGGCAATGCACTCCACTATTCTTGCCTGGGGAATCCCATGGACAGAGGAACCTGGCAGATTACAGTCCATGGGGTCACAATGAGTCAAATACAACTCAAGCTACTTAGCGTACATACACGCAACCTTATTTGAAAAGTGAAAGTGAAAGTGAAGTCACTCAGTCGTGTCGACTCTTTGCAACCCCATGGACTGTGGTTTACCTTATTTATAACAGTAAAAACCTTCAAGCTTTGAAGTTTTTTCACAGTACAAAGCAAAATATCAGAGCAAAACAATCCATTTTTGAAGCTAGACTTTGGAGCATTTGGTTTATTATAAGTCCTATAAAGTATCTTATTATTCTAACATATCTGTGAATTAATCTTTGTGCAAATATTCAATTTAGTTTTACTGGACATACATTATCAGGAAGGCAAAAATGATTCAGTCTCATATCAGATATCTATTTAATAATTTGTAGAGAAAAGGATTGTTTCTCCAATGATTTTTCTATTTTGTCCTTATTTCATGAGACAAAATCCACTACAATACTGTAAAGTAATTAGCCTCCAATTAAAATAAATGAATTAAATGCTGGAGAGGATGTGGAGAAAAGGGAACCCTCTTACACTGTTGGTGGGAATGCAAACTAGTACAGCCACTATGGAAAACAGTGTGGAGGTTCCTTAAAAAGCTGCAAATAGACCTGCCATATGACCCAGCAATCCCACTGCTGGGCATACACACTGAGGAAACCAGAATTGAAAGAGCCACGTGCACCCCAATGTTCATCGCTGCATTGTTTACAATAGCTAAGACATGGAAACAACCTAGATGCCCATCAACTGATGAATGGATAAGAAAGCTGTGGTACATATACACAATGGAATATTACTCAGCATTAAAAAAAAATTCATTTGAAGCAATTCTACTCAGATGGACGAAACTGGAGCCCATTATCCAGAGTGAAGTAAGCCAGAAGCAAAAACAACAATACAGTATATTAACACATATATATGGAATTTAGAAAGACAGTAATGAGAACCCAACATGGGAGACAACAAAAGGAACGCAGATGTATAGAATAGACTTGTGGACTTTGTGGATGAGGGTAAGGGTGGGATGATATGGGAGAAGGGCATTGAAGCATGTTAATTGTCATGTGTCTAATCAATCGCCAGCCCAGGATTGATGCTCGGGACTGGTGCAGCGAGATTTCCTGGGCGGGAGGGAGGAGGGAGGGGGGACCCGGAGGGGAAGCATATGTAAACCCATGGTGATATCATGACAATGTATGGCAAAAACAATAATAAAAAAAAAAGAAAAAGAAAAAAAAATAAATGAATTAATAAAAAAATTATCTTCTGAGATCAGACACTGAATTTAATAGGTAGAACAAATGCACCATAATTTGAAGTTTGGGAATGGGTATTTATTGAGTTTGAATTCTCAACAATGACATGGTTAGGTCTAGGCTTCAAATGGGTACTTGGGTTATAGAGGGGAGGTTGGTTATAAAAACAAAGATTAGAGTCCAGAAGAGCAATTAGGTATCTTACTTAGTAATCTAGAAGAGTGATGGCATTAATTAACCATGAGTTGTGGGAAAAAAAAATAAATGACTTTCAGGCGAAAGTGTGGACAGAAAGAGAGAAAGCATAAAACCAAAAGGTAATCAGTATCATGGACTTCCCTGATGGCTCAGTGGTAAAGAATCCACCTGCCAATGCTGGAGATGAGGGTTCAATCCCTGGGTCAGGCAGATCCCCTGGAGAAGGAAATGGCAACCCACTCTAATATTCTTGCCTGGGAAATCCCAAGAAACAGAGGAGTCTAGTGGGCTACACAACAGTCCATGGGGTGGCAAAGAGTCAGACGTGACTAAGCAACTAAACAACAACAATAGACAAGGATTATGCATATCTGAAGCAAAAACATCTGTGTGTCTACATCCATTCCTCTTTCTTCTGAAAACAACAGCTCCAATTAATGTGAAAACCCTCTTTTCCCTGTCTGTAGACAAGGTTCAGTTTGGCTTCAGGGCTCAGATTATGACTTAGACCTACCACATCATGAGTTAAACTCAGATGGATATGTGCTTTGGTTGGTTTAGCAATACTCAGTCCCAGGAATTTCTGTTTTTCACTCTTGGTCTATAAGCTGAGAGCTGGTAGAATAAAGTGGAGCTGCTGGAGGCTATGATGTAACAAATGTCTGACAGATTGTAATATGCAAAGAACTAAATTGAGTACCCGTGACAGTTTTTTAGCTCCTGGATGCAACCCTTTCTGGAGCCAGAATGCCTCAAACATTCCTTTTCTTGTTCTTTTTATTTAAAAATTGCTTGAACTGGGCTTTTGTCACTTGCAATAGCCAGAATCCTGAATATTCTATGAGGCTTCTGGACTCTATTTCTGAAGCTGCCTAAGTAAAGCATTATGGAGAATTTAATAAAATGTAGGACACCAATCTATAATTTAAGATTTTGACAGGTCTTGGGGTTTTCACTTTTGAAATATTGCAATACACATTATTACTTTTGAATATTGCTTAAAGGTTTATAAAATTAAAGGTTTAAAATTAAAGTTTATCCTAAGAACTGTCTCTACTCTTGGTGTTTGAGGCCTTGCTTAGCGTGTTATATATGTCGCAATCATGAGTTTTTGGCCAAGTGACTTCATAGTCTTTAAGATTCTTAAAACTGCACTCATACATAGCACTATAAATTTAATGATGATGAGAATAACTGAAATTATCACTTAACATTCTATTAATTATATAAATAAAATGTATACTCATTGTAAAAATGAACTGAAAGATACTAGCTAGTAATTTTATTTTGGTGTCTTTGAGGATAAAAGAATGTTCTAGTTATCACAATTATTTAAATGTGATGTAGCCAAGTAAAATCTTTGTATTGTGTATGACTAACAGCCAGGAGACTGCTTGAAAGGACCTCCTGTAATCTTGGTGTTTGCTTAACATTTTATTATATAGAAAAATAACTAGAGGCTATGGCCATCATTTGTACTGAGGAGAAATGTATTAATATGTGTTAGCACTGGATACTTTCCTCACTTATGACTATGTTTGTTTAATCCAGTAGTTTGCTGAAATGAAATAGTTTTTAAAGCAATATTTGACAAATAAAACCAAGTTAGATTTTACTTTAAGTTCAATGGACACATTGTTTATTGCTATAAAAAAGAAGCAAATCAAAGTAAAATTTAAATAATGAAATATAAATTATTTCTCCAGAATCCCAAATCCTCAAAATGATATAATTAGTATCTCCTTTTGAAAAATATCTTCTTTTATCAAAGAGGAAAAGGAAACATAAGCCAATTAGAATTTAAATATAAACAGAGAGAAAGATTTTTCAGTGTTTTTTTTTTTTTCATCTTTATACTGATAGTTTCCACTCCAACCATTCAGATATTTATACATATATAGGTAAACTACAAAGAATCTTTCCATTGTTATAATTTTCTCTGAGTTGTTGGTCTTATTCCTAGTGATGTCAAGGTGATTTTTACATGCTAAAACAAGATGCATCCTTTGTCTTTTAACTTTGATTATGATGTATTTTCCAATACAGAGTGCTTATTTATTTTTATGTAGTATTTAACTTCATGACATCTGCATCTTTGATCTTTGAGCCATCTGGATTTGTGTCTGTGTGTAAGATGAGATGTTTCAGTTCAAGTTTATTTTATTTCAAATTGCTACTCAGTTTTTCTAGTGCTGCTTGCTAAATAATTTATTTTCCCCCACTTATTTAAGAGGCTATCTCTTTTATCCCCTGAAAGCATGCACATGAGCATGTGAATATACACTTCAAGAACAAAGGAACATTTTTTAAATGTTCTGTTACTATCATCCAGGACAGAGCAGTGTCTGACTTATAGAAGATGTTTAATTTTATGAATGAATATGTGCTGTTTGTATAGAGCACCATATAACCTGATATAGTCAATTCCCTTAAGCTTCTTCCTATGACCCAGAATATTTCCAAATATAGATTCCCATGAAAAGTATGAAAGGCAACTAACAAAGCAGGTTAATTTTCTGGACTTTCAAGTTATTGTTCTTAAGCTTACCTTGGGTTTTCTCTGCTTGCTCTGCCAAAATATTCTCACATTTTCCACAACTTTATTAACTTGGAAATTTAAGGGCAGCCCTTTGGAGGAGTGTTTTCAATCTTTTGAATCTAATATAGCTGGACAATGGCAACCCTCTCCTGTATTCTTGCCTGAAGAAAACCATGGACAGAGAAACCCAGGTAGGCTACAGTCCATGGGGTTGCAGAGTCAGACATGACTGAGAGACATTCACTCACACTCAGACAAATAACATTTACATCCATTGTGAGACCTCTGCCTCAAAGGGGACAGGAACTTGGAAAACTCCCAGTGTGGTACTTGTTTCTTAACCCTTTTCATCCTCATTCAAAGCAGGATCTTGAAAGTGACTCTCTTATGCCTACACCTTGAAATCTATCCATTTTGTTATTAAAAATATAAGTTACAAATTTTGATGCACCATCATTAGAATTCAAATTGCACAAACCATATCAGATAATTGTGGTAAACACAACCATTGCAAGGGATTAACTACTCTTAACAGTTGACTTAGCATTCCCACAACTCTTAGAAGGGCTGCGGCAGCCAAGGGAAGTAAAGATGTATTTGGATTGAGTATTTATCAACATCTAACTTAATTCCCACAACAACCCCCACAGGGCAAGATAGGTTAAACTTCCCAAGGTAGTTCATCTTGAAAAGGGTAGAGTCAAGAACTAGAGAGGGGCTCTATCTGATTGGTGAGACCAAGCTCTTTCCCACTGTCCAATTCTAACAGGCTTTTCGTTCATTGCCAGATATTTCTAGAGGTTCTACTCCTTTTCAACTCATAATGTTGTTCTTTCAGGAAGCTAATGAGCAAAGCTCTGAGAAAGAGACGTTGGGCCCAAGATATATTTCTGCAGCTGATATCATGCATTATTCAAGTGGAATATCAAAGGATAAATAATTTAAGTATTTTGTGACATAAACCATAAATGTAGAACACGTTCAGTCTTCTGGACTGTGAATTTTATTTGTATTTCTTTGAAAAGTGCACAGGATCTAGACCAATGCATAAAACTCAGTTGAATTCTTGAACATGTCCTGTCTTCTGACAGAAAGGATCCAAGATGCAAGACCTTTTCCTTGGGCCAAGCATGGTGGTGCTCCTCAGAGTCACTGCATGTGAGAATTGCAGGTTCAACTTCCTGTGAGAAGGGAATGCACAAAGGATTAAGAGGCAATAATGAAGCAAGAGCAGGAGACCAAATATGGCCAAATAACAGTGTTTCTAGTCTATATGGATATCTGTATTAATTTTCTGAAAAATATATATATATTTTTCAAAGAACTATAAATTATGCCCACATTTAAAAAAAGAAAACTACTATTGATGCTGAAAGAAATTCAGTGTTTAATTTCCATTAGATATAGTAGTATCTTTACAATGTAAACTTGTACATTTCCAACCACAGGGATTTTTTTTTAAAAATCCAAGTCTTAAAATGAATAGAATGCATTTAGGTAGCATCCATCCTTCCTTAAACAGCTGTAATGTGTATTTATAAATTTTTCCTATACAACCACCTTTCTATGTTTCAATAAGAAGAGCTCTTTTAAAGAGTCTACTAGAAATGACACTTCATGAGCACATTACCGAAACACCTCTTTTCAAATCTTTTGTGGTAGGCGCATTATCTTTGGATGTATCTATTCAAAGTTGCTGAGAGGACCTTTTCCATCTACTTCATTGTGTTTCTGTGAAAACATTTTGTCACTGAGCAGTGCGTTCACATTCATCAGTAATTACTTGTACACTGTCCAATTTGTATCCTGCACAGGCTTATGGGAGAATAATTGTTCCAGTACATCAAGAGAAGGATGTAGGCAAGACTGGCCTAGAAAATTCAAAGATTCTCCCACTCACAAAATGACCCTGAAATTCTTACTGGCTTTAAAATACCTAATTATATCACTGCCTTTCTATACAGATCATTTCGACTGAAAATTATTCACTTCTTTAATCCAGCCTCTCATAATTATTCCATTTTCATACCTGCCCTTGCTTCATTCTCCCTGTCACCCCTAGCTTGCCGTCACTATGATATCCTTGGTAACTTGCAGAAAGCAGTCCGGTATGCTATTCAGAACCCCCAAAGGAACTTCACTCTCTCTTCTGTTATTTTAGCTTCATTGAATTATGTTCTTATTATGTTGGAGGAGTATTATTCAAGCTAAGGAATAAAGTCACAATAAACTTTCTTTTTCACTTGATGTGAATCATCATTGAGACGTTTAATCACCTGAAAAAGCCATTTATTGTTTTATATATACCTTCTCTGCCAGCATAATCCTTTAATTATTAATTGAATTCATAATTCAAGACTTAAATATGGCTTTATGTTTGACTACAGCAAATGTTATGGAGTATCTGTTTTGTAATCTCAAAGAATTATGTATAAATTTCTGCTGTTTTTAAAAAATAATTTTGATGGCATATTAGATGAATGAGTCAATGTTCTTTATGGATAATCAGTCATTTATTCCTAGTATTGCTGAATACTAGGAATTCTTATTTTATAGAATTTAACTGGCAATCCAAAGTTGTATTTTCATATTCATATACTCATACACCTTCCTTTATATTCCAGGCTGTCTACAGGATCAAATAAAGTACTCTTTTTTTAATGAATATTTGGAAAAATGAAAAAAAGGTCAGCAAATGAGTTGCCCAAACACCACCTTAACTGCCAGTAAAGGGTGAATTGGAGGTATTAGAGAGAGTGTCATCATGAACCTGCCTGCAGTCTTCATTTTTCCCAACTGCTCAAACTGTCATAGTCTGCACAAAGACAACATTTGAGTTTTCAGAACAGCAATAACACCAATCCCTCCTGACAAGCTAGCCATGGGGCTTCCTTGTGTCTCAGCAGTAAAGAATCCACCTACCAGTGCACAGGTTTGATCCCTGGGTCGGAGAGATTCCCTGGAGAAGGAAATGGCAACCCACTCTAGCATTCTTGCTTGGAAAACCCCACCTGGCAAGCTACAGTCCTTGGGGATCACAAAAGAGTCGGATACAACTTACTGACTGAATACCACCACCAGTCCAAGTAATTTCCTCTTGCTGGACCAAGTGGAGAGGAAGGAAAACAGAAATCTCCATCTCAGGAATTTTTACAGGTTAATTTGTCCCAGAAGAGAAATTTGGACCAGCAATATTACCTCCAAAAAATTTATCCCTCACTCAACCTCCATCGGAGGGTCAAGATACAGGGTTGGTGCCCAGGAGTGGTTAAAAAATATAATGGCTCAAGGAAACAAAAGTTTTGCAAAGCATTTCCCTGTGATAAAGGCTTGTTTTGCTAGGATTTTAGGGAATCA
Source organism: Antilocapra americana (assembly GCA_007570785.1). NCBI lineage: Eukaryota > Metazoa > Chordata > Mammalia > Artiodactyla > Antilocapridae > Antilocapra > Antilocapra americana. The sequence continues at coordinate 2,416,706 of ML661908.1, read as the reverse complement.
GCATTGGGCACTTGCATTATATAAGGTTAGAGTATAAAATATTTCTCATATATGTGGATGTTTTCAATGGATAATCTTTGCAGAAAGTGAATAAGTTGTCTATAAATCAAAGGTACAATGAAATATCACCTCACACCAGTCAGAATAGCTCTCATCAAATAATCCACGGTAAACAAATGCTGGAGAGGGTGTGGAGAGAAGGGAACCCTCCTACACTATTGGGAATGTAAACTGATATAGCCACTCTGGAGAACAGTATGGAGTTTCCTTATAAAACTAAAAATAGAGCCACCATATTACCATACAATCCCACTCCTGGGCATATATCTAGAGAAAAACATGATCTGAAAGGATACATGCACCCTGGTGTTCATTGTAGCACTCTTTAGGATAGCCAAGACATGAAGAAACATAAATATCCATTTACAGAGGAATAGATAAAGAAGCTGTGGTACATATATACATTGGAATATTACTCAGCCATTAAAAAGGATGATATGATGCCATTTGCAGCAACATAGATGGACCTAGAGAGGGTCATACTGAGTGGAGTAAGTCACACAGAGGAGAAAGATTGCATGACATCCCTTATATGTGGAATCTAAAAAGAAATAATATATATGAACTTACTTATAAAACACAAAGACTCACAGACTTAGAAAATGAACTTATGGTTGCCGAGGGGAAGGGATAGTTAGGGAGTTTGAGAAGGTCCTGTACCCGCGGCTCTATTTGAAAAGGTTAACAAACAAGGACCTATTGTATAACACATGGAACTCTGCTCAATGTGATGTGGCAGCCTGGATGAATAGATACAAGTATAGGTATGACTGAGTCCCTTCCCTGCTCACCTGAAACTAACACAACACTGTTAACTGTCTATACTCCCAAAACAAAATACAAATTTAAACTTTGGAAAATAATTTACAAAAAGGAACCTGGTGCTGATGGTTTAGCCTTTGCAGGCAGTGTGAAACTCTCATTTTGAAAGGAAACAAAGGAAAACGCTCACTTAATTTGATCTGGCAGACTAACAAAGATGTATCCTACATCTTCCATTCGGAGAAGGAAACCATCAAGTGGTTAGAATTTTTTTAGAAAGAAATAAAACCAATCATCATCTTGGGAAGACTGATGATGCAGAAGGTAAAAAGAATTAGTTAGATCTCACCCCCAGGGAAACAATAATACTGCATACTTAATTTAGTTCTGGCATCCATAAAAAATCACCTGTTAGGATTATTTTATTATTTCTCTATACATGTACATATGAGAACGCACTCACAATCACCAGAGAATACATATTTTGGAACACACATCAAGCCTCCTTTTTCTCAGAGACTATAAAAATGCCTTTGCTGTAAAAATAATTTGAACTTCTTTTAGTGCGATCTATAAATGCGGCCTTTGGGCCCAGTGTTTATGGCAGATGGAATGGCTCTATTTGGACTAGCTAAGAGGACATCAACATTCTGTAGGTATTGACACAGCAGCCGTGAGCTTCCATCTGGCCTTATGCCTGCGCAGGAAGGATGAATTTGTGTAAAATTTGAAAACATAGCTTAATGTGTAGTTGCACAGGGAATTCCCTTTTGATATAAAAGTTTATTCATTACAAATCCTTGCTATATTTTTATACATATATAATGTGTATATATACAGTCCCTGGTTTGCAAAGAGTCAGACATGGCTGAGCATGCACACACGCATACATGGCACACATATCTAATACCCTACAGTTGCTTCCTACACGCATTTTTCATCTCTTTTCATATACTCTGAAAGCTGTATCTATTACTTTCTTTTTGAAGTCTTATTCCTTTAGGTGAATTTAATCTTTATCTTAATGATCTTCAGTTTAAAGAAATTATTAATATGTCATCTTTTATTCTCAGTATCACATCAGTTTCCTTCATAGTTATAACACATTGCTATACACATCAATGTGTTTTCATTTGGTTATTTTTCTTTTCATTTGCTGCATTTATTTATTGTATTTATTGAGCATTTTTCTGACTCATTTAAACCTAATCCCCCTCACACACAGTTACTGATCTTGCCATAATTTAGCATCATTTCTCTATCTAATAAATACAATTCTTCAAGGGTGTGATTAGATAAGGCTACTTTCAATGCATTTTTACAACCAGCTATTATTGGAAGAAACTATTGCACACAATGAAATAACTGTCCATTTTGCAATATTGACTCAGATTAATTTCTTAGTCTACAGTTCATTAGATAGATCAGAGATTTGAGGTACACTTTAACCCCCCATTTAATTGCCTCAGTTTCTTTTTCTGTGAAGACCAATCAATCCACAGAGGCAGTGAACTGTTAGATACAAGAAAATGCAAGATTAAATTGTCCCAATGATGGCTGGAAGAGGGAAATCATTTGCTCACTCGTAGCCAGCTTTGTAATAAAGAATGGCCTGCACTGGATTTTTTTTTTTTTTTTTTTTTGTATCTGCTAGACTTTGCTCACCCATGGCCCTCTCCTCACAAACTGAAATCCTTTGTAGTATGTAAAGAATTCAGATACATTGGCTGGTGTTAGAGCGACTCTGCATTGCTGGGAGAGGGGCTTGGGGACCCTGGGAGCAGGCTTTCATTTCAGCCCCAGAGGAAGCTTGAGAACAGCGACTGTCCTCCCAGTTCAGTTCATGCTGCCGCTTCTCATGAAAGGGGTGGGAGTTAATTTCCCCTTTTCGCTTCTTAACATCTGATAACAACTGACTTAAAATAAAGATTCTCTTTTTCTGATCCCTTTTTCTTTCCTGCCTGCAGTGCAAAAAGAGATTGTGTTGGTCAAAACAAACAGCAGGAATACATTCCCTGTATTCCTAACATTTTCCCTGTATTCCTAACATTTTCCAAGGCTGAATTTAAGCAGAAAAGATGTACCGTGGTGAGGATGTGTGCTGAGAACCACCCTGCAACCTATGTTTGGGAGACCTTAGCGAGTTGCACACAAGCTTGGAAATATGCTAAATATTCAGGAAACATTATGGCATATCTGAAATGAAAAGAAACCTCCATCCAAACAGTCCTATAAGTTAATTTTGACTTAAATTATGTTATTTTATTATTGTTGTTAAATTGTTGTCAGTCGTTAAATTGTTGTCAGTTGCTAAATTGTGTCTGACTCTTGGTGACTCCCATGAACTGCAGTCCACTAGGCTCTGCTGTGCATGTGATTTCCCAGGCAAGAATACTGGAGTGGGTAGTCATTTCCTTCTCCAAAATTATGTCGTAAGATTGAACTCTAATTTTCCCCTGTAGATCATGCCTCGTTGTTACCTTTTGAATGTGATAAGCTTATGTTGAAGACATGATATATGATTTTTTAAATTATTTTTATTTGCAATCACAACCATGATCATTTCAAAAATTCACTAAAATGAGAAAGGAATGTAAGGAAATAGTAAAGGGAAATGGTATTTCAGGGAGAGGTTAAAAAAAAGAGGTAATCAGTTTGATGACCACATTTTCATTTCAGGTCAGTTACTAGGCTACTGGGCTTTGTGGTAATTTGTTCATTCTCGTTTCATTAAATTGTAATTACTTCTGATATCTCTAACTTTATCCCTTTGGCTGGCTCCTCTATTAATTAAGCCTTAAGATCCTTTAGGAGATGAATAATTCTCCACTGGACAGTGTTAAGTTGAAGTCAAGAGGTGATAAAAGAAAATTAAGAGTAAAGTCAGAAGTTATTACTTAACATAGTTCAAGACGTAAAAATTAGAAAGAACAATGTATTTTTCCTTAATTATTCATTTTCTTATTATTTTCATTCTTCCTATTCTTTTGTCTGTGAAGATACTATGGTCTAGCCTCTAACAAGAATTGTGTGTGTGTATCGTTATATGGAGCTTCTTCCAAGAGTCAGATGAATTTCTCCTGTGCATTAACTTGGAATTTATCTGATATCTAATTAGAAATATCTTTCTGGAGATGGAATTTCAATAGTCGAATACTCACTATGGTAGATGGAAGAAGCAAATCTGATTCCAAACTTTATGGATTAAATAATGTTGTTCAACATAAATGAATACTGACCTCCTTGGAATCATGCAATGATGATGGCATTTCTGATGAGTGTTCATTTTACTTATTTTATGGTATTTATTCTAGGGCTTAAAGGATTGCAACTAATCTTACAAGTATCATTTTACCCATTCTCATGATTTTGGTTTATTTTAATTTACAAGATTTCAGACTTTGAAAGGCTCTTGGTAATTATCTCATTCAATTCATATATTAAAAGGGAAGAAATGACAGCATGGTGCTTAAATGGCTTGTTGCAATTATCAGCAGTCTATACTGTTATGATTAAACAATAATAATAACAGCAATATTAGCAAGATGATGTCTAAGATCTTTAACTCTTAAATAAATTATCTTTCCATCCTGCCTCTTGGAAAGAAGATATGACAAATACCATAATATGTTTCAAGAATTTTGGAATGAATTATAAATGCAAAGGAATTCCCTTCAAAGAAATATTCCTGACTCATAATGTAACCTGAAAATTCCTGAGTATGCACAGATGTTCAGGGCACAAAGATGAATTACAGTTAGAGAATTATGTGACTAGTGAGCGAGCATGCTACAGCCAAAGATTCCTTTATGTGTTACATTTGCTCAGATCATCTTTTCTCAGCTGTGTGGTATGTCCTGCTACTGAACAGATTAAGACTGTAACACCTTTTCAAGCTTAAATAGAATAATTCTTTTGCGGTCTTTTCTTAAATTCTTTATTTCTTCCATCAACTTGAGTACCGTAGGCATTAAGTCCCAAATCCATTCTAACTTCCAGTCTTCTCAATTTTGTCTTTCTACTTCCTCATTCTCAGCTGAAGATATTTTAAGATGTTCTCCTTTATCAGTTCTCCATACTCCAGCTATATTTTCCTTATTTTAGTCTCTCCAGTATTTAATTTCTTTATTGCCCCTAGCTGTTACTTTTGTATCCAAAACTTGCTCCAGTTGCCAAGGTACTCTACTCATCCCTCAGGACTCAACTAACATAGGCTTTCCTCTGGAAGAACTTTGCTTAGTCTGAAGGCCAGGTGAACACTTCACAAACAGTGTCCATAACTCCCGCTGTGTTTATTTTTGCCACACTCACTAAGATAATGATGATGACAGTGCACAGGAGCAGGTGAATTAAACATCTATTAGGAGTACTCTATAAAGCCTTGTGATCAACTGGTCATACCTAACTAGTGAGTCAAAAATCAGTCAAGGATAACTCTGGGTTTGGAGATTTGGGGATTGGATGGGTTTGGATGTCACTCAGTTTCAAAAAAAGATAATATAGAAAAGCAAATTACATGCAAAGAAAATGAGTTCCAATTTTCTGATGTGGCAAGAAAGAGATACTAGAATGTTTGAGATTGACCTCAGAAAATGCATTTATAAAGGAGATATAAATTATAAATTATAGAGGAGTTATATTGGGGAATCATCAGCATAGAAATAATAATAGAAGTCAAGATTGAAAATAAGAAGTTCCCAGGATTAGAAGGATGTTCAGGTTTCAGACTGGAACCTTGGAGAAAAACCACTACTTAAAAGTAGAGGCTGGACAGAATCACTCTCTCCTCTAATCTTCACTTTGCTCTTGCCTGAGATGCTGAGCTGACCTGTTTGGGCCACATGTGATGGTGCCCTTACCCTCTAGTGTTAGGTATTATTCACCCAATTGAGAAGGAGGCAATTGTAAAAAAAAAAATAATAAGAAAAATAAATCAGTAGAAAGAGGAATAGTTCAGAGCTTCTATTTTCTCACATCCATCTTTGTGGGTTCTCAAAGCATTGACATATCCCATAACTAAAGGTCACATTTTCTACAGAGCTCAACCAAAGCCTCTCTGTCCCCAAGTCCTGGTAACCTCTTCTGTTTGCACTGTACGCCTAGGAGTAGTAACCCTCAGAAATATTAAACCTAGGGAACTACACTGCCCTATTCATCTCCTTTGCTCCACTTTTGTAAATAGTCCCTGTATTAAATCTTCTCGATTTATCCAATTTATGTGTGCCATCTGTTTCCTGTCCTGACCCTGGTTGACACATAAGCAGAGATGCAGAAAGTAAAAATGTGTCACAAAAGGCAAGTGTGAAAGAGCTTCCAAGTGACAAGAATAGTCAACAGTGGTAGACATGGCAGAAAGGTCATATCGGATCTGACAATTAGGAGGTTCTCACTGACCTCAGGAAGTAAGTTTCTAGTTGCTTGCTACAGTAGGATTATGAATGAATTAATCATGCTATGAATTAAGAGTATAAAAGCTTTGAAGCAGGACGAACAAAAAGTACAAAGTGTTGGGAACCTTGACTGTGATGATATGGAGAGAAAGAGATATAGGAGGTCAAAAATGATATATTGAAAGGAACTAGAACATTTTTATATATGGAAGGAAATAAGCCAGTTGCAAAAAGAGTTTAAAGGCAATAGATGGGCAGCAAAATTTATAAGGAGCCTACTGCAGTTGTCCAGGTGAAGTAAAGGTAGATACTTGGACAAAGCTGACAGCAGGGAAAATGAAGTGAAAGGAAACAAGTCATGTTTGAGAATAGCATTATACAGCAAGATAACAGTACTATGACAACTTATATAGAGGATTTCAAAATCATTGTACAATCAACTCCTTTATATATTGTTAATTTAGAAGGAAATAACTTATTTTATCTTGGACCACCTCTTGTTTTAATTTCAGAACTTTCAAAAAGTTAGAATGATGTTTAATTTTATTTATTTTTATGTTCTTAAGCTGTCTATACATCCAGTTGTTAGAAGTCCTTTACGATTGAGTTTACACACTTACTTTTTTGAACATTTCTGCAAATCTGTTTTAGTCTTTCATGAAGAAAGGACACATTCCTGTGCTATATATAAACCTAATAAATCAAGCTGTAAGCATATATACTGTATTTTTAATAGCTTTTCTGTTAAACCCCTATTTAGCCACACTAAGTAAATTCTTGTGTATTCTTTACTTTTATTCCTTTCAGTAACGAGCCTTCAACAATTTTCATCTTACTAATCTAAGAGAACAGTATTAGTAGCAAAAGTGGATGCAAAGATTTAGCTGGAAATCAAGAGCCTCATGTTAAAAGCAAAATCTCTGTGTAAATAGACTGCCAAGATGACAGTGTATTAATAAGTTCATACTGTTGTTTTTCTCTCAGATTAACACCAGGGAACCTAATTGTGAAGAAATCACTGATTCCATGAAACACTACAAAAATAGCAAAGCTTCTTGAGAAGTTCTGGGAAAACTGAAAGCTTCTTTAACTTAGCGATGATTCTTTCAAGAAAAATTTATGTTAGGGGATTTTCCACAGAATGTCAATGCTGTTTCTCTTAGTGCAATGAGTTGGAAAAAAATTCCAAAATTTTGTATAAAGTCATTGACCAACATTTAATAAAGATGATAAGGATTTAAAAATTCTAGAAATTATTTTTCTATTAAACACAACTTAGTTGAAATAAATATCTGTTTAGGATGGCAAAGGCACAAGGTAGTGACTGCAGAAATAATTTAGCACTTGACAATACTCAGAAAATATTTTTCTTAAATCATACTTCAAAGTCTTGAATGTGGACTGCTAAATTTTAAAAATATAATTGCAATGATGTTAGTATTATATTAGGTAAAGTATAAGGTAAGACTATCTTGCCACAACACATGAAAATACAGTTGTTCCATTTGGAGAATAAGTACTCTTTAGACTTCTGAGTTCTTCATGCTCTTTTTTCTGTGTGTATATTTTCACATAGCTCTGATCATGTGCTGCATGATCATGTGTAATGAGAAAATCCTGTTTTGCAAACTTGATTCTTTAGTTGACTGTGGAAAGAGTAAACCCCAGATAATTGCTAACTGGTACACTGATGTTGGCTTAATGGAAATCCATTTTTTAGGTATCTTAACTAGACTATTATCCAAAATTGTACACACTATCTGTGAACAAATAATGCCATCAGTGGTCCTGAGGAGCCCCTTGTGAGCCTCAAATGGTGGATACTTCTTGCCTGGCTCACACCCCAGAGACCACCAGATGTCAGAGTATAGGTTTTTGATTATTTAAATAGCTAAGAATTCAGAAAACATGTACAGGGACGAAGGAGAGTTAAATGTTACACTATCATGAAATCTATGGCATGTAGAAAACATGAGTCTGTATTCTCATTTAGTACAAATCCAATGAACTAATTTTGTTCTTGTTCAGTCACCAACTCAGTCTGACTCTTTGTGACCCCATGGACTGCAGCATGTCAGGCTTCCCTGTCCTGCACCACCTCCCCCAGAGTTTGCCCAAGTTTATGTCCATTGTATCGGTGATGTCATACAGCCATCTCATCCTCTGTCATTCCCTTCTCCTCCTGCCTTCAATCTTTCCCAGCATCAGGGTCTTTTCAAATGAGTCAGTTCTTCGCATCAGGTGGCCAAAATATTGGAACTTCAGCTTCAGCATCAATCCTTACAATGAATGGCCAGGGTTGATTTCTTTTATGATTAACTGGTTTGATCTCTTTGCTGTCCAAGGGACTCTCAAGAGTCTTCCCTAGCACCACAGTTCAAAAGCATCAATTCCTCAGTGCTCTGCCTTCTTTATGGTCCAGCTGTCACATCTGTACATGACTATTGGAAATACCCTAGCTTTGACTATACAGACCTTTGTTGGTAAAGTGACATCTTTGGATTTTAATACACTTTGTCATAACTTTCCTGCCAAGAAGCAATCATCTTCTGATGTCATGGCTTCAGCCACCATCTGCAGTGATTTTAGAGCCCAAGAAGAGGAAATCTGTCACTGTTTCCACCTTTTCCCCTTCTGTTTGCCCTGAAGTGATGGGACTGGATGCCATGATCTTAGCATTTTTAATATTGAGTTTTAAGCCAGCTTTTCCATTCTTCTCCTTCACCATCATCAAGAGGCTCTTTAGTTCCTCTTAGCTTTCTGCCATTAAGGTATTATCATCTGTATGTCTGATGTTGTTGATATTTCTCCTGGCTCTTGATTCTAGCTTGTAACTCATCCAACCCAGCATTTCGCATGATGTGCTCTGCATAAAAATTAAATAAACAGGGTGATAATAAACAGCCTTATAGTACTCCTTTCTCAAGTTTGAACCAATCAGTTGTTCCATACAAGGTTCTAATTGTTGCTTCTTGACCCTCATGCAGAGACAGGAAAGATGGTCTGGTATTCCCCTCGCTTTAAGAGTTTTCCACAGTTTTTTATGATCCACATAGTAAAAGGCTTTTGTGTAGCTTCCCTGGTAGCTCAGATGATAAAGAATCTGCCTGGAATGCATGAGACACAGGAGATGAGTGTTTGATCTCTGGGTCTGGAAGATTCCCTGGAGGAAAAAATGGCAACCCACTCCACTCCAGTATTCTTGCCTAAGGGGGATCAAGGACAAATTTCTCATGTATAAATACATGGCATACAAAAATTAAGTTACAAATAAGATAATAGCTGAAAGGATACATTTTGAAGTATCACTGGCCTCACTCCTACCCCTAAGATATCTGCATCCCCTTAAAAAAATTCAAGAATAGGTTTTAAGTTGCTACTTTTACTCTATTTAAAAAAAAAATTAAGCTGTGCTAGTCAAACTAAAGGCAACTAAGCAGAGAGTGTTATTATGATTATTAGAAATAATAATAACATTTAGAATTACTGAAACTGTTATTGCTTAATAGGCTGAGTTAGTTTAAGCACTGAGCTTCCTCATAATCCTAAATGCAAATTGTGATATTACATTCAAATTACCATTTTGTTCTATTTGTAATATGAGTGGGGACTGCAAAGTTTATTTAAGTTGCTTCATTACCCAGAATATTTCACATAATTGCTATTAACTATAGCAATTTCTTCTCTCTAATATGGCCGAAAGAAAAGAATTTTAATTCTTTTCTCAGTTGTTAATCAATTTCAGTGTTCACTTCCTAATAGGGAATGCTTGATAAAGCACTGCTCCTGTTCCTTGATCTCTTCCCCTTTCCCATCACTGTTGAATGGGAATCAAACTACAGACCACTTACTGATTAGCTGAAAATCTCTAATCATGTTATTTTGGAGTGAGAGTAATTTGTGCAATAGGATAATAATTTCTTCATAGTAGAATGAATATTGAACAATGATTAGTATGGAATTAAAAAAATAAACAACTTAAAAGCAAACAAAACAAGGGGAGAGGCTATTTTTTTTTTTAATTTTATCAACTGCATGAAAACTTGGCATTACCTCTGTGCTTTCTTTTTGAGAATGATATTCAGGAAAACCCTCTAGAAGTATATATATGGAATAAGAAGGTATTTAAGCTTTTATGATCTAGGAGAAGGAAAACAGGGCAGGCAGATAGAACCGGACATTAGAATCATTTTGCCTTTCCTTTACCTGTATTTATTTATTTATTTTTGCCTCCCAAATAAGGGCAGGGACAATCTTTATATTATTCCTGATGATTATAGCCCATCAGGTTCCACCATCCATGGGGATTCTTCAGTCTAGAATACTTGAGTGGGTAGTCAAGCCCCCCTCTAGGAGATCCTCCCAACCCAGGGATCGAACCCGAGTCTCCTGCGTCTCCTGCATTCCAGGTGGATTCTTTACCCACTGAGCCACTTTAAACTATTCCGTGTTGCTTCGATCACCAGGTCTGAAAAGTTTCCACATATGTTAGAGACATTTTTATCCAAAAGGGTTAAAATAAATATACCTTCCCACTTACTTATCTAAAAGGTTGTTCTGAATAATTTAAATAGATGTCTCTATTTGACTGGATTTCTTGGTATTTAAACACAAAATACAATATTTTCACTGTTGTGGGAAGATAGTAAGGAAAAGATGGCTCCGAGAGACACAGAGCAATCTAGCAATTTCTCAGGCAGCAATGATATTGTTCTTTCACAAGTGTAACCTTGTACCTTCTAGAACACATAAAACATCTAAGGAGTATTTTAAGTAGCATTAAAACCCAGCTAAACAACAGCAATTTTTTTTTCCTAAAGTCTTTAGCATAGAGTTTGTCCTTTAACTTTGGAGGAAAGCGAGGTAGACATATTGATATTTTTTCCAAACTAGGTATCAAGCTACAGCATGTAAGTATACGGTACCAAGAATGCTCCCTGGTAAAAGGAAAACCCTTCTCCTTTTGAACTGATAGTTCTTTTAGGTTTCAAAGATGAGGTGTCTGTACTTCACCATATTTTTATTCTCTAAACCAAGATATTCTGAAAATAAAAGACAATGCTTGTCTTAATGCTCTCAGGACAAGTTTAAATCAAGTTATTTCCACAATTAGAACTGTAACCCACCCTATGTTTTATTGGCTGAGGAGCATCCACATAATTTAATAGTTATCTCATGAGGGTAAATATCTAGGAACAAGTTACAAACATTTTGCGTGAAAGAGCTATTTCAGTGGATTCCTTTTCTCCATGTTTACAGTTGTGACTCAGGGCATCTGTAAACCAAAAGGGAAAATTGGTTACTCAACTTAAGGGCCTGTGGATGAAAATAGGTGGCTCAGTGGTACAATGCGGGGCCTGTGGGTTAAGTCCCTGGGCTGCAAATATCCCCTGCAGAAGGAAATGACAACGCACTCCAGTATTCCTGCCTGAGAGATCTTAAGGACAGAGGAGCCCGGTAGACTACAGTCCATGAGGTTGCAAAAGATTTAGACATGACTTAGTGACTGAACAACAGCAACAGCAGCCTATTTTGGTTTAGTCTGAGAAACACCTAAAGCTCCATTGCTCTGAAATTAAAATGAGCTTCTCTCGTTTCTAAAAAATGCACAAAAAATTCCAAGTTTATGATTAAAATGCATCCTCCTTATACCACTGAGGGCCTTCACCTTTGAAATTGTTAAAGACTCCCCCAACAGAGCAGATTGCACCTAACTTCTTGCAGGGTAAAAAGCAGTCGTTTGTCACAAGTCTTTTTCCAGTTTTCCCCCTCTTATTTTGTATTCCACTGTTTTGTTTTAATCCTCCTTTGTTTTCTTTGGCTGCTGAAGCCAGAGCGCCTTGCCTTTGGCAATAAAAGCTTATGAGCAAACAATGTCTGTGCTTTGGAAAGAAAACCTTCCCCAGCCTGCACCTCCAACTGTGCCCTTCTCCGAAGTCCTGAGCCTCTTCCTAAATTGGAACCCCAGGAACTTGGCCAAGATTGCATGCTGCCAGGCAGGCACCGTTGGGCCCGTCCCTATCGATTGGCTTTGGGTTCTCCTATTTTCTGTCAGTTAGTGATCCTGTCGCGAGCTTTGATTCCTCATTACCTCAGTTGCAAATTCCATGAGCAAATCACCCCTGCTGCCAGAGCGCCCAGGATTTGAAACTGACAATACCGGATCAATGTCTCAGGGGCGCAGCCCTGAATTTCAATAATACAATTAAATTCCTTGAGTACAAGATTCATCCAGATTGTCAATTCTGCATTTTCTGCACGTTCAGTCTGCGAAACTACTCGCTCCCCACCCAACACACACACACACAACCTGAGCACAGTGTTCCTGTCAGTTCATAAAGAAGGGGAAAGACTTGATTGTGAACCTGAGGGAAAGATAATCAAATGTTGAACCCGCTGAGCCTGTTAGATGAAACTGTTAACAAGGCTTGTTCAAATCACCAGGGGGATGCTGTGCCCGGATGAAGATCTGTTCAGTTCTGAAATATGTGAGCAGGGTTAGACGGATAAGGAGGGCTCACTGCTTGTGGCTGAAGCTGCGGAGCAATCCTTTCGAAGGATTTTGCCTGTTCCCTCAGGAGTCACTTCTGCACACAGATTCACTTGAATCTGGTTAAGCTTGATTCTGAGAAACAAAGCTGACAGAGAAAGAGTCATAAAAGAGGACCACTGGTTTCAATTCCAGTTTTCCCCAATCCAAGACAAACATAGCGAAATAGCAAAGCCAGAGCAATTAATCCCTTTGTGTGTGTGTGTGTGTGTGTGTGTGTGTGTGTGTGTGTGTGTGTGTAATTTTACAGTAGGCTAGGAAGAAAGAGAAGTAAAAAGCCATAGTCCCTGTGAACAGAGGCCGTCTCTCCTGGATGCGATAGTAAGGCTCAAGTGACAGCACGTTTCTTTCACTGGACTTGACTTTCAATTTATTCATGACCTTAAGACAATGAGAACTTTATAAACCTGCATCCTTCCTTCACTACACAAAGCTTAGTATTCTTGCTTTTATTTCACTAGTTATCCCCTCTGGAGCTCCTTCTCTCCCTACCTGTGACCTCACTGAAGGATATTAATGAATACAGGCAACTTCCTGCATCTGGTGTGAGGAGACCAAGCCGCTGGGACTGATAAAGCATTTCCAGTCCTGGAGTCATTATCAGTTTTTATTCACAATAGTGCACCATTGCAATCAGAGTGCATGTTAAAGTTCCTCTACTTCTGAATTCCCTACTCCAGGAAACCTTTGCTATTCAAATCTGACACCCAAGGTCACTTGAAATATACATTTAGCAGTAAACTGCCAAATTATCTATCATGGAACTACACTCAAATTTTGTAGGTTTGGAGGCTGTGTGCAATCAATTCCCATTGAGAGCAAAGATCTGCTTTAGTATTATTATGTATGTTCATTATTAATATTTAAAATAAATTCTCAAGTTAGATAAATGATATAGAAACACAGTTTAGTGTTGTGCTACAGTCACTTAAATAGGCTCTGATTTATTTTTAATGCATATATGGAATGCTTAAGGGGGAAAATTATGTTCTAAACAATATCCGTTTTACTTTTTTTTAAATCCTTATTCAGGCATTGCACTTGTGTGTGTATATGTGTGTGTGTGTGTGTGTGTGAATGTGTGTGTGTGTCTGTGTCTATGTTGAAAAATTCATGGAGCTTAGGATGAGAAAACTTGCCTCATTTCAGCAATGGCACTTTTATCCTATGTGATATTGAGAAATGCACTTTAACCTTTATTGCCTCAGTATCCATGTTTACAGAATGGAACAATAATATCTGTCCTCTTCTATTCAGGTTGTTTGAATTAAATAAGATATTAATAATTATCATAAAGCACTTTGTAAACTTTAAAACACTACACAAATGATAGTTTTAATATTAACTGCATTTCATTTTCACAACAAGAGTCAGAATCTGTGTCTTTTTCAGACACTGGTTTTTCCATATATTTTCTTGACTGAGGAACTCTGTTGTCTATGCCCTCTTTGTACCTGATGACTTTATTGAATCTGATTAAATATATTTCCCTGAAACCCGGGAAATATATTCTTCTGTGACTTCTGAGTGCTTACGAATTCTGGCCAAACCAAATTTTCTACCTTGAAGATTTCTCTGTTTTGAATCCAGATTTTAGCTCAGAGTCTTTAATATAACCAGTGGTGGTTGCAAAAGACAATGCAGATGCACGGTGGAGAGAGGCTACCTGGCGCCCAAAGTGAGGGTCGGTGGCCAGGAGGAGCTACCCCACATCCAAAGAGCAGTGGCTTCGTGGGCTCAGGAGGGCCGAGAGGAGCTACTCCAAGTTAAAAGTCAGGAAGGGCAGCCGTGAGGAGAGACCCCTTGTCCAAGGAAAGGAGCAGCGGCTGTGCTTTGCTGGAACAGCCATGAAGAGAGACCCCATGTCCAAGATAAGAGAAACCCAAGTAAGATGGTAGGTGTTGTGAGAGGGCATCAGAAGGCAGACACACTGAAACCATATTCACAGAAAACTAGCCAATCTGCTCACACGGACGACAGCCTTGTCTAATTCAATGAAACTAAGCCATGCCGTGTGGGGACACCAAAGACGGACGGGTCATGGTGGAGAGGTCTGACAGAATGTGGTCCACTGGAGAAGGGAATGGCAAACCACTCCAGTATTCTTGCCTCGAGAACCCCATGGACAGTATGAAAAGGCAAAAAGATAGGACACTGAAAGATGAACTCCCCAGGTTGGTAGGTGCCCAATATGCCACTGGAGATCACTGGAGAAATAACTCCAGAAAGAATGAAGGGATGGAGCCAAAGGAAAAACAATGCCCAGTTGTGGATGTGACTGGTGACAGAAGCAAGGACCGATGCTGTAAAGAGCAATATTGCATAGGAACCTGGAATGTTAGGTCAATGAATCAAGAAAAATTGGGAGTGATCAAACAGGAGAGGGCAAGAGTGAACACTGACATTCTAGGAATCAGCAAACTGAGATGGACAGGAATGGGTGGATTTAACTCAGATGACCATTGTATCTACTACTGTGGGCAAGAATCCCTTAGAAGAAATGGAGTAGCCATCATGGTCAACAAGAGTCTGAAATGCAGTACTTGGATGCAACCTCAAAAATGACAGAATGATTTCTGTTCGTTTCCAAGGCAAACCATTCAATATCATGGTAATCCAAGTCTATGCCCCAACCAGTAACGCTGAAGAAGCTGAAGTTGAATGGCTCTATGAAGACCTACAAGACCTTTTAGAACTAACACCCAAAAAAGATGTCCTTTTCATTATAGGGGATTGGAATGCAAAAGTAGGAAGTCAGGAAACACTTGAGTAACAGGCAAATTGGGCCTTGGAGTACAGAATGAAGCAGGACAAAGGCTAATAGAGTTTTGCCAACAGAATGCACTGGTCATAGCAAACACCCTCTTCCAAACACAAGAGAAGACTCTACACATGGACATCACCAGATAGTCAACACTGAAATCAGGCTGATTATATTCTTTGCAGCCAAAAATGAGAAGCTCTATGTAGTCAGCAAATACAAGACCAGGAGCTGACTGTGTCTCAAATCATGAACTCCTTATTGACAAATTCAGACTGAATTGAAGAAAGTGGGGAAAACCTCTAGACCATTCAGATATGGCCTAAATCAAATTCCTTATGATTATACAGTGGAAGTGAGAAATAGATTTAAGGGACTAGATCTGATAGACAGAGTGCTTGATGAACTATGGATGGAGGTTCATGACATTGTACAGGAGAAAGGAATTAATACCATCCCCATGGAAAAGAAATGCAAAAAGACCAAAGGGCTGTCTGAGGAAGCCTTACAAATAGCTGTGAAAAGATGGGAAGTGGAAAGCAAAGGAGAAATGGAAAGATATTCCCATCTGAATGCAGAGTTCCAAAGAATAGCAAGGAGAAATAAGAAAGTGTTCCTCAGCTATCAATGCAAAGAAATAGAAGAAAACAACAGAATGGGAAACACTACAGATCTCTTCGAGAAAATTAGAGATACCAAGGGAACATTTCACGCAAAAATGCTCTTGAAAAGGACAGAAATGGTATGGACCTGACAGAAGAAAAAGATATTAAGAAGAGGTGGCAAGAAAACAAAAAAGAACTGTACAAAACGATCTTCATAACCCAGATAGTCACGATAGTGTGATCACTCACCTAGAGCCAGACATCCTAGATTGTGAAGTGAGGTGGGCCTTAGAAAGCATCACTACGCACAATGCTAGTGGAGGGGATAGAAATACTGTTGAGCTATTTCAAATCCTGAAAGATGATGCTGGGAAGGTGCTGCCCTCAATATGCCAGCGAATTTGGAAAATTCAGCAATGGCCACAGGACTAGAAAAGGTCAGTTTTCATTCTAATCCCAAAGAAAGGCAATGCCAAAGAATGCTCAAATTATAGCACCATTGCACTCATCTCACATGCTAGTAAAGTAATGCTCAAAAGTCTCCAAGCAGGCTTCAGCAATATGTGAACCATGGACTTCCAGATGATAAAGCTGGTTTTAGAAAAGGCAGAGGAACTAGAGATAAAATTGCCAACATCTGCTGGATCATCAAAAAAGCAAGAGAGTTCCAGAAAAACATCTAGTTCTGCTTTATTGAGTATGAAAAAGCCTTTGACTGTGTGGATCACAACAAACTGTGGAAAATTCTAAAAGAGATGGGAATACCAGACCATCTGACCTGTCTCTTGAGAAACCTGTATGCAGGTCAGGAAGCAACAGTTAGAACTGGACATGGAACAACAGACTGGTTCCAAATAGGAAAAGGAATATGTCAAGGCTGTATATTGTCACCCTGCTTATTTAACTTATATGCAGAGCACATCATGAGAAATGCTGGCTTGGAAGAAGCACAAGCTCGAATCAAGATTGCTGGGAGAATTGAGAAATATCAATAACCTCAGATATGCAGATGACACCACCCTTATGGCAGAAAGTGAAGAGGAACCAAAAAGCCTCTTGATGAAAGTGAAAGAGGACAGTGAAAAAGTTGTCTTAAAGCTCAACATTCAGAAAACTAAGATCATGGCATCTGGTCCCATCACTTCATGGCAGATAGATGGGGAAACAGTGGAAACAGTGATTGACTATTTTTCTGGGCTCCAAAATCACTGCAGATGGTGATTGCAGCCATGAAATTAAAAGACATTTACTCCTTGGAAGGAAACTTATGACCAACCTAGATAGCATACTGAAAAGCAGAGACGTTACTCTGCCAACAAAGGTCAGTCTAGTCAAGGCTATAATTTTTCCAGTGGTCATGTATGGCTGTGAGAGTTGGATGGTGAAGAAAGCTGAGTGCCAAAGAATTGATGCTTTTGCACTGTGGTGTTGGAGAAGACTCTTGAGAGTCCCTTGGACAGCAAGGAGAACCAACCAGTCCATCCTAAAGGAGATCTGTCCTGAGTGTTCATTGGAAGGACTGATATTGAGGCTGAAACTCCAATACTTTGGCCACCTGATGGGAAAAGCTGACTCATTGGAAAAGACCCTGTAGCTGGGAAGGATCGGGGGCAGGAGGAGAAGGGGACGACAGAGGATGAGATGGCTGGATGGCATCACAGTCTAGATGGACATGGGTTTGGGTAGACTCCAGGAGTTGGTGATGGACAGGGAGGCCTGGTGTACTGTGGTTCATGGGGTTGCAAAGTGTCAGACACAACTGAGTGACTGAACTGAAGGAGATTTCCAGAGGTGGTGCACAAGCTTTTGATATTAAGATATTAAAACTGATATTATTATCTCTCTCACCCTCAGCACATTTTTGCTATGTTCTACTTCCTATGATACCAGTATTTCTTTACTGTTTAAACCAGAAGGTATCTAGGCATAGTCCTTGACTGGTCCGCATCTTCATAATCTCTATATCTCCTTAATGATCATGTCTGATTCTACTTTCTAAACAGCTTCTGTAATCAGCCCTTTTATTCATATCCTGAACAATGTTTTATACCAAACCATTAAATACTTTTGCTAGAACATTGTATGCATGCTATATCACTTCAGTTGTGTCCAACTCTTTGTGATTCATGGACTGTAGACCACCAGGCTTCTCTGTCCATGGGATTCTCCAAGCAAGAGTACTGGAGTGGGTTGCCATGCCCTCCTCCAAGATATCTTCCCAACCCAGGGATCCAACCTGTGTCTCTTGTGTTTCTTGCATTGGCAGGTGGGTTATTTACCACTGGTGCCACCTGGGAGGCCCATTTGGATTCTGACTCTGCATAAACTTGCACTCCAACTAGGATAATCTTCCTAAACAGAGATCTTATTTGTGTGCATTGTCAAGGTTAAATTCTTCAGTGATTTTGCTTTATCCTATCATTAAGTCTAAGAAAATTATATATTGAAATGTCACTTCATACTTCTGTTGTTTCGTTTCTCCTTATTGTATTAAATATTCTAGTATTTATTTTAATTTGAATTTTAAGAATTACCCCCACTGTCCTTTTAAATGAACCAATGAGTGAAAAGATCAATGTCTGAATGCATGAGTGAATATTTGTAATGAAAGCTATTTGAATTTAGACAAGTAGAAATATACACAATTGTTTAGGCTTGGAGAACAGTGCATAGCAATATAAAATATGGTAACTCTACTATCCTTCCATTACGTTTATTCATTTATGTCATGATTTTTATCTCCCTTAGCACTATTGACATTTCAAACCAGATCATTTTTTTGTTTTTGTGAGCTGTTCTGAGTACTGTAGGATGTTTTTCAGCAGCATCTTTGGCTTCTACTGTCTGGCACACCCCAACTCCCAAGTAATGCTATTTTAAAATGACTCCAGACATTGCCAAACCCTCTCTGAAGAGTACTATCACCCTCAGCGGGGAACCACAGACATTTAGCACCCCCAATTTTGTTTTCAAGAGGGGCTAATGGGAGTACTTGCTATCCTTGATTACCCTATCATCTGTGATTATTCACATTGAAGCCGAGCTGTGAATCAAGTCATTAGAAGATTTAAATGACTCGCCCAAAGCATAGTGGTCACTGCAGTATGCAAACAGCCATTTTCTGTCTTTTGGATCACCATGAAGTTTGAACTTCAGAAGTTATCTAGAATTAAAGACTTGAAATCTGTCTAATTTAGATTCAGAGGCCATTTTTGGTATTTTAACTAAAGGTCCTGAGAATAGCACCTTGGTATATGAAAAAGAAGGTAAGTACTTTATTTTGGGGCTTCCCAAATGGCTAAGGGGTAAAGAACCTGCCTGCCAAGCAGGAGACAAGGATTCGATCCCTGGGTTGGGAAGATCCCTTGGAGAAGGAAATGGCAACCCCCTCCAGTATTGTTGTCTGGGAAATCTCACGGACAGAGGAGCCTAGTGGGCTACAGTCTAGGGGATTGCAAAAGAATCAAACGTGACTGAGTGAATGAACAACAACAACTTTACATTTTACAAATCATACAAAGAGACAGAACTAGTTTGTTTAATTAAAATGAATTAACATCTCCAGAGATTCTGCTATCAGTTAAACACTGCCCTTCCTCTACAAATTGTAAAAGTCATAATGGACATCCTAAATCCATGTTAATGTTGATTAGTCTCTAAGGCACGTCTGACTCTTTGTGACCCCATGAACTGCAGGCAACCAAGTTCCTCTGCTCATGGAATTTTCCAGGCAAGAATACTGGAGTGGGTTGCCATTTGCCTCTGCAGGGTTTCTTCCTGACCCAGGGATCAAACCTGTGTCTCCTGCATTGTAGGTGTATTCTTTAATTCTGAGACACCAAGGAAGCCTGAGTACACGTTAAAAACAAACAAAAAACTCTATTGAAGCAACTGGTGTTTTAAAGGATTGAGCCAATTAGAAGTCTAATCATTTTGAAGTCTCTACAATTATAAAATATTTCTGAATCTTTGAGAGGGAAACGCACATTGCCAGAAATGTTATCAGTCTTGCTCATTTAACTGACCTACCAGGAGGTTGCATTCTAGGATCTATTTCTTATCATGGAAAAAGTTTACTTTTTAATATCTATGCTCCGTGACTGCTCATCCTATCAAGAAGAATTGTATTGCAAATAATCATGATCCTGGCTGCTTTTGTCTGTGGCTGAAGCTGAAGCCATCCAATTAATATATAGTGTTCAGGGAAAATAGCTCATTTTAAACCAGGGTCTTAGGCAAAGGAAAGGACAGCCTTTTATTAACTTTGTCCCTTGTCTCTAGACATATTTATTGCATTCTTCTGGAACAAAAATAATAGAAGCTCAGGCATAAGGCCATGTGTGCAAAAAAAGAGAAAACCTCTCAGGTGCCATGAATGTAAATGGCTCTGTCATTTGATGAGAAACACTGTGGTTTGAAAATCTGAAAATGACTCACAGGATTTAGAAATACCTCTTATAAAATATAAACATTTGATGATTAAAAAGAGGATGATGTGGAGATAACAGCAATATCTTCGTTTGTCCTTGCAGCTACCTATTTAAGTTTGGTTTATGTATCTACTTCTATTAAGCATGGCCAGTAAGTTTTTATTCTTTAATTTGTATATGAAATGGAACAAATCTTATTTGTCACTATGAATTTAAATGAAATTTTAATATATTTACCTGCCACAAGTTCACAGTCATCTCTACTCCAATTTCACTCTCGATTTTTGGTGTATGTTTATTATAAAATGTAGGTCTTTACCAACTCTTATTTCTGAAGTTATTGTATCAACTACTCTCATCGATTTTGTGTTTTTCCCATAGGTGTCAAATTTTTTCAAATATGTCTAAATATGGGACTCTGGGAGAAAGTTATAAAGTGCAATTTCGGTTCATGTCAAAAACATTAACTTAGAGATACAATGTTGTTAACACATCTCAGGCAAAATACTGCCCAGAGATTTAGGGATTTGGGTACTGAAGCCTGAGCCAAAATTTGTGGCGCTATAGGCAGTCATCCAGGAGGCAGAATGTTGGGAATAATTTTAAATCAATGCCAGGCAGAGTGGCAGACTATGACTTAAATCTGAATATATTCTAGAGCTTAAAAAACCTAGTAATTGCCCAATATGGTCACTCAGAAAGAGGACAGAAGTCTTCGACCTGACCTAATGGTCAGAAGGAAGTCACATGTTCAGAATGAACTAATCGCAGGGGTGGGCAGGAGAGGTTATGCCAGACTGGAAGCTGAGGATAGATCTCTTTTTCTTGCTCAGACACGGTGACTTGAAAGTAACTGATCCTGAGTGATAAAAAACAAAACAAAGTAAACAGACAACAACAACAACAAACTAAGGACTTGAGAACACAGAAAATATTTTTTCCCATTCACTACTACATGTTTGGAAAGAAAATATGAGGCATTTCAATCCATTTCCTTTTCTTCTCCTTAGCATCTGTATTTTTCTTACTTTCTTTTTAAAAAAATTATTTTATATTGGAATATAGTTGATTTACAATGTTGTTAGTTTCAGGTGTACAACAAAGAAAGTTATTTAATTATGCATAATACATCTGTCTCTATCTATCTATCTATCAATATTGTTTTTCAGATTTTTCCCATATAGGTTATTACAGAGCATTGAGTAAAGTTACTTGTGCTATACAGTAGCTCCTATGTCCTTGTTTAAAAACAGTTTTATATATAGAAGTGTGTATATGTTAAGTCTACCTACCTTCCTAATTTAACCTATTCCCCCAATTTTTTTTCTTTGATTTTCAAAGTCTATGATCTGTTTGCTAAATTTGGAAAACTCAGCAGTGGCCACAGGACTGGAAAAGGTCAGTTTTCATTCCAATCCCTAAGAAAGGCAATGCCAAAGAATGCTTGAACTACCACACAATTGCACTGATCTCGCAGCTAGTAAAGTAATGCTCAAAATTCTCCAAGCCAGGCTTCAACAGTACGTGAACTGTGAACTTTCAGAAGTTCCAGCTGGTTTTAGAAAAGGCAGAGGAACCCAGAGATCAAATTGCCAACATCCGATGGATCATCGAAAAATCAAGAGAGTTCCAGGAAAACATCTATTTCTGCTTTATTGACTATGCCAAAGCCTTAGACTGTGTGAATCACAACAAACTGTGGAAAATTCTGAAAGAGATGGGAATACCAGATCACCTGACCTGCCTCTTGAGAAACCTGTATGCAGGTCAGGAAGCAACAGTTAGAACTGGACATGGAACAACAGACTGGTTCCAAATATGAAAAGGAATACATCAAGGCTCTATATTGTCACCCTGCTTCTTTAACTTATATACAGAGTACATCATGAGAAATACTGGACTGGATGAAGCACTTGATGAAGCTGGAATCAAAATTGCCAGTAGAAATATCAATACCTCAGATATGCAGATGACACAACCCTTACGGCAGAAAGTGAAGAAGAACTAAAGAGCCTCTTGATGAAAGTGAAAGAGGAGAGTGAAAAAGTTGGCTTAAAGCTCAGCATTCAGAAAACTAAGATCATGGCATCCAGTCCCAACACTTCATGGCAAATAGATGGGGAAACAGTGGCAGACTTTATTTTGGGAGCTCCAAAACTACTGCAGATGGTGACTGCAGCCATGAAATTAAAAGACACTTACTCCTTGGAAGGAAAATTTTGACCAACCCAGACAGCATATTGCAAAGCAAAGATGTTGCTTTGCCAACAAAGGTCCGTCTACTCAAGGCTATGGTTTTTCTAGTGGTCATGTATGGACATGAAAGTTGGACTATAAAGAAAGCTGAGCACAGAACAATTGATGCTTTTGAACTGTGGTGCTGGATAAGACTTCTGAGAGTCCCTTGGACAGCAAGGAGATCCAACCATTACATCCTAAAGGAAATAAGTCCTGAGTGTTCATTGGAAGGACTAATGTTGAAGCTGAAACTACAATACTTTGGCCACCTGATGGGAAGAGCTGAATCATTTGAAAATGATGCTGGGAAGGATTGGTGGCAGGAGGAGAAGGGGATGACAGAGGGTGAGATGGTTGGATGGCACCATCGACTCTATTGACCTAAGTTTGAATAAACTCTGGGAGTTGGTGATGGACAGGGAGGCCTGGCATGCTGTGGTTCATGGGGTCACAAAGAGTCAGACATGACTGAGCAGTTGAACTGAACTCATTTGTATCGTATTTTAGATTGCACATTTAAGTGATCTCATATTCTCTTTGTCTTTCTCTGCCTGCCTTCACTTAGTATGATTGCCTTCTTAGCTATATCTTTTCTTAACAAGACTTGACATAATCTTGGGAAGGAAATATGTATAGCAATAAATTCATCCAAAATCTTGTTCTAGATATTTTCTAGTTGGAAAGTTTTCACAAAAATGAGAAAATATTAGCAGGGATTAGCTATGGGATGTAAAGGAAGGGAACTTTTGACTTTTCAATTTTCCATACCCTTTGAATCTTTGTAATTGTTTTCATAATTTTATGATAAAACATAAAACAAATAGAAAAACATTATGAGTTTCCTGGTTCATTGACTTTTAGTGGAACAATGAAGGAAACTTAAAAATAACATTGGTAATCCATTTCTGTTCACCTTGAAAACGCATAGCCTGGTAACATTTCCAGTAGTTTGGATAAGAACAGACTTTCAGATCTGGAAAGAAGTTCACTCATTCTGTTTGCTTTTTAGTTTCATCAGGGTGATTTTTATTTTTTTTTTATCATATGGAAAGACATCTAGGACCTTATTATGATAAGGTTGTACACAAGGAGATTTTGGCTCATGTCAACATAACCTGGCGTTTCATTTCAAGGTATAGAGAGATGAGTCATGTGTTCAGGATCATATAGCAGTTACGAACAGATTCAAGCATGCTGAGAATCAAATTCAGGCCCATCACTTAATATTCTTGTTAAGTTGTAAGTTATCCTGTTATGGAGCTTCCTTGGTGACTCAGATGGTAAAGAATCTGCCTGCAACATGGGGGACACAGGTTTGATCCCAGGGTCAGGAAGATCCCCTTGAGAAGGGAATGGCTACTCAACTCCAGTATTCTTGCCTGGAGAATTCCATGGACAAAGGAGCCTGGCGGGCTACAGTCCATGGGGTCACAAAGAGCCAGACACAACTGAACCATTTTCACTTTTCACCATATTTATACTTCTAAAAATCTAGACTTGATTCCTAACTCCAAGGATTGCAGAATCTTAGTGGGTTAGTGAAAGTTATAACTGGTGTCTGACACACAGTAAACATTCAATAAGTTTGGCTGGTGACTGTTTGAAGCTGAAGTGAAACTTGAAGAAGAACATGAAATGCAACTTTGGAAGTTTCCAGATAAACTAGAAAATGTTAGCAGTTTATTCCATTCATAAGCACACATTTTTCTCATCATTCCACATTACCCCTTAGGTTGTAATTTGTGATTTTGCCTGTTAAAATAAACCACCCTCTTTGGAGGAATGATGTCTCTTTACCCTACTCCCTTCAGCTCCTCCTTTTGTGCCATAATGTGATCAAATATTCCTTACTATTTATTTTCAAACAATAAAAATGAGAATGGCTGCTGATTTCTTTAAGACATTTCCAAAGTTATTTGCCAAGATCAAGAATCATTAACTCATATTCTGCCTTTACCAAGTAAATATTTGGCAATAAACACTTAGGATATAACTGGATTTGTTGCAACTACAGTTTAAACAATTATTTTGGGATTAGCATGAATCCTAAATCAAAATGAATCACTAAAGAACTCAAAAGAGTTATGGAATATTTTTTGTGTATATGAAATTTGAAAAAATTGAAGAAAATTTTACCTCTTAGTTTTGTTTACTTGCATGCAAAGAAATTTTAGCCATGAAATGCTAGAAATAAGAACATTATATATTTATATATGATTTTTTCAATTATAATAGTCATCATATTTCAAAAATAATACATTGGGGAACTTTTAAAAGATAAATATTAAACTGTGTTTTCCTAGTTAATCTCAATGGGTATTTTTCAATACCTAGGTCATATAATTTATCTCTCACAAACAGCTTTTAAATTGATAGTATTTGAATAGTTCTTCAAGGTTAACACACAATTAGTATTTGTAAATATATCATGTGATTGTCAGTATTAAAATTTTCAAAATTATAACAAAAGATAAATAATTAAATTTTTCTTAAAGGAATTTATATTTTCATAAATATAAACAATCACAGAAGCACATAGATTGACCAAAATGTAAAATTCAGTCTGTAAAAAAAAATCTGCAAGTGAAACAGAGGCTGAATTACTTTTTCCAATTTCACATTTTGCATTGAACACATTAAAGGCTAAGATGTAATTTTATTTTATTTTTTTGTTGTTGTTGATGGCAATCATAAAGAAGAATAATTCCTATTCCACTACTATATTTTATTTTAGTGTAAAATTTTTAGAAATATTTTAAACATGACAGTATTATGAGAATTAACAATCACCACTTACAATATATAAAGAGCCAAACATCAACAAATGCTTACAATAAGAAACTCTCACCAAAGGCCATTGGTATGACTTGTCTGTTAAGGGCAAGTGGTGTGGTTCAAAACTAAGGTTATAAGACTTAGGGTTGAGTCAGACTTCACATTCTACGTGAACGTGTAGAAGCAGAATTGAATACAATAGTGTGTGGTTACAAGATTCCAAAAAGCTCCATTTTATTTAAGATAGGATGCAAAGCCCTCTTCTTGTTAGCAAAAATACTGTCCCCTTCTTTGGGGATGTATATGGCACTCCCATATTTCCCACTTTCTCTTCTCTGAGACTCTTACATTAGTTTCTGTAGAGATGGCTGATGTGATTGTTAAGGCTATGTGGTCACCAATGAACACCTGATTCCCATCAGTTTTCCTTATTTATATGCCACAGAACCATTAATTCCCATTCCAGCATCAAAGCTGTCTGGAACCCTAAAACATTCTTTGATGTGCTTTCCAATTACTCAGGATCACAGCACTCTCATACACCCTGAACATGGCCCTTTTTTCATTCCAGTGATCAACACTTTGGTGGAAAGCGCTGTGGGTCTCACAGGGTACAACCCAAGGAAGCCCTTTCATGTTTCCTTGAGTGTCCCTGAACTATGAGGGAGATGAAAACCTGGAACCTGGAATCCAGAGCTTTGGGATGGTCAAAGCACAGAAATCTTGTGCCATACCTATTTCTATGATCCCTGTCTCACAGAGAGGGACATTTGAAGCTCAGAGAGTAGTGATTCCTTAGATGTCACATACTATAGGAGGTAATGGGACCTGGATCTGAGTCCAGGTTCTTCTGTACTCAGGAATGACTGAGTGGTTCAGTACCCCAGGGGCACTGGCCAGATCAAAGCAGCATCTCTGACTGGCGTTGCCAGGGACCCTCTCTGACTTCTGTAGGAAAGGTAAAAAAGTGGTGCTGTAAAAGAAGACAGTTATAAGAAGGAGGAGTGAAGGAGTGGAAACAGCAGCCTAGATGATTTTTTTAAGCATGATGCATCTCCATGCAGTAATGGAGCCTTTTGTTACAATAAGACATGTGACAGTCAGCTTTATTTATGTCTCTTGCTTTTTGGAAAGAGAGATCAGGATGGTCCAGATATATTCTATAAGATGTAATTTTAAAAAACCATACCATGTACCAGAGAACTTTTTATTTTATATTGGAGTATAGCTAATTAACAGTATTGTGCTAGTTTCAGGTGGACAGCAAAAGAGCTCAGCCATAAATATAGATAAATCCATTCTCTCCCAAACTTCTCTACCATCAGAGAATTTATATACATAAATGACTACTCAGTAGTGATAAATCTTGGAAAAAAGTTCTGCTGCTGAACACAGCTAATGAAGTAAGCAATTAAATTATTATGTAAAAACGTTAACAGAAGTACACTCATTGTTAGATGAAGAGGGTAAAAATCATATTAAAAATCAAATATATTTGAATAGTACTAAGGCAGCTAGAAGATGAGGCCTCCTATCTGAAAAGGTTGATTATAAAAACAACATGAATAAAATGTTTAAAACCTTCAATAGTAGGAGATTTTTTTATCTGTGAGTACTTTAACAAGAAGAGATTCCCTGGTGGCTCAGTGGTAAACAATCTGCCTGCCAAGGCAAGAGATGGGCTTTTAATCCCTAGGTTGGAATATCCTCTGGAGAAGGAAATGTCAACTCACTCCAGTGTTCTTGTCTAGGAAATCCCATGGAGAGGGACAGAGGAGTCCATGAGGTTGTGAACAATTCGGACATGGCTTAGGGACTAAACAACAACAACAATATAACAAGATTCTTTGAATCCATATGGTTGGTCTTCTGATAGCAGAGAAATTCTGAATGACCTAAAAAGTAGAACTAAGAAACAAAAAACTCAGAATAAGTTTCAGCAGAAAATTATCATCTGATTTGTTAACATATGTGAGCCAGTAATGGTTCTATTTTTGTCATCCTAACATCTCATGGAAAATTTTCTGGTCTTTACCATTTGTATATGTGAAAGGTAGATCTTAATCTTTTCCACCAAAAATGTTAAAATCCAGAAAGAGTTACACTTCTCGCCAAGTTGAAGTGAAGTTTCTGAATTCATCCTTCCTTTTAAGCAATTAAGAAATGGACAAAATGTATGAAATAATGGTTTCAAGATATTGGGCATTAGGCAATGAAAACAGCTATAACTGAGAGATGGGGAAAAAATGAGGTAACCCAGTGGACTGATTTGAGAGCATTTTTAGGTGTGGCATTAAGAGAGATAAACCATATGGAGCCTGGGAGAATCCTGAGGTTAAGAAGAGAGAGGAGAATGAGGAAACTAGAATTTGCAGGAACAGAGCACTGGAGAGAAGACGGCCACACTACCCTCCAGAGTTTTGCAGAAGGTGCAGTTGAGTATCCAACAGAGTACTGATCTGTACAGGCCTGTGATGAATTTACACAAGGTTGGGGGAAAAACATGCCAGAAAGTGTAGGAGTAAACAGTGCCTCATGCTCACACATTACTACAAAAAGTCTCTGTTCCCACCAACCAGATTGGAAATCCTGTTATTTATGGGGAATTGGATAGACTACTCAACTCCAGTCTTGTGCAATACAATTAAAGACATTTTTGTAACAATCAACTGTTTCCAAGTAACTTAACTATGTCCCTTAACAAAGAATACTTACTGAAATTCATTCTTCAATATTTATATTGAATACAGCAATAATCCAATATTTACTGAAATAATTACTGAAATTCAACTATATTCCCTGTATCAAAAAAGTAAAATCCATGATGTTTGGTAATCAAAAATTGCTAGCAGACAGGGAGGTAGAAAATATGACTCACAATAAAGAGGTAGATCAATCATTTAAAACCAGCACAGATGTTAAAATTTGCAAATGAGGACGTTAAAATGGTCATTATAACTGAATATTGTATGTTCAAAATTTTGGTGGAGATGTGGATGATTGAAAAACCTAAAGATTCTCATTAAACTTCTAGATATGGAAATAAACTGGATCAAATTTAAGGCAAAGTAGATGCTACAGAAAATAAAAAGTTCAGTAAATTGAAAACATAGCAAAAGAAACAATCCAAAGTAAATATACAAAGAAAGTAATAAATATTTCAAGCAAACAAAAACTTCACAGAGTATTCATGAATTGTGGGTTAGCATGAAGCAGTATAATATCCATGAAACTGGAGGACAGCAGAGAGAAGATGCACGCATGTGTGTGTGTGTATATACACATATACATATATATGACATTTGTTTATACATAATATATGTGTTGTGTCAGTTGCTTAGTCATGTCTGACTCTTTGCATCTCCATAGACTGTAGCCCACCAGGCTGCTCTGTCCATGGGATTCTCCAGAAAGAACACTGGAGTGGGTTGCCATTTCTTTCTCCAAAAGGAATTATAAAAAGAAAGAAAGTGAAGTCGTTCAGTCCTGTCTGACTCGTTGTGACCCCTTAGACTGTAACCTACCAGGCTCTTCCATCCATGGAATTTTCCAGGCAAGAGTACTAGAGTGGGTTGCCATTTCCTTCTCCAATACATAATGTATATATTGTATACAATTACATATATAATGCTGTTGTTTGCTGTTTATTCACTAAGCTGTGTCTGACTCTTTTGCAATCCCATGGACTGCAGCCTGCCAGGCTCCTCTGTCCATAGGATTTCCCAGGCAAGAATACTGCAATGGCTTGCCATTTCCTTCTCCAAGGGATCCTCCCAATCCAGGGATCAAACATATCTTGAATTGACAGGTGGATTCTTTACAGCTTAGCCACCAGGGAAGCCCATATATATATATATAACAAGTACATGTATACATGTAAAATAATATTGTGTACATAAAATATTACATGCATATTTTAATATATTAAATATATACTTGAAGACTTACATGCTATGTACAGAGCTAATTTTTGCACCCAGAAAAAAGATACTCCAAAAACAAAGACAAAAGTAAGAGCTTTTCAGACACAGAAAAACTGAAACAATGCATATCTCTCATAAATATTAAAGAAAGCCATTTGAGCAGAAAAAAATGATACTGGATTGTAATCTAGATATACAGAAAGTAAAGAGTTATGACAATAGCATTTAATTTAAGTACATGTATTACTTCTTTAAATATTTTCAAAATGCAAATATAAGTATGAATACAATAATAACAATTTATTATGTAGTTTATGTTAAACATATGCAGTAGGAGCCCAGAGATCTGCACTGAAGAAATGGAAGTATTCAACTGTGAAATAGTAAAGTCTGTATGTGGAGTGGTATAATATAATTTGAAGACAGCTTATGTGGAGCTAAAAATGTAAAGTACAAATAAATACTAAAGCTACAACTAAGATGAGTTATGAATAATAACCGAATCAGATAAAATAGAATTTAACTCATACTTAATTTAAATAATAGTAGAGAGAAAGAAAGAGGTCACAATTAAAATTCAGAAATTACCAATTGTATAAAAATTTGCCTACAACAATGCAACCCCTATGTAGACATAAATAGGGTAAAAATAAATAGATAAAAAAGATTTTAACTCTGATAAAAAGAAAGCTGGAAGAACTATATTAATAGCAAATAGAGTTGATAGAAAAAAAGTGTTTCTAGGTGTAAAGACATCAAAATAAAAGCAGGCAAACAGTAGAGAAATAACAATGAAATGAAGGTCAGTAAAGATGATAATTGCTAGGAAAAGAGAGGGGAAAATGAAATAGAAGTGACAAAAATTGCCAATGGTTAATGAATGAGAAATAGAATGGTATTACCCATACTACAAATATTAAAGAGGAAATAAAGGAAAAAAATGGGCTTCCCTGGTGGCTCAGATAGTAAAGGATATTCCTGCAATGTGAAAGACCTGGGTTCTATCTCTGGATTGGGAAGGTCCCCTGGAGAAGGCTATTCACTCCAATATTTTTGCCAGAAGAATTCCTTGGACAGAGGAGGCTGGAGGGCTGGAGATTGCTTGGGGTCTCTAAGAGTTTGACACTACTGAACAACTAACACATACTCACAAAGGAAAAATAAACAATCTTAAACAAATGTTTGCCAAAATTTGTCAGCTTAGATAAAATGGACACAGCTACCACAGCTCAACAACTCGATGGCATCACCGATTCAGTGGACATGAGTTTGAGCAAGCTCCGGGATGGAAAAGGAAGCCTGGTGTCCTGCAGTCTATGGGGTTGCAAAGAGTCGGACACTATTGAGCGACTGAACTGAACTGACCAAATCTCAGGGTTGTTTCACTTACTTTTCAGCACTTGCTTACAGACAAGTTTTTAAATTTAAATCATTGTATCAGGCTTGTTTGCAATGATGTAGAACAATTGGAACTTTCATATACTTCTGGTGATAAGGTAAAATGATACAGTTACTTTGGAAAAGAGTTTGGCAGCCTCTAAAGATTTTAAACATAACCTTCCACATGACCCAGCTATTCTGCTCGTAGGTATTTACCCAGGAGAAATGAAACCCTATGACTATACAAAGATTTGAAAACACATTAGTAGCAGCTTTATTTGAAACAGACAAAACTGGAAACAATTCAAATGTCCACAGCAGGTAGACGGATAAACAAGTTCTGCTGTATCCAAACAATGCAGTATTACATAGAAAATCAAACCCAAACAAAAACAACCTGTCTGTAGAAGCCAACAGCATAAATACATCTCAAAACAGTTTTGTGGAATGATGCTTGACAAAAAAGAGCTTATGGTGTATGATTCCATTTAGATAAATTTCTAGAACTGCAAACAAATCTATAGTGACAGATCAGTGTTTGCCTGGGTACCAGCATAAGGAAATGATTACACAGGGACACTAAGAAACCTCTGTGGATAATAGATATGTTCATATCTTAATTGAAGAGATGGTTTCACAGGGTTTAAACGTGCTAAACCTTATCAAATTTTAAACTTTAAATTTGTGCTCTATATTATTGTCCACATAATTTTTTAAAAAATCTGAAAGATAGCTCTACTTTATTTTTATTTTTTAACTTAATTTTTATTGGAGTTTAGCTGCTTTGCAATGAGCTTTACTTTATGGAATCATCAACCGTTTGCAGTTTTACAATTTCTGAATTTATAAAATAGAATATAGAAATATTACTTTTTTTCTGAAATATATTGATGTAGTGTTGACTTACAGTGTTACATTAGGTTCAGATATGAACCAGATATAATAGGTTCATAGTTCATAGGAACTCTATGTTTTTATAGATTACATAGCCTATAAAGTTACTGTAAAATATTGACTATATTCCCTGTGTTGTGCATTACACCACTGTGACTTATCTATTTTATGACTTGTAGCTTGTTCATCTTAATACCTTTCATCTATTTCATCCCTCTCCCCAACCCTCTCTCCTATGGTAACTACTAGTTTGTTTTCTGTAGTCTACTTTTGTTTTATTCTGTTTATTTTAGTTTTTGTAGACTCAACACAAAAGTGACAACATGCTGTATTTGTCTTTCTTTGTCTGACTTATTTCACTAAGTTTAATATCCTCTAGATAATTCTATGTTGTTGCTTATTACTCAGTCATCAAAAAGAAATTGTGTGTAAAATAGTCAGTGGGAACCTGCACAGGGAGCTTGGCTCTGTGATGACTGAGATGGGTGGAATTGAGGAGGGTAGAAGGGATGTCCAAGAATGAGTGGGTGTGCGTATATACATAGCTGACCCACTTTGTCCAACAACAGAAACTAACACAGCATTGTAACGAAAAACAGCAACAGAAAAAGAAAGCATGTTCTTACTTGGATTCAGTACAAACAAGTCTCCAAGATCTGTAGTGCTTCTTTACAGACTACAAAAGTGGTCTTTATTAAAGTGAAATGAGTTGGCAATTACATGTTTAAGAATGAATAATTTTAAGTCATCAGTAACATTCAGCATTTTATACATTGATTTCAATATTTTTCTTGTCATGGTCCTTAAATGGCTTTTGTTTAGTCTTTATTTCTTCTCTGATGGTTAACACCATTTAACTGACATACTTGCAACTAATTCATGACTGTGAATAGCAGTTTGCCTGCATAAAAATATTCCATTTCCTCATATTTTAATTAGATGCTCCATAAAGCACTTTGGAATATAATGTAATTTTTATTTGAAATCACAAATTCCTAGAACTATAGTTTATGAAGAGATATATACCCGACTAATTTGTGTGATTTGTTTCATCCTTGGTGCATTGTTATGCATGTTTAATGATAAACTTCTCAACTTTTCTTCTGTACCTAACACAAACTATTGTCTGATCAATTGTATATTTTATGGCTAAAATGGTCTTTGATAAAAAATTTATAACAAAATTTCATTGATTTCATGCAATTATATCCATAATATATATATATACATACATATATACATATATGTTTTTATTATCTTTTCACAGTAGCCATGGATTCATAAAGATAACTAATTTCAATTTTTCCTCCTGATACAGCTTTAACATGCACTTTAGACCAAGGGAAATTGCAGTGACAACACATTATTTCCAGAGAGATTTTCAGTTAGCATTCTAGATATCTCTTTGCTTGTTGGCCTGCTTCGCTTCAGTTGTCCCTGACTCTTTGTGACCTATGGACTATAGCCTGCCAGGCTCCTCTGTCCATGGAATTATCCAGGCATGAATACTGGAGTGGGTAGTCATTTCCTTCTCCAGGGATCCTGACCCTGGGATCTATCTCATGCCTCTAGCATCTCCTTCACTGGCAGGCAGGCTTTTAACACTAGCACCACCTGCTAGCTCAAGTGGTAAAGAATCCGCCTGCAATGCAGGAGACGCCGGTGCCATTCTTAGAAAGGGAAGACCCACTGGAGAAGGGATAGGCTACCCACTCCAGTATTCCTGGGCTTCCCTTATGGCTAAGCTGATAAAGAATCCACCTGTAATGCAGGAGACTTAGGTTTGATCCCTGGGTTGGGAAGATCCCCTGAAGAAGGGAAAGGCTACCCACTCTAGTATTCTAGCCTGGAGAATTCCATGGACTTTATAGTCCATGTGGTCGCAAAAAGTTGGACATGACTGAGTGACTTTCAAATTAAATTTCACCAGAGAAGTCTATATTTCTCTTTGATGACTTTTAAAGTAGATTAACACTCTGTTATCATGACTGCTATGATTCCAATGTTTACATTTATGCAGCCCAGTGCATGGCAGATCTATTGTACGTTTACTGTCTTCTGATAGAGATGAGAAAACTATAACAGATGAATTATACAGGGTGAAGTAAGCCAAGAAGAAAATCACCAATACAGTATACTAATGCATATATATGCAATTTAGAAAGATGGTAATGATGACCCTACATGCGAGACAGCAAAAGAGAAACAGATATATAGAACTATCTTTTGGACTCTATGGGAGAAGGTGAGGGTGGGATGATCTGAGAGAATAGCATTGAAACGTGTATATTATCATATGTGAAATAGATCACCAGTCCAGGTTTGATGCATGAGACATGGTGCTCAGGGCTGGTTGCACTGGGCTGACCCAGAGGGATGGGGTGGGGAGGGAGGTGGGAGAGGGGTTCAGGATGGGGAACA
This sequence comes from Antilocapra americana, assembly GCA_007570785.1. Taxonomy (NCBI): domain Eukaryota; kingdom Metazoa; phylum Chordata; class Mammalia; order Artiodactyla; family Antilocapridae; genus Antilocapra; species Antilocapra americana. The sequence continues at coordinate 2,382,517 of ML661908.1, read as the reverse complement.
CATGTAAACCCATGGCTGATTCATGTCAATGTATGGAAAAAACCACTACAGTACTGTAAAGTAATTATCCTCCAACTAAAAGAAATTTTAAAAAATAATAAAATAAATAAAAGCTAAACTGGTTACTATGTTTTGGAGATGAGCATTCAGTTCAGTTCAGTCACTCTGTTGTGTCCAACTCTTTGCAGCACACCAGGCCTCCCTGTCCATCACATACTCCTGGAGTTTGCTCAAGTTCGTGGCCATCGAGTTGGTGACACCATTCAACCATCTTGTCCTCTGTCATCCCCTTCTCCTCCAGCTTTCAATCTTTCTCAGCATCAGGGTCTTTTCCAATGAGTCAGCTCGTAGCATCAGGTGGCCAAAGTTTTGGAGTTTCAGCTTCCACATCAGTCCTTCCAACGAATATTCAGGACTGATTTACTTGAGGATTGACTGAATGGATCTCCTTGCAGTCCAAGGGACTCTCAAGAGTCTTCTCCAACACCACAGTTCAAAAACATCAATTCTTGGATGCCTGGCTTTCTTTATGGTCCAACTCTCATATCCATACATGACCAGTGGAAAAACCATAGCTTTAACTAGATGGACCTTTCTTGGCAAAGTAATGTCTCTGCTTGTTAATATGCTGTCTAGGTTGATCATAACTTTTCTTCTGAGGATCAAGCATCTTTTAATTTCAAGGCTGCAGTCACCATCTGCAGTGATTTTTGGTTCAGTTCAGTCGTTCAGTCGGGTCTGACTCTTTGCGACCCCATGAACCACAGCACCCAAGGCCTCTCTGTCCATTACCAATTTCCAGAGTTTACCCAAACAGATGCCCATTGAGTCGGTGATGCCATCCAACCATCTCATCCTCTGTTGTCCCCTTCTCCTCCTGCCCTCAATCTTTCCCAACATCAGGGTCTTTTCAAATGAATCTGCTCTTCGCATCAGGTGGCCAAAGTATTGGAGTTTCAGCTTCAACATCAGTCCTTCCAATGAACACCCTGGACTGATCTGCTTTAGGATGGACCTTTTGGATCTCCTTTCAGTCCAAGGGACTCTCAAGAGTCTTCTACAACACTACAGTTCAAAAGCATCAATTCTTCGGCACTCAGCTTTCTTTATAGTCCAACTCTCACAACCATATATGACTTAGAGCCTCCACAAAATCAAGTCTGTCATTGTTTCCATTGTTTACCCATCTATTTGCCTTGAAGTGATGGGACTGGATGTCACTATTTATATTTTTTGAATGTTGAGCTTTAAGCCAGTTATGTCACTCTCCTCATTCACTTTCAAGATGCTGTTTAGTTCTTCTTCCCTTTCTGCCATAAGGGTGGTGTCATCTGCGTATATGAGGTTATTCTTATTTTTCCCAGCAATCTTGATTCCAGTTTGTGCTTCATCCAGCACGGCATTTTGCATGATGAACTCTGCATATAAGTTAAATACGCAGGGTGACAATATACAGTTGATGTATTTCTTTCCCAATTTACAAGCAGTCTATTTTTCCATGTCCAGTTCTGACTGTTGCTTCTTGATCTGTAAATAGGTTCCTCAGGAGGCAGGTAAGATGGTTGGTATTCCCATCTCTTGAAGCCTTTTCCACAGTTGTGTGAGCTACATTATCAAAGTTTTTTGGCATAGTCTGTAAAGAATAAGTAGATTTTTTTCTGGAATTCTCTTGCTTTTTCAATAATCCAACGGATCTTGGTAACTTGATCTCTTGTCCCTCTGCCTTTTCTAAATTCAGCTTGAACATCAGCAAGATTTCTGTTCACATTAAAGCCTGGTATGGAGAATGTTGAGCCTTAGTTTGCTAATTTGTGTAATGAATGCAATTGTGTAGTAGTCTGAACATTCTTTGTCAAAGCCTTTCTTTGGGATTGGAATGAAAACTGACCTTTCTCAGTCCTGTGGGCACTGCTGAGTTTTCCAAATTTGCTGCCACTTAAACAGCATCATCTTTTAGGATTTGAAATAGCTCAGCTGGAATTTCATCACCTCCACTAGTTTTGGTCATAATAATGCTTCCTAAGGCCCACTTGACTTCACATTCCAGGATGTCTGGCTCTAGGTGAGTGATCACACCATCGTGCTTATCTGGGTCATGAAGATCTTTTTTAAATAGCTCCTCTGTGTATTTCTGCCACAATATTCATAATATTTATTCATAATATTCTTAATATTTTCTTCTGTTAGGTCCATACCGTTTCTGTCCTTTATTGTACCCATCTTTGCATGAAATGTTCCCTTGGTATCTCTAATTTTCTTAAAGAGATCTCTAGTCTTTCCCACTCTATTGTTTTCCCCTATTTCTTTGCATTGATCACTGAGGAAATTTTTCTTATCTCTCCTTGCTCTCCTTTGGAAATTTGCATTCAAATGGATATATCTTTCCTTCTCTCCTTTGCCTTTCACTTGTCTCCTATTCTCAGCTGTTGTAAAGCATCCTCTGACAACCATTTTCCCTTTTGCATTTCTTCTTCTTGGGCATGGTCTTGATCACTGCCTCCTGTACAATATCAGGAACCTTCCTCCATAGTTCTTCCTGCAGTCTGTTTATCAGATCTAATCCCTTGAATCTATTTGTCACTTCTGCTGTATAATTGTAAGGGATTTGATTTAGGTCATATCTGAAGGGCAGAGTGGTTTTTCCTACTTTCTTCAATTTAAGTCCAAAATTGGCAATAAGGAGTTCATGATCTGAGCCACAGTCAGCTCCCAGTCTTGTTTTTGCTGACTGTATAGAGCTTCTCCATCTCTGGCTGCAAAGAATATAATCAATCTGATTTTGGTATTGACCATCTAGTGATGTCCATGTGTAGAGTCATCCCTTGTGTTGTTGGAAGAGGGTGTTTGCTATGACCTGTGTGTTCTCATGGGAAAATTCTGTTAGCCTTTGTCCTGCTTCATTTTGTTCTTCAATGTCAAACTTGTCTGTAACTCCAGGTATCTCTTGATTTTCTACTTTTGCATTCCAATCCCCTATGATGAAAAGGACATTTTTTTCTGGTGTTGGTTCTAGAAGGTCTTGTAAGTCTTCATTGAATCCTTCAGCTTCACCTTTTTCGTCCTAAGTGGTTGGGGTATAGACTTGGCTTTCTGTGATATTGAATGGTTCACCTTGGAAACAAACAGAGATCATTCTGTCATTTTTGAGATTGCACCCAAGTACTGCATCAGGGAGACAGAGATATTTCTCATGCTTTGACTAATATTGCAAGCAAATTCCATGGTATTTAATTTTTTGTGAGAGGTTGAATCTTCTCTCAGAAAGAAACAAATGTGGCGTCGGGCTGAAGGAGAAGATGGCAGTCTCCACAGGCGTTAAAGTTCCTTGTAATTTTCGTTTGTTGGAAGAACTTGAAGAAGGACAGAAAGGAGTGGGCGATGGTACAGTCAGCTGGGGCCTGGAAGATGATGAAGACATGACACTCACAAGGTGGACGGGCATGATCATTGGGCCACCTCGGACAAATTATGAAAACAGAATATATAGCCTGAAAGTAGAATGTGGACCTAAATACCCAGAAGCTCCTCCATCAGTTAGATTTGTAACCAAAATTAATATGAATGGGATAAATAATTCCAGTGGAATGGTGGATGCACAAAGCATACCAGTGTTAGCAAAATGGCAAAATTCATATAGCATTAAAGTTGTACTTCAAGAGCTAAGATGTCTAATGATGTCCAAAGAAAATATGAAGCTTCCACAGCCACCAGAAGGACAAACATACAATAATTAATTTTAGTGGATCTCAAACTTGTCTTAAATCAGCAACCTTCTACTCATGTTAATGTCTTGATTAAATATCACAATGCAAAATACCCACACATTAAAGTAAGATAATTCCAGCTGGTAAACACGACCTGGACATTTGTAAGAATATATTTAATATATGTACACCCATTATGTTTTCAAGTAGCAGGAGGAAAATTCAGCAGTCTTTTCTTGTTAAGGCACCACCACTTAAGCACGCACCTGGAGTCCTCACTGGAACTCAGGTTTGCAGGTGAGAGCACAGCAAGAAGTGTTGGCTGGCTGTGCAGGCAGGTGTGTTTCTGACCGGGAAGCCGAGAAGGAAACTCGAGTGGCGTGCTCCATCATCTTGCTTAGAGAAAGAGCTTCAGCTGAAACTGTCTAAAGTAGCAGGTACAATGCTATTGTCACAAAGTGTGCTCATCTTTGAAGCGGTGTGGGTGCTGACTACTAGTAGTATCAAAAATAGGTTCAGGATTGTTTTGATACCTGTATTTATAATAAAAAATGCTGTGGGGGAGGTGGGTGAATTTCTGTTACAAGCTGTTCCTGTGTGTTCCATGTAACAGATGTGGTAAATATTTGTTTACAGTCTTTGTTGGACAGACCATGCATTTACGTTTAAATGAAATCAAAAAGGAATTAGGTGTATGGATATGTGATTTGGAGATTAAAGTTAGTCTTAAATTGTAAATAAAATGTGGAATGTGTCTTCAGAAAAAAAAAAAAGAAACAAATGTAAAATTTTATAAAAGATTACCAAACTTAGATATACTTCGGGTTGGATAAGAATTAATGCTGTTATATCTTTGCAGAGTACTCTGAATTCCTTTTGACCTTTCTTAGGAGAACACAATAACTGTCAAAAAGACATTTATTATCTGAGTCAAGCTATATGGAAAAGACAATTTAAACATTTATTGTATAAGCAGGAAAATAGTCAATGACAAGAAATAAGGATTAACTATTTAAAATAAAAGTTTATTTTCTTCACAATATAATAATACCTTGTTGAATACAAAGGTATTTGTGAGATGCAGATATAGGCTCATGTTATTAGTCGTTTATGACTATAGCAAGAAATCACACATACTTATTCACACAAAGGCACACAGAGATGCTGAGAGTCACAGAGCACACACATTTCATACTCACCTTTGCAGCTTACATTTCCCTATTTTGAAAAATGTAGGAAAATGTCATCTGAAATTATAAGCCATGTCTTAGAGAGAGAACATATCACTTATAAACCTAGGAAACATAAGGCGTGAAGGCAAGAGGCAGCCACCTCTTCTTGCCTCCTTCTCTCAAATCTTTTCTATGATCAAAGAACTTTGATTTTTTCCCCTGAAACTGTTAATGTGCTTGTTGTAGTAGTAAAAGTAGAACCTCTGGTCAAAACCCTGAGAGTAGAATTCATTTTGTCATTCAAATAACTTGCTAATTTGCAATTGTTACGTTTTCTAGACTGCAAGAGATTCTTTCTGGTTTACAGACTGTGAGGAGCCTCAGGAACCCAGAAACAGACAATACATACTTTTGTTGAAGATTTCAAGGCACATTATATTCCATTTATCATATGCACTATGTTGAAATTTTTGCTCAGTTCCAGAAATGGGTTATTTGCACATAAATATTCTTCATGTATGGGCTTTCCAGATGGCATAGTGACAAAGAAACCATCTGCCAAGGCAGGAGATATAAGAGATGTGGGTTTGATCCCTGGGTGGGGAAGATCCCCTGGAGTAGGAAATGCAACCCACTCTAGTATTCTTGCCTGGAAAATTCCATGGACAGAGAAGCCTGGTGGGCTACCCTCCCTGGGGCCACAAAGAGTCGGACATGACTGAGCACTGAGCATACCTCATGTATAAATAGCTCTCATATAATTTTTCTGTGTTATTGTAATGTGACATCAATAAAAATAGAGTTCCTTTCTATTTCTATTTTGTTTCATTCCTTTCTATTTTGTTGTTTCTAACATGCTGGTAAAATTGATAAACTGGGTTCCACTGCTTTGGAGAGTCTAAACTCTTCCTAGAGCTCAGAAAGTCCATATTTTTGGGTGGTATTTATCTTAAGTCCTATAGACTTGCTATAGGAAGTGTGTTTGGTAATGACATATTTTCAGCTTTTACCAAGGAGCACTATAGAAAGTATACTATTGCCATATTTGCTGAAGAAATATTATTGAGGTTATTGCTTATGACATCACACAGTGCCCTGATATAAAATTTCACCTCAGAAATTTCCTGTTGAGTCAGTTGCTAAAATAAACTTGTTACCCAACCAAACTTGGTTCTGCTTGCCTGCAGGCAGTAAAACAAATCTACTGACAGAGAGTTGTGGTGAAGGGTGAAGGAAAGTGCAGGATTTATTTCAGGGTGCAAAGTAAGGAGTCCAGGGCAGCTTGTGCTCAAAACACCCGAGCTCCCTGATAGGTTTCAGCAAAGCATTTTTAGAGGCAAGGTGGCAAAAAGAGGCATCTCAGGGTATGTTTTCAGCTCCTGCACAGTTCTGATTGGTTGATCATAAGGTTATTTGGGAGAGTCGCAGGGGTTAATATTATCAATACTTAGGCCTTAGGAAGTCTGAGAACTCAGTGCCCATGGTCATCAAATGGTTAATTTCTTTCATTTGATCAGGATTTTAGCATCTTCAAAACAATTTATGGAATGTGCATCAGATATTAGTATGTAGGTCCTTTAGAGAGGAGCTAAAGCACAGGCTGTGGGGAAGGGTTCTGTCCAAGAAGGCCAAATAGGGTCCTGCAGAATCACAAAATTTGTTTCTTTTTATAATTTCAATTTTTTTTGAAAATAATATTTTTTCCTATGCATGAATTATAGATTGCTGCTGTTTCTTCGCTAACTTGTGTCCAACTCTTTTTCGACCCCACCAGCCTCCTCTGTCCATGAGACTATCCAGGCAAGAGTACTGGGATGGGTTGCTATTTCCTTCTCCAGGGGATCCTCCTAACCCAGGGATCGAACTCACTTCTTCTGCTTGGCAGGCAAATTCTTTACCACTGAACCACCTGGGAAGCCCATATGTTATAAATTAATTATATCATAATAAGGTATAATAACTTAATTTATAACTTATATAGGAAAACCCTGAATCTTAAATGTACAGCAAGATCAATTTGACATGCATTTACTCCTGTATCCAAACTCCTCTATCCTCCTTTCTTTTCAATATTATCTCCCAAAGATGATTACTATTCTGACAGACATATCAATAATTTTCATTCTACCTGTTCTTGAACTTGATATAGACAGTACCATACAGTATGCATGCATTTGTCTGTGGCTTCTTTCACTCAACATAATGGTTTGAAGTTTATCGAAGTTGTTGCACTTATTAGCTTGCTCCCTTTTTTAGTATCAAGGCAATATTTATGCATATACCATTCGATTTGTCCATTTTTAATCATGCAATTCAGTCAATTTTCAGAATCATGCCTATCACAAGAGCCTATTTTTAGAACATTCTAATCCTCCTGATAAAATCCCTCATACCCATTAATAATTAATCATCTTCCCCACACCCAGGCCTAGGCAGTCACTACTCTACTTTCTATTTCTATAAATTTACCTGTTCTAAATATTATATATAATTGTAACCATACTATATGTGGTTTTCATGCCTGGCTTTTCTCCCTTAGCATAACACTTTGTGTGTATTTTCATGAATGGCCTATATCATTGTTTTATTATTTTTATCATTCAATACTATTTCATTGTATAGATAAACCACTTACTTTTGAAATCTATTTACCAGCTGATTGACATTTAGGTTATTTCTATTGTTTAGCTGTTATAAATAATACTATCTGAAAATTCGTTTGACTATTTGGGGACGAACATATGTTTTCATTTTGACAGACATATGTTTTCAAGCATATATATACATACATATATATATATATATATGAGATGAAACAGGTAAGTTATATGATACAGTGATGTTTACAATTTTAATAAAGTGCCAAACTGATTTCCAAAGTGGCTATGCAGTTTTATATTCCCATGAATAATATATCAAGATTATTGTTTTCCTGTATTATTTTGCTTCTTTGGAAGAAATTTTAATAGATATAGAATTCAGTATTCAGATATTTTTTCCTTTAAACACTGAAAATATGTTTCATTATTTTCTACCTTCCATTTTCTTGATGGCATATCAATTGTTATCCTGAATGCAATGTGTATTATTTTTCTTTAATGTTTCTAATTTTTTCATATTTATTTTTGGTTAGTGATAACTTATTCTAATAAGTCCTGCTCCAATTATTTCTTAAAAATAATTTTTTTGGGATTTGTTGAAATTCTTAACTGTTTGGGTTGATTTTATTTGTTAAATTTGAAATTTTTAAGTCCTCAACTTCCTTGACTGTTTATTCTGAGTGGTTTTCTCCCCTCTCCTCTGCGGTCTCTTCCCTCCCCTTCCTTCTATACATGTGTTAGACCTTGTGATAGTGTCACTCTGACACTGTCTCCTGTTTATATCATACATTAGTTTTATCTCTTTGTTCTTCAACTTGAATAACTTCTACTCATCCATCTTTGAGTAAACTGATTATTTTTCTTCATCCTACATATTGTTGCTGCTGCTAAGTCACGTCGGTCCTGTCCAACTTAGTGCAACCCCATAGACGGCAGCCCACCAGGCTCTGCCATCCCTGGGTTTCTCCGGGCAAGAACACTGGAGTGGGTTGCCATTTCCTTCTCCAGTGCAGGAAAGTGAAAAGTGAAAGTGAAGTCGCTCAATCGTGTCGACTGTTTGCAACCCCATGGACTGCAGCCTACCAGGCTCCTTTGTCCATGGGATTTTCCAGGCAAGAGTACTGGAGTAGGCTGCCCTAGTATTGTTAAGTCCCCCAATATATTCAGCATTTCAGATATCTTAATTATCAAAAATTAGAATTTCAATGCATATTCTTTTAGCTTATATTTCTCTTCTGAGATATTCCATATTTTACCCTATTACTCTCTCTTCCCCTCTACTTTATTTCACATATTTATAATGGTTATTGCAGTAAATCAGAGGTTTATGGAAACTATGAAACCCAAGGGAAAATACGACCATTTTCTAGCCAATATCATTGTGAACAAAATCATTGTAATCTAAGAATCAATAAATTTGATGAATACATCAATACAGAAGCAACAAAAAACCTACCTGGGCTCTATAAGCAACACACAGAATGTATTGATTCTTTTATCAAAAAAGTTCATAAGTATGCAGGTACCAGGAAAGGTTTGTTTGGGCTGGGCAGGCGCTCAGTCCTGCTTTCTCTTTTCCCACTCCTTTGCTTATCTGTGGTGATGGTACAGTTCTTGGCAGACTGTTTCCTCATGTTTGACAGATGGCTGCCAGAACATTTGGAGCTTTCTCATTTGCATCTAGAAATTTAATTAGTTTTCTATTGCTGTGTAACAAATTGCCACAGACTTAATGGATTAAATAATGCAAATGTACAATCTCACAGTTTCTTTGGTCAGATGTCCAGCCTAGTGTGTCTGGGTTCACTGTTCTGAGCTTTATAAGGATGAAATTGAGATGCAAGCTAAACAAGCTCTCATTTAAACCCCAAGGGAAGGTTGTCATCCCAGGTCCTTACTGTTGGAAGAATTCAGTTTGGTGTAGTCCTGGGAACTGAGGTTGACATTTCTTTGCTGGTGATCAGCTGGTCTCACTCTCTTAGTCTACCTACATTCCTTACTGTGTTTCCCCTCCATCTTCAGGCCAGCAGTGATGACACAGATTCTTCTCATCTTTTCTGATTTCCTTTCCTGCTACCAGCCTGAGAAAATATTTTGGTTTTAAAAGATGTATTGATTAATTTAGGTCCATCTAGATAATCTCCCTACCTAAGGTTCATCTGATTAGTAACCTTAATTACATTGCTACACATTGCAGTATAATATAACATAATTATGGCAATAACAGTAGAGGATAAAGACTATCTTTTAATCTACCTTGTAATCCTGGGGTCTATTTTATAATCCTGTCTAGGAAATAGAGTTTGCTACTCTTGTAGCTCATTGTGTTTAATATTGATTAGTCACCGTTCCCAGAGAAGTGGGATATGCTGATTGGCTCTGTCCGTTTACAGTGCATCTCATCTGTATACTTGGGAAAGTGAAAGTCTCCTTAAATTGGAGAAGGAGGGAATAGCCTCTGAGAAGGCAGTCAATAAATGTTCACTGCACTTAAGTTCTGCTCCTGGTACTGCCATTTAAAGCCCTGTGAGTTTTGACAGATTGCTTCCAGATCTGCAAAACAGTAATGACAACTCAAATGTAGCACCGGGTTGGTGCTTCAGTAAACTCCCATCCTGCTTTTCATCATCCTTATGTGGACACTCCCCAAGCTGCACGTGCTTTGTTTCTCAAAACTGTACCTATTACTCTTATCATAAAACTGAGCTGAGGCCACTGCTTTCCCTCAGAGGTCAGATAACTGCACACCCCCCATGTTCTTAGTGTTAAGAGATAATCTTTCACCACTTTCTATATCCTTACTGATAATGGGCTAAAATCCAGAGAGTTTAAAATAAAAGTTTTATTTCATTTTGCAAATATTCTGTTCAAACATAATTCCCAAATAGACAGGATTCTCAGACAGTTTGCAGTTCATTCATCTCGGAGGATGCATCAGGAAAAGTAGATTGTTTTCTGTTACAAATCCCATGTAGATGTTATTGAACCACAGACATTTTTTTTTCCCTTAAAGATTATGGTGGTTTATACTAACTTGAAATTTTCATACTCAGGCAACACTGATGACCCCTTGTCCTAGAACTTTGGCCATCAATTACCCAATTAATCATTTTCTGGTAGAGCCATGACTAATTTCTAAAGGGAAAAAAAAAAACAATGGAAAATTATACCAAGTATACTTCTCTAAAATGGTTGGCATTCAGGCATAATTCTTCATTAGATTCCTTATTTTATATTTGCTCTTCTCAGATAGTTGGCAAAGCCTATGAATGTGCTTTGATCAGAAGAGCAGAAGTTCTCACCTCTAGATTCTTGCCAATAATATAATTTTGAAATTCCTGCTGTCAGTTTGTTATTAAATGCCCATTATGAGACTTAATATTTACGGAGAATTTCCTTAATATTTACGGACAGAATGCAACATATGCTGTCCTGGCTGTCCAGAGTGTTGCTTTTGAATCAGGTCCAACCATCACAGGTCTATTATACTGTGTTGGGCAGTATTATTTTGACCTCTCTTAGGTTTACTTCTACTGAATTATGCTTTAGTGCTAGGTCATTGACCGACATGAAAAGATTTTATTTGAAGCAGCTATGTGAAATGCATTATTATAGAAAGTGTAAGGAAGCATAGGATACATTGAACTCTTTATCACACAGAGTCCTTTTTTATGAGAAACCAAAGGAAGAAATTTCCCTCAGGTTTACCAATCATGAACAGCTCTGCTTCTACTGAAAAACTGTTTTGATTTCCTATTATGGCCCCTGTGAATCTGGTAACAGATCATGCTTTGGTCACTAGGAGCTACATTTGTGGAACCTCATTCCCCATGCTTTTATAATGCAGCATGGAATGCTTTCTTGGTGTGCGTATTCAAACCAAGGTGTGATTATTTCCCCTTTGTAATGACTTTCTTAACTGTATATTTTATCCTTTGTACTGAAACATTTTTGTAAGATGCTTCAAATTCTTTGTGAAGTAGAAAAGGGTATTTCAAGAACAAGTCAAATACTGTTGTTTTATTCTTCTTGGTTTTCTATTTCTTTTTAAAATTTATTAATTATTTGTGTTGCATACATTCCTTACTTAAATTCTGTCATTCATCTTTTCATTAATCAAGATATTGTATAGAGCTCTTATGGCCAAGCTTAGTGCAGAGAAAAATAGATGAAAGGTAAAATTCCTGTTAGAAACAAACCTTATATTTTGTGGTACCTTCTCCAGTGGTAGAGAAAATAAATCGAGCATGATAAGGTGTAAGGCTAAGGGAACAGAAAGCAGGAATACCTAACTCAGACCTGAATTTCATCAGACAAGATGTCACAAAATACGAGTTGGATTTTGAAGGATTCCTTTTAGCCAGGCCCAATGATTGGAGGAATGGTGGCTGGGGAAGAGTTACTGTCACAGGAAATTCACGACGGAAATTCACCAGGACAAGAGGGGAGAGGCTGGTGACTTCAGATTGGCTTGAGCTCAGGCTCTACCACAGCACTGTCGATAAGTGATGCTAGATCATGAGCCATCTCTGAGGTCAGACTAAGGATTCATTTTTCTTTCTTTTTTCTGAAGCAACATGGAGCCACAACAGGATCTTGTGGAACATAGTGAGGTCAAACAAAGAAACTTCTTCTGACTCCCTCAATAGCTGGCATTGTGTTTTTTAAATACTAGGTATTAAATAGATTTCTTTTTTCCTTTGTTGCTGTTGATCCATCGCTATATAATGTCTAACTCTCTTGTGACCCCATGGATTGTATCCTCCCACCAGGCTCCTCTGTCCATGGGATTTCCTAAGCAAGAATACTGGAGTGGGTTGTCATTTCCTTCTCCAGGGGATCTTCCTGACCCAGGGATCCAACTTGTGTCTCCTGCCTTGCAGGCAGATTCTTTATCACTCAGCCAACAGGGAAACCTATTCAACAGATATTGACTAAAACATTGGGAACCCCAAGAAATATAACTGCATATTTCACTTGTAATCTTCTAAATGCTGCTTACTTCATAGGATTTTAATTCATGAACTTTGTTAGAAAAAGAAGTCATTGGATTATTTTCCCTTTTCTGCTTATTGTTGAGGTATCTTTTGGTGAAGTTGTGAGCTAGAGGTGGGAAGCCAGTTTGAATCCTGACTCTGCCACTGATGATGTGCCTGGGACAAAGGATATGACCTCTCAAGATCTTCTTCACAGGGCTGTCGAGGGGTTTAATGAGTAAATGTGCATTGAACTGTTTAAACAGTGCTTGGCTTTTAGTGACCTCACAGGGTTAGTGCTATAGAGAGGGGGTATTCTACTTCTAATCATTCTCTTTTCACATGTGTTCTGTTTTGCTGTGTTTGCTTTGACAAAGCGGCATCTCCCCTATATAATATCTATAGTAGTTTTGTCCCACAAGTTTCTACAGAACACATGTAATTAGTGACATTTTTTAATATCCATGGTCTTTATTTCACTGATGTGAAGATAGCTTTTGTCTCACTATTTCTACTATTTACTTTAGTTCTGAAAATGTCATATTATTGTTCTTCATTCTCATTCTGAGCATCTGAATCCTTGCAAATCCTCTTCCAATTTTTATTCCTACTTGAGTGCATTGTATTCTCTCAAAGTAAGCTTCCGTAGGCAACCCTAAATGAGCAAATAACTCATTACACTAATCTTTTTTTCTGTAAGTGAGTTACACATTATTATCATATATGTATATATATATATATAAAATGCAAAATTATATATAGATGTATGCTAAATATAAACACATACAAACACACAAATATATATTAATACATATTTCTTTTAATCTTTATTTTCTCTAGCTTGAAAAACCTAGGGAGTACCAAGATTGGACAGTATTTTTAAATTTTGCTGTGAATTAATTTATACCCTGCTGTGTCCCAGAAAGAATTTCAGGTCACTTATAATAAAAAAAAATTACTATCATAAAATTAAAACTTATTAAATTCAGTATAAAGGAACAAGAGTCCAGTAATAAAAAAGCAAGGGGACTATTGGAATCTATAGGAAAACACTCTTTAAATATTTTCTTGGAACAAAGAATCCAGAGGGTTCAGTGAAATGTATTCTCCTCTGGAAAGTCTACTTTTATCACCACTAGCAGCTTGTTTTAAATTTCCCCTTAACAGGGAGTTTGGTAAAAACACTTTTTCAAGATTCTGCTAAATCATTATTATCTCATTGCCTCAGTAATGTCTCACTCCATTTATCAGAAGCTAGTTTTTGTTTTCTCTCCCAATGGCCCAGATTTCATTGCTCTCTTCAGGGGTCTCCACCATGCTTGTTTCATGAGACTTGGGTCTGTCAATACTCACTCTAGTTTTCCCAGATTCAAAGTGGCGTTTCATCTCAAGAACGACATTTACTTTTCTTTTACTTTTGTTGCCACTGTCTGCCTACCAACGTTTTGCTTCTCCTGGGAGGAGTGTAGACTACGCAGGCCAGACTGAGATGGGAACTGCATTTTCTGGCCGCTCACTTTCATTACGTCACCCTTTTTAGTACTTATCCATGTTCATACCACCTTACCCATTTCCTCTTTCCCCTCTCATCCTGGACTTTTTTGAGCTTTATTTTTTCATTCTAGGTCTCAAGTTTGGGCTGGAAGTTTGATTCAACAGAAGGACCACGGGGAAACAAACACAACTCATTTTGTATTTATGTCATTTTTCCTTGGGGGCTCAGGAATGCCACTGCAGTTATCTAGTCTAACAGAGTAATAGTTATGAAGCAGCCTTGCATAGATTCCTCTGCCAGTCCCAGTGCCAAGACTGAACTTTCATTTTCCTTTGTGCAGTATATCACACATAATGATTTTGTCCCACTCAGTACTTTTCACACTGTTCATTGCCCCCTGATCTTTCAATGCAAGCAAACAATCTTCTGAAAATACCTCTCTCAGTTTGAAGGACAATTAATGAGAAACATACCAGAAAGGTTATAATGCCTATTTTCTGGCCAGAGCCCTTTGAATCACCCAAAGGGAAGCTAAGTATTATTTTGACATTCATTATTGGCCGAACACCGACTATGTGTTTCTGAAGATCAGATTGGCAAACTGCTTCCACAGCCGGATCCACACAGCATGGCATGTGCTTCTGAAAGGGACTCATCTGGTCTAAGTTCTCCTGCCCTAATAGCATGCAGAGTTCAGCTGGAATTGAAGGCTTGAGTAGCATTTCTTTCCAAAGGCCATTAACTGTCCATGAGACCCCAAAGTTATTAGCAGCTGTAATATTCCATCCATCTTGGACTATTGACTAATCATATGCCTAATCGCATGGTAACACAGTAGACAGTTTTTATTGCATTTGTTAATTTGGAGATTTTTTTTTCTTTAAGGTGAAGATCATCAAATCACCAGCTCCTAATAAAGAAGAAAAGCTTTCAAATTGCAGTGTGTTTTATAGCCCTCAGGTTCTTTCTGGACACTGGTGCATGTTTTCCCTCTTTGTTCTTTTTTTGTGTTTTCTTAACTTTTGTGACATTTTTCCTAAACATCTCTTTTATTTGCAGAACCCTAGCAACCTTCTCTTCCCCAGTGCTGCCTTTGGAATATTGAGGATAATTCCTTCTAGCCGTCAGCAACTTTCCAAGCCTCACCTTGTCACATGCTCACTTTGCATCACAACCCACTCCAGTATTTATGCCTGAAAAATCCCATGGACAGAAGAGCCTGGTGGGCTGAAGTCCATGTGGTTGCAAAGAGTTGAATTTGGCTAAGTGACTGAGCCCTTTCACCCCACTCAAATAACCCAAGAGGGTACTTAGAACAGGTGGAAAAATGTGAGCTGTTTTCCTATTCCATCACCTGCTTCCATAATTTCCCTTCTTTTACCTTAAGCCGATGTACAACTCTATCATGCTGCTTTTATAGCTGCTGTTCAAACTTTAATGAGGATGATCAATGCTTGCTCTGCCTTTTTTTAAAAAAAAGATTAGAACTCAGAAATTACAATGTCCAACAACTCTAATTGAGCAAACACAATTATATTAAAGCTGTGAATTAAAAACAGTATCTTACAAATTTAATACCTTAATTTATAGACTGTTATGCATCTGAAATTGCTATTCAGCTGTGGTGACCTTGCTTTGTTTGGCAAATAACAGTCCAACCCATTTATTCATTTTCCAGCCTGAAGAGATCAGTTATACCTCACTGTATTTTTCAAACTTAATATTTTTTTACTTCATTGTGTTGGTTTTGCCATACATTGACATGAATCTGCCATGGGTATACATATGTTCCCCCTCCAGAACCGCCCTCCCCCCTCCCTCCCGATTCCCTCTCTCTGGGTCATCCCGGTGCACCAGCCCTGAGCATCAGCCCTGGGCTGGCGATTGATTTCACATATGATAATTAACATGTTTCAATGCCGTTCTCCCATATCATCCCACCCTTGCCCTCTTCCACAGAGTCCACGAGGCTGTTCTATACATCTGTGTTTCTTTTGCTGTCTCGCATACGGTAAGTTTAGTACACTAACATCTGATTATCCTCAAGTACCCACCTTAGTGACTGAATCAGTTATATTAACAGTTGCTATTTGCTCTATAGTTTTATTGCATAGCTTGACAACAAAATAAACTTAAGTATGGAGACTAAAATTCATTAGAAATGATAACAGCAGATACACTTTTTTTCTGGGTTTTAATATGGCAAACTTACCCAGAGATGACCTCAGTGAGTGAGGCCTTAGACTTTATGGAGAGTGTCGCAGGGGAACGGAGTCTAGCAAGAAAGTCCCAGGACTCAAGTGAGCTCCTGAGGTGGGTACCCAAATGGAGGTCCTTGGGGGACAGGTGAGGATTTCTAGGAATTGGGTTGTCATCCATTTTTGGCCTGGGAACTGTCATGGTGCCTGTGGGTGTGTTACTGAGCATATGTTAATGTATTATGATGACTGTATAATGAGGCTCAAGGTGACTTGGAAGTCAAATCTTCCATCAGTGGGAGGCTACTTTGTTCTAAGCAGCTTTTGTTGTATCTTCAACGTCTATGTCATCCTTTTAACAGTTGTTCCTTTCCTCCTCCTCCCCATCTCATTGGTGGAAGTGACTTCTGTACCTACCATCAATATGTGAACATTTTCTGATAGTGAGCCCTCTCTTAGATATAACAAAACCCTCTTTTCCTTTCTGTAAAGTGAGGATGAAAGGGCCTGAGTCACGGAACACAATGACTTCCTTCCATGGAAATGGTGACAGGAGAGAGCCACAATCATTTTACCCACTGTGAGGATTAACTACAAAACTAGGATCCAAACCCCGCCACTCAGAAGAATTATACCCTTGCATTCTGGACAGTCCTGGCTGTTTTTGGAGCAGCGTGGACGATTTTCCTAAAACACAAGTGAGTAGGTGTTAGTTATACATATCAAGTACAAATGCCACAAACTAATCCATCAGTGGAGGCTCGGGAGTTATACACAGGCCTTATCCATAGGTGCATTTTTCTTGCTATTCTAATTCCTGCTGGCTCTTCAGTGTGTCCCACTTCTTCACTGTGTTTAAACAGGGACGTCTGCTTCTCTGGCCCTCCTCATTGTGACGGTAAGAAGGGAAAAACAGCCAAGCCCTGGGAGGATGGGAAGAGACCATGGGCCATCCCATAATTAGCTCCACCTTGTGAAGCAAGCTCACAGCATTCTCTTTCCCATTAGGAAGAATGTTCGCAGGGTTTACCAGCATCACTTCTCTATGCACAGTATCTAATTCCTCCCTTTGATTTTGCTTCTGTTTAAAAAACCTTTGCTTCTTTTCTGGCCCATTTCACTCCTTTTTTTTTTTTTTTCTTATTATAAGGTCCAGTCCCATTAAAATATGGCCCACTCACACCTAAATTCAACAAAGCTTGATCACATTGCCTCTCACATCTCCTCCCTGAACCATAATCTTCCTTCCATCCCTGATGGGTACATCTGTCTGGTTCCATTGGCTGCCCCTAGGGCCTTACCTGCCTCATGCTCAGGGGCAAAGCCTCTGCAGTGGATATCATCTTTTATTTCCTTTTATTCCCTGGTTCCCAGGTTAGTGATATACCTCTGGTGTCATTTTACCTCCATTACCAGCTAACTATTTCAAAAAGAAGAATAGGAAACAGAGTTCAATTTTCTCACCCATAGTTTTGTGTTTCCAACAGCTGACAGTATTAAGATGGATTTGGAAGGCTGGTGGGAAAGAACCTTGATTGCTTGGCTCTGGGGGCGTCACAGATTTGCCAGAGAAGAGGTGACACTGGGACCACCCTAAATCACAGAGATGATCATGTTAAAAAGAAAACTTAAGTAACCCCCAACTAAAAGCTATGTCTATTATGCTCACTCTTATTCTAGACAACTTTCTCCACCTCATTGTAACTTCTCCTCCTTGAGCTAGATTCAACACTATATATTATAGTGCCTCTATATTATAGTGCTCTGTCTCACCATGCCTTTTTCTTTGCATTTTCCCCAAGACATTTAAGAGTCCTGATATAACACTGGTTTAAATCTTGCTCCCTTCATGAGGTATTCCATACTAAACTTTCCCTCTGCCTCCTTGTTCTATGGCTGGTGCACAATACCCTTCTCACTTTCTCTGCTTTTCTCCTTATATTCTTCCCTTACCATGGATCTATGTGCCCATGTTGCAGAATCTTGGAAGTGAAATCTCTCTTCTCTGCCTTAATCTACCTCCAACCTTTCCTTGCCTGATTTCAGGAAACTGAAACTCAGAGAAGTTAGGATATGCACTTTTTTATAGTTATTGACAGGAAAGGACTAGAACCCAGCTGTCATGCTAAATTGTGAAAGCAGGCCAATTGCAACCATCAACCACAAATAATTGCTTTGTTAAATTATCAACTCCTCAAATAACCAGGATATTTTGAGCTTTATTTCCTGTAGAGAGTTGTCAGTACAGCTTCTTTGAATGGGCTTCCCAGGTGGCACTGGTGATAAGAACCTGCCTGCCAATTCAGGAGATAAGAGATGCAGGTTCGATCCTTGGGTCAGGAAGACCCCCTGGAGAAGGACATGGCAGTCCACTCCAGTATTTCTTGCCTGGAGAATCCCATGGACAGGGGAGCCTGGTGGCTACAGTCCATATGATCACACAGACTTGGACAGGTGAAGTGACTCAGCAAGCATGCACTTCTTTGAATAACAATTTCTCATGTATTTACATTTGAGAAGTCCTTATATCATTTTATATGAAAGTAGATCTGCTTTTCTTTATGAACATTATTCTTCTTTACTTTGTGTACTAATTCCTGGCTTATTGCATCCTTTGGTCTTTCCCTTTTCTCTGACTTTCACTTTTTTGCCACTTTTCTAGGCCCTGGTCTCTATGATTTTGTCCCTTGGTCTGCCCTGTTCCTCTGTTTTCCCTGACCTTTTCTCACCCAGCATCTTGACTGGCCTCAAACTTGGTCTCTGGTGGTGAAACGAATGTTATCAGTTGTCTTAAATCCACGTTACAAACTGTTGTCAGATTGCGTTTGCTTTTACAGTTCAATTATTTGGCTACTCCTTTTCCATTAAACTGATCTAAGCAGCGAGCTGTACATTTTCTGAGTAGTGGGGTAACTTCGTGCTCATCTTTGAAAGACTCATGTGACTACCATGGGGAACAGTATGGTGGTTCCTTACAAAACTAAAAATAGAGATACCATATGATCCAGCAATTCTACTACTGGGCATATATATAAAAAGAAAAACATGTTTCGAAAGGACACAAGCACTTCAGTGTTCATTGCAATGCTGTTTGCAATAGCCAAGAAAGGGAAGTAACCTAAATGTCCATCAACAGATGAATGGATAAAGAAGATATAAACATATACAAAAGGATACTATTCAAGCATTAAAAACAATCAAATAATGACATTCGCAGCAACATAGATGGAGCTGGAGATTATCATTATAAGTGAAGTAAATCAGATGGAGCAAGACAAATTTCATTTGATATTGCTTATAGGCAGAATCTAAAAAATTGGCCCATATAATGTATTTACAAAAAAATAAACAAGCTCACAGACATAGAATACAAATTTGTGGTTATGAAAGGAAAAGGGTGGTGAGGGAGGGATCAATTGGAAGTTTGGGGTTGAGGTATACAAATCACTCTATTTAAAATAGATAACCAGCAAGGACTTATTGTATAGCACAAGGAAGTCTGGTCAATATTTTGTAATAACCTAAATGGGAAAAGAATTTGAAAAGGAAAAGATATATGTATATATAAGAGAATGACTTCGCTGTACACCTGAAACTAACACATCGTAAATCAACTATAGTTCAATATAAAATGAAAATAAATGCCCACACAAATTCAAAAAGAATACCTAAAAGAAAAATGTGTTAATAGCATGTCCGATAAATGCTTGTTGTACTAGAAATAAGAGCAGAACTGAGCTGCATAATTGCTGGAGTCTTTGACTTAAACTTGAAGGAAGATTAAAATAAATTGTCTGTGCATGTATGCATGCTCAGTTGTGTCAAACTCTTTGCAGTCCCATGGACTGCAGTCTGTCAGGCTCCTCTGCCTATGGAATTTCTCAGACAAGAATACTGGACTGGATTTTCAACCCCTAAAACAAACTATTGCCTCTTAATACAAATAATTTAGAATGTTTCTCTGTTATCATCATACAAAATGTATAGAAAAGTGATAAAAATCTATTCTTATTGATTGATTGACTTCTGCCAAACCAAACCTTAAGTTTGCAAATTCAGCTTGCACAATCTTGGGATATGGAGGTTAAGTGCTTCAATGTTTTGGAAAAAAAAAAAACAACCTCATGTTCCCTTCTCATTTGAAAAAGGAAGGAATTATTACAATTTAATAAATAATTACTGAGAAAAGAAAATGCTCTGATAGCAGAATTTACTTGACCACAGTGCATCCACACATTACTATTGATGAGTAGCCATGTTTCTAAATTTATGTGATACTGAATTCAACTGATCAGTGGGGGAATAGGTAACACCATAAAACTTCAGAACTTTAGCTCCTATGATCCTCCTTGGAGCAAGCAATCACATCTATGGCAGTTCTGACTTCTCGGGACAAAACCTTAGCCACATTTTCTATTTATCTCCCATAATGCTACCAGACAAAACTTTGAAACTATCTAAACTTAAATATATAGCAAAGGAGTAACCAAATTAATCCATAGAGTTTGTGTAGAATATAATCTTAAAAGAAGTGCTCAGAGAAAACTTCTTTCATTTGAAAGGAAACACATTTTTTATGTCCACGATTAATTAGTGTCATGCTCAGCACTAATGTTTAAATGAATAGTAGAGAAGGAACACTGATTTCCTACCCAACTCTGATTTTGTTTGAGATTTAGTTCCTTTTGTGGACATAGGAAATAATTTTAATCTATATTTCAATCCTAGATTTGCAGCTTGCTGCCCATGTTAGTGGTTTTCACACTCAAGGTAAACACTGGAGAGGTCATAAAAACTGCAGACTAAATGCTTAATGGAAGGCTAATGGGGTACACTATGGCACTTGGATTTTTAATACCTTGCTGCAAGTGATTCTGCAACATTCAGAAATTTGAGAACTATTGATGTGTGTGATTTGGGGCAAGTTTCCAAACCCTTCTCAACCTTAGTTTTTTTCATGTGATACTGAAGAAAATAATACTGATTAAGTTGTTGTGAAGGTCACATAAACTAACATATGTAAGTGCCTGCTTATTGCTGGTATGTGCTCTCTTTGGCTACTCTGTTGCTTGAACCTGACCTTCCAATATCCTGTGTACATTTAAGCTGCACCAATGGTCCTGGCTCACCGCCTTAGGCTTTCTTCTTCTTCTTTTTGGAAACCATTCTGTATTCCCATTTTGACTTTGTTGTATTCTTTTTCCATTAGTCTATTCCATATTAATAGGAAAATGACTCCTTTTAATGGATAAAATCTTGCTGTATATCTAAAGCTGTTAAATTGAAAGAACTTTTCATTAGTGGAAATGTTCCTAAGAAAACATCAGCCAAAATATCAACTAATAACAAAATGAAGAAAGAAAAAATTAATCAAGGACTGGAACTATGTAAGCAGTTTCTTAATTGATTTGTGCTCCAATATTGTCAGGTTTATAAATATTATTTCTGTTAAAGTCTCCTCAGTAGCAAAGTTTTGGTAAATGCATTTTGATCTGGACCTAAAGTGGGTCAAGATTTCCAAACCATTTCTCTTTACCAACTGTATTACTTCTTTCTCTTTATCATTGTATTACTTAAATAACCATAAAATCAATGAACTAACAAAGAAATCACAGTTATTACATCATTTCTTAATAAGACATGGAGAAACACTATGTTAACTACAGATGAAGGAGGAAGTTCTAATTTTTGCTTCTGAATACCTTTGTCATGAAAATATAAATGGTAGATTAAATACTCTGATTTGGTAAATAACCTTGAAATAAGGAGACAGTCATGAATACTTAATAACTGTACTTACTAGGTGATACAATATAGACCCCAGTTGTGTAAAGCTTTCTAATTGGTGCTCAAAGATCTTGAATGTCTGGCTTAGGTAGTGAGCGTATAAGGTTTAAGTTCAGGATGTCGTCCTGTGTCACCAACGGAATGATCATTACTGATGTATGGCCTAAACACCTGGAGACCAAATCCCCATATTTCCCCAAATGATTATGTTCTTTTATTGAGATGTAATTAATTTACAACACTGTGTTAGTTTCTAGTATGTAGCAAAGTGATTCAGTTATACATATACATGTTCTTTTCAAAATTTTTTTATTATGGGTTATTGTAAGATATTGAGTATAATTCTCTGTGCTATATAGTAAGTCCTTGTGGTTTAACAATTTTATATATAGTACTGTGTATATGTTAATCCTCAACTATCTCTCCCCCAATCTAAAATACTGTGTTTTAAATTCAGCAGTAAGGGGTGTTGGGAAAATGTTTGCTTATTGAATAGGTATAGATTTTGAAGGTTGCTTTGGATGTAATATGTTTGAAGAATCTTGCACATCTAGCCATCAGCAATCTAGTAATTTTTTCCCAGGTGCTTCTGTGTCCAGACCTGTGTCTGAACTAAGTTAGTAATGGCTGCCTTGCATAGTGATTCTGAATGGAAAAGCAGGTTCTGTTTTGCTTTATGGGGAGGCATGGAGCACACAGGCCTCTGAATGCAGCTTAGATACAGCACACTTTCCAGAAGAGTGAGAAAGAAATCTGCCCTCTCTATTGTTTGAGGTTGTGGTTACCTTTGAGGAAGTCAGTATTACTCATCATTCAACTCCAGTCCCAGCGCTGTGGTTGCCAGGCAGAACCTCAGCTTGCACTGGGAGGGCAGACGGTTGGCGTTGATGCCTCTCTGTCCTCTCAGAAACTGGCGATAGAAATTGGTTGTTCCCAGTCCACCTGAGAACACCCTCACAATCCAGAATTTATCCTTTGATAGAGTAGCTTCTAAAAATTCGTTTTCAAGGGCTGTGGGACTTCTCTATAGGTTAGATTCTAAGCACATGAAATTTTCTCCTATACTTTTAACATGTCTTTAATAACTTTTTATTCTAAAATAAGCATTTAGTCTACTCACCAACATAATCTGGTCACAAATCAATATTATATTGAAAAGGAAGAAAATAAAATCAATAGGTATATTTCCCTGCAAAAGAGAAGTGCATACAGTAATTGTAGTCATGATATATGGATATGACCAATGTTAAAAAAAATAGTTTATAAAAGTAACCTTCTAAGTACCCTCTAGGATTTTCTCTGAATTCCCTGACTTTCACACACTCAACCTCTTGTTCCTCCTCTGATACTCCACTGACCTCCCAGCCCTGTGTGCCTCGACATATTTTTTCCTTCCTGAGGTCAACCGGACTCATATCATTGGCCCTTTGAAACATTAACAAGCTTAAATAAAACAGCACAGTATGGAGTTTAAGATCTCGCTTTCCTAGCAGTTGCACAAGAGCCAAATGATGCAAGCAGAAAGTTCAGGAACATTAAATCCCAGACAGCTACTGTGACCAATGGGAAACATGAGCTAGAAGTGAACAAAAGGGATCAATTTGCTCTCTTTCTAATAGATTGAGCCTAGATAGAGTTTCCCATTTATCATTTCAAGAGATAGTCAGTGTGCCTGATCAAAATCACTGGGAAGCAACTTTCTGGGTCTCTCAGCAGTTCGTTTTGAAGCAGTGGCTACCACTGTAGTATGTCACCTCACATTACTTTTCATAATATTCTCACTAACTTGATTCTTTCTGCATTCTTGTTGAAGATTTAGATCTACAAGTGTTAGAGGTAACACTTTATTTGGACTTCCCTAAGTCTCTGTTCCCTAAGTCCTCTTGGCTAAGACACAGATCATCCCTAAATCAGTTGAATGCAACTAAAATTGAAGAGAGGCCATCTCTCTTTTAGGACCTAAACAGTTACTTTTCATTATAGATACTCTCCATTCAAAACACAGATCAACTGTATCACTAGGCATGGCCTTAGATTTGGGGGAAACATCTGATTTTGTGGAGAGTACATTCTAATGTGAGAAGATTTGCAACAAATGAGTAAGGAAGGGCATTTTGTCAGTCTCAATTGACATAGATGGTCACAAGTGTTATGGTGAAAATAAGTAAATGAGGGAGCAGAAACAAAGTGGATTTGTGGATGGTATACAATTTAAAGCAAATCAGCTGAGGAAGACTACATTGAGAATATCCCATTTATAGAAACGTGATAAAGGTGAAGGAGGAATAGAGCAGGAGTGTTTTAGAGGAAGGATATTTTAGGATATGGAAACTGGAAATATAAAAAGTACTAATGTTGAATGATGTTTTGTGTGGTCTGAAAAGGCAGGAATGCAAATATGGCTGGATCAATATGAAACACAGGAAAATAGTAGCAAAAGAGGCCACTGAGATAATGAGTTATATGTATATAACTCATTATGTTAGCACACTTTTGAAAGTGAAAGGAGATGAACTTAAGTATAGTTGGGTATTTTTCTAAAAAACTGGAATGAATGCTTGTCCTATCTGCAAGCTATTTTAACAATTGTAGACTTTTGATAAATAGACAGAAAGGTCCTAGATAACTTGGAGCAAAAGAGTGACATGACTGGACTTATCCTTTGATAGTATCACTCTGACCTTTAGGATTGGGAATGAGGTAAATTTTTTTAAAAAGGAGAAATTAGGAGCCTATGTCAATCATACATGTGCCTGGAGACCTGGAATGAAGATATATATTTGACAGTCATATGAATCCATATAGACTAGGCTATATGCTGTAACTGTAAAGAAACACCAAAATCTCAGTGGCTTAGAGCAAGGTTCAGCAAACAATGGTTCATAGGCCGAATCCAGCCTACCACCCATTTCAGTTTAATAAGCTTTTGTTGGAACACAGCTACATTCTGATTCATTTATGTCATCTCCATGGCTGTTCTCTCACTAAAATGGCAGAATTGAAACTGAGTAGTTGCAACAGAGATGGCATGGCCTACAAGCATGGAATATTTATCATCTGTCATTTTACTGAAGAAGTTTGTTGACTCCATGCATAAAGTGGAACAGCTTTATTTCCTGCTCATAAAAAGTCTGCTACGTGTCCAAACACCTTTTCAGACTAGGTTGCTTTAGGCACTTGACTCAGGCACCTAAGCTGATCTTATATTAGGATTCCACTGTTTCTCTATGAAGCCTTCACGTTCACCATAAATCACCATCACCATGTGAAAGGGGCTCACATGAGCTCTTAAACACTGTCTATAAGAGATAAGACGTCTCATATTGGTATTGATTAATCCAATGAGCCCACTTAACTAGAAAGAGTCTGTGTAATGTGGCTAAGAGCATAGATATTCGGTCAGCAGTAAAAATTCTAGTGTATCAGTCATCAGCATATACATGGCACTGAACGTCATGAGACTGGATTAATTCACCAATGAAAAGAATTCTGAAAGACAGAACATGTTCAAGGATGATCTTGGGCTATTCCTAAACAACCATAAGAGTTTAGAAAGATAAGGAACAAGCAAGGAGAGTGAGAGGGAGCAACCAGAGTGGGAGGTGTAAAACCAGCTACCTGTGGATGGCCTGGATGTCAAGTGAAGAAAATGTGTCCAGAAGGAAGGTCTTGCTGTCATCTGTCAGTATCCACAGAAGATCCCCGTGGATACCCAAATCTGAGAATGCTCTCGTGTCTTTGTTCTAATTTAATTTTAATTTTATGTTGTGCCAATGATTTACACTGTTGTGTTAGTTTCAGGTACACAGCAAAGTGATTCAATTATACATATACATATATCCATTCTTTTTCAGTTTCTTTTCAATTATAGGTTATTACAGAAAATTTAGAATAGAGTTCCCTGCTATATAGTGGGTCTTGGCTGATTATCTGCTTTATATAGAGCACTGTGTAAACGTTACCCCTAAACCCCTAACTTCTCCCCATTTCTCCCCAGCCTTTCCTCTTTGGTAACCATACGTTTGTTTTCAAAGTCTGAGTCCGGTTCTGTTTGGTCTAGTCGCTTTTATAAAACGGGGTAGATTTGTACATATCTTCTGCACATCCACTTGTGTACTTTAAATCATCTCTAGATTACATATAATACCTAGTACCAAGTAAGCGCTATGCAAATCGTTGTAAATACAATGCAAATTCTATGTAAATAGCTGTAAATGCAATGTAAATGCTGTGTAAATAGTTGCCAGAGTGTAGCAAATTCAACTTTTGCTTTTTTGGACATTTTTGGACTTTTTTCCCCAAATATTATCAATGTGAGGTTAGTTGAATCCATGCATATAAAACTTGCAGATACAGATATGGCAGGCTGGCTGTAAAAAGCAAGTGCTGCAGCGGATGTTTGCCACACGCTGAGTGTGAAAGAGGAGGACGAGGAGAGGGCAGTAGACTGTACTGGACTTAGGAAGATCATCGATAACCTTAACGAATCGCCATTTCAGTTACTGAAATGAAAGCTGTATTGAGGTGAATTTAAAAGAGATTGGGAAGGAAGACGTGTGAGGCAGAAAAAACAGACAAGTGCTTTAGGAAATTTTTCTATAAAGAAAATAGAGTGGTAGATAGAAAAACAATGATGGCAAGAAAGAGATTTTTCCCCTATTTTAAATGAGATGGAAATTTTCATGTTCATCTGTGACTCTCCACATTTCGTATTTCAACGGAGAGAGAGAAAAAATGTTGATGCAAACTGAGAAAACCCACTTCTCTCCAACCCCTACAGAGAAGTGATTGGTGGAGGAAGTTGAGAAATCTAGTGTACAAGTGGAAAGGGCTGCCCTCAGTAAAAACTTGAATAATTTGAAAGGAAATTAATTAACATCATTCATGTCTAATCGCTTTGCTACCAAAAAACCCTCACTTACCAACTCAACATTTAGAGATCAATATTCTCATTATGTTTTTTGTTTTGAGCAAAGTTAATTCTAACATGTTCCTTTGTTCTGAGACATTTTGGGGAAAAGCGCCTCCAATTAAGCCAACAGCTTTCTGACTTTTAAACACAAATGTTTTAACCCTGGTAACACTTTGTAATTAGTAAAACACTGACTGGATTTATTTTAATTACTATAATCCTAATACTATCCCCATAGTGCTGAGATGGCCAGATGTTCAGCTTATAATTTACAATAATTGTGTAACTGGACCTCTAAAAAAGGTTTATTTTTCCACAGAAAGTAGCTCTTTTCATGGTGAGTACAAAATTTCAACTGGAAATGACATATTCCTTCTTTGAATGCTGTTTAATTTTTCCAATGTTCCAGTCTTGTATTTTTCCAAACTGTAACTTTTCTTTTTTTACTGTAAAATGAAAAAGTGCAGTTTCATAATAAAGAAAAAAAGTAAAATTAAAAGCGAATGATATAACAGCCTTGTGATTGTACTTAATTCTACCATATGGTTTTGTGCGTGGATGTGTGTCTTTTAATCAGGAATAAAACAAAGGGTAAAATGTAACAATCCCTTCCAGTTAGCTTGTTAATTTCTCATTTTAACAAGACCTTCTTTTTGAGATACAATAGTTGACATGAATCCCATAAGTTTCATTACTTTTTTCTTGCCCTTTTTAAAAAAACAGCTTGCACATCTCCAGCATTGCATAAAATACCCATTTGTAATTATGCTTAACCTTTCTGAAGCCTCTGGGTATAGTCTGCTCATTAATCTTTAACCTGACAAGCCTTGGGGGTTGTGAAATTAGTACCTCTATGTATTAGAGGCACAGACACCATAGACCAGGGGTACAAAAGGGGTAATTAAGAGGAGGAAAGAAAAGAAATAGAACAAAACTAGAGGGACATGCTTATATTATGGTAGGTGTCAGGGAACAGCAGGGACAATAGAATGCAAATCATTATAGACAGAGTTCAGGAAATAATTGAAGCTATACGTTTTTAGAACAAAACCAATTGAATCATACCCTGTCCTACTGACTGGAAATAACTTGTGCCAAATTGATCTAAAATAAAGATTTACAAATATAATCACACAAAATATGGATTGGCTCCACCTTTACAGAACATTCCCCATGTGCATTACCCCATCTTTTTACTAAAGCATAACAAAAGATATATTTTAAGTAAAACTCAGATCATTGCCTGAAAAGCTACTCTCTAGTGATGAATGGAGCATCCTATTTTTATCTATACAGACATTCATTATTTTTGTATTGGGTGTTGATGAATACAACCTAAGATATAGCTTTCTTTATATCACATTTCACTAATTATCAAATTTTGCCCAGGCATCTTTGTATCAACTGTGGAAGATCTGTTGTCAAAAATGATGCACATAAGTTCACGCAATTATTCCTACTTACTAAAGTGCTACATTTGCCTAGTAGCAAGGCATGGACTTTCAAAAATTTTGTGATGACTTTGTTTTATTCTTCAGTATTATTCTTTAGAAAAGGAAGAGTTAATTTGTGATTGAATCTTTATAATTATTAACATAGACTGAGGAAGAAAAGGGTGAAATACATACCATTGTACTAAACATGAAAGTGCATAAACCAATCTAGTGACCACCTCCTACTTGGATTTAGTGGTATCTAGGTTAACAGCTAAGTTACTATTGTTTTATCATTCAGTCACTCAGTCATGTCTGACTCTTTGCGACCCCATGGAATGCAGCACGCCAGGCCTCCCTGTCCATCACCAACTCCCAGAATCCACCCAAACCCATGTCTATCGAGTCGGTGATACCATCTAATCATCTCATCCTCTGTCGTCCCCTTCTCCTCCTGACCTCAATCTTTCCCAGCATCAGGGTCTTTTCTAATGAGTCAGTTCCTTGCATCAGGTAGCCAAAGTATTAGAGCTTCATCATCAGTCCTTCCAATGAATATTCAAGATTGATTTCCTTTAGGATTGACTGATTTGTTCTGGGATTGACCGGGACTCTTAAGAGTCTTCTCCAACATTACAGTTCAAAGGCATCAATTCTTCTGCTCTCGGCCTTCTTTAATAGATGATAAAATATAGTGAGTAAGATACATTAGAGACTGATTTCTCTGCATGTCACAATCCAGAGGATAATCAGGCAAGTATAGTGGGGTAGATCTATCAGATTCAACTTTCCACTCCTGTGTTTGCATTTCTCATCCAGTGGTCAGGAAGAATTCAGAGTATGGACAAACTTCTCTTAAGAGGTCATCTGGAAGGCTCTCTCACACAATACTTCTGCTCCTATCCCCTTGGCCAAACTTAGGCACATGTTTAAATCAAACTATAACAGGAACTAAGAAATACTGTATGTTTCTGTCCAACAAAAACTAGAGGATTCCCTTTACTGAAAGGAAGAAGAGGAGAGTAAATAGTTAAAGATAATTATCTGTGACCTTATTTCTATATGAGCTTCCCAGGTGGCTCAATATAGATGTTGTGCATTAATCATTTATAATTTGGTAAAGTTAGAGAAGTAAATGTATATATATATACACACACAAATGATTACACACATAAAAATAGACTCTTTAAGTATCTCATGTATTTATTTCCACTGTTTTTGTACTTATATATTTTTATCTATATCATCTGTCTATATGTATGTGTGTGCATTCAGTTTTAGACTGAACTTTTATGCTTTTCTTTTTCACTGTTACCAACTGTTTCTTGGAGCCTTTTTCTTGCCCATTTCATGTCCTTTTTTTTTTTTTAAATGTGATTTATTCATAAGCAGAATATACTTTGGGGACTCACTTTGATTCATTCAGCAATCTGCTAAGTTTTCAGTGAACACCTATTATAAAATAGACCATTGTTTTGAGGACTTTGGGTGTAGTCACGAATAAAAAAGATAAAGATCCCTGCTCCTTAATCTTATATTCTTGCCATGAAAAAGAGAGAATAAGTAGCAAAGATAACGAATAGTCAGTCTGTGGGTTAAAAGGACCCCAAACACCATGGTTTAGGTCATGCCATTGTTATGTCAGAGGAAAAGAACCCAGAAAATCATGGCCAGACAGTTGACTACTCTGGCCAGGAGGGACCAAACCTCATTTCCATTCTCAGGTTATCAGCAAAAATTCATCACGTGGTTCCATTCCAATATGAGGGCAAACCAGACTGCACAGCTCTGCCAATTGCCTTGTAGCAGGGAGAACAGGAACTATTTGATGCATGGTGTTAACGATTACCTCAGCAGGTATAGTGGATTTCAGAGTTCAGGGGTTATTAGCTGTGGGGAACTAGAGGACATAGGTCTCACTGAGCTGGTGACATTTGGGAGAAATTAAAGGAAATAATGAACTTACTCATGCAGATATCTGGAAGAAGAGTCCTCAAGGCAGAGGGAGTAGTCATTGCAAAGTTCCTGAGGCCAGACTGTACCTATCCTGTTTGAGGACACTTAGGAACATCTGGAAGGCTAGTGTGCCTGGAGCAGACCGAGTGAGAAGACTGGTGGAAATGAGGTCAGGGATGTTAGGCACTCTAAGGCTTTTATGACTGTCTTAACTACAATTAAGATGGGGTATTAAAGAGATACTTGGAAGACCTGACTTACATTTAAAGAAATTTGTTTTCTGTTACAACACTGTAATTTAAAGGAAAAAATAAAAAAAAAATTAAAAAAAAAAAGGAACGTATGGAAAAAAAAAAAAGAAAGTTGAATTACAGTTGACCTTGAACAGGAGGGGCTTGAACTATAGAGGTCCATTTATACAAGGATATTTTATTCAGCAGTAAATATTTTATTCAGCAGTAAATATCTGGGTTGACCATGGATGAGGAGAACCCACTGTAGGTTATAAGCAGACTTGGGATCGTACAGAGGGCCCGCCCCCTAATCTCAGCATTTTTTAAGGATCACCTGTATAGGAGGGCAGAGGTAAGAGCAGATATTCCTGTTTACCTTCTCCAAACTCGCATCAGCATCTATTCATATAAGATATACATTTCCACTGAGTTTAACTACTGAGCTATATGGGGCTCCTTCGTTATGGCCGTCAGCATCATCCTAATACACAAATGGATTCATTGAAGTGGAGTTCTGCATAATGTTTGGCATCAGTTTACAATTAGGAGCAGGTGGCCTGCAAAGAAGCTTATGATTTATGTTATATATTCAAACATTTGGTAAAATTCTTCTAAGAGAAACGTGAAAGGTGAACCTCATTCACTCAACCATATAGCTCTAAGAAGCAGGTGGAAAAGGCCAAAGTTTAGGCAATGTTGGCTATTATTGACTGCAACTTCTTAGTACATACCAGTGGTTTTTGCTCCTCATGATACATTGAAATATATAGAGTTTTTTTAATTAACTTTTATTTTAGTATAGTTGATTTACAATACTGTGTTAGTTTCTTCTATACAGCAAATTGAATTCACTATTAGGAAGCATCACTAAAAACAAAGTTAGTGGAGGTGATGGAATTCCACTGAGATACTTCAAATCCTAAAAGATGATGCTACTAAAGTGCTAAGTTCAATATGCCAGCCATTTTGAAAAACACAGCAGTGGTCACAGAACTGGAAAAGGTCAGTTTTCATTCAAATCCCGAAGAAAGGCAATGACAAATAATGTACAAACTACCACACAATTGCATTCATTTCACACACTAGCAAAGTAATGGTCAAAATTCTCCAAGCCAAGCTTCAAAAGTATGTGAACCAAGAACTTCCAGATGTTCAAGCCAGATTTAGAATAGGCAGAGGAAACAGAAATCAAATTGCCAACATCTGTTGAATCATAGAAAAAAGCAAGAGGACTCCAGAAGAATAGCTACTTCTGCTTCCTTAACTATATTAAATCCTTTGACTGTGTGGATCACAATAAACTATGGGAAATACTTGAAGAGATGGGAATGCCAGATCACCTCACCTGCCTCCTGAAAAAACCTGTATGCAGGTCAAGAAGCAACAGTTAGAACTGGACATGAAACAATGGACTGGTTCCAAATTGGGAAAGAAGTACATCAAAGCTGTATATTGTCACCCTGCTTATTTAACTTATATGCAGAGTACATCATGAGAAATGCCAGGCTGGAGAAATACAAGCTGGAATCAAGATTGCTAGGAGAAATATCAATAACCTCAGATATTCAGATGACACACCCATATGGCAGAAAATGGAGAGGAGCTAAAGAGCCTCTTGATGAAGGTAAAAGAGGAGAGTGAAAAGTCTGGATTAAATCTCAACATTCAAAAAACGAAGATCATCCGGTCCCATCACTTCATGGCAAATAGATGGGGAAACAATGGAAACAGTGACAGACTTTATCTTCTTGAGCTCCAAAATCACTGCAGATGGTGACTGCAGCCATGAAATTAAAAGACACTTGCTCCTTGGAAGAAAATCTATACCTAACCTAGACAGCATATTAAAGAGCAGACGTTACTTTGCTGACAAAGCTCCGTCTAGTCAAAGCTATGTTTTTTCCAATAGTCATGTATAGATGTGACAGTTGGACTATAAAGAAAATTGAGTGTCCAAGAACTGATGCTTTTGAACTGTGGTACTGGAGAAGATGCTTGAGCGTCCCTTGGACTGCAAGGAGATCAAACCAGTCCATCCTAAAGGAAATCAGTTTTGGATATTCATTGGAAGGACTGATGCTGAAGTTGAAACTCCAATACTTTGGTTACCTGATGTGAAGAGCCAACTCATTAGAAAATACTGTGATGCTGGGAAAGATTGAAGGTGGGAGAAGAAGACGACAGAGGATGAGATGGTTGGATGGCATCGTTGACTCAATGGGCATATAAATATATATATATATATATACATATATATATATATATGTTCATGCTTAGTTGATAAGTCCTGTCTGACTCTTTGCCTCTTTGTGACCCCATGGATTCAAGTTCCTGTGTCCATGGGATGTCCTAAGCAAGAATTTCCTTCTCCAGGGGAATCTCTCTGACCCAGGGAGCCAACCCACATCTCCTTCATTGCTGGCTGATTCTTTACTGCTGAACCACCTGGGAAGCTCGTATATATGTACATATGCATATGCACATACATATAGATATATTCACTCTTTTTTGTATTCTATTCTGATAGAGGTCATTACAGAATATTTAGTAGAGTTCTCTGTGCTACACAGTAGTTTTGTATTAATTATCTATTTTATATATATTAGAGTGTATATGTCAATTCCAGGCTCCTGATTTATCCCTGTCTGCCTTATCCCTTTGGTAACCATAATTTTCACATCTGAGGTCATATGCTGCTTTTGTCCAGTGGTCAGTAATATTGCTAAAGATTCAACTACACAGGTCAGCCATCCACAACAAAGACTTATCTGTCAAACTTATCAAGGTTGAGAAATCTGTAATGGCCCAGTTGGCTAGGCTACTATATCCACCTGACCATATCTCTGCCTGTTTCCTTTTAATTTACTACATTAAGGCCATCTTGAACTACTGTGAGCTGCTTGTCCACAATAACACTTTAGAGTCTTTCCTTATGGTGTTCTACTTGAAAAATTATTTTCTCTTCATTTTTTGCATGGCTAATTACTTGATTTATGGATTATAGCTTAACTCTGCACCCATCATGATCTATTTCTGTTCTAAATCCTGTGTTTATTTCCTATGCAACAGTATTTAAATCTGTAATAGCAAGTATGCATACAGGTATGTGTGACACTTTCTATTAGATTCAATATTCATAAGGATACAAATACTGTTTACCATGATGGTAACACATAGAAAGTGCTCAAAATTTTGTTAAGTCAATAAAAAAGGGCAGAATTCCAAGGGGAAGGGGAGCTGGGGAGGGATGTATTGGGAGTTTGGGATTAGCAGATGCAAATTATTATACATAGGCTGGATAAGCCACAAGGTCTTATGACATAGTGCAGGGAACTATATTCAATATCCTGGATAGACCACAGGGAAAAGACTATGTGTATATAAGAATATAGATATATAGATAGATAGGGCCCCCCTGATGGCCCAGTTGGTGAAGAATCTGCCTGCAATGTGGGAGACCCACGTTCAACCCTTGGGTCTAGAAGATCCCCTGGAAAAGGAAAAAACAACCTACTCTAGTATTCTTGCCTGAGAAATCTCATGGGCAGAGAAGCCTGCTGGGCTACAGTCCATGGGGCTGGAAAGAGTCGGACACAACTTAGCCATGAAATGACAACACACCACTGTAAATGAACTATACGTCAGTAATTTTTTTTATTATTAAACAAAGGGGCGTCTCTGGTGTCTCAGTGATGAAGAGTCATTCTGCCAGTGCAGGAGATGTGGGTTTGAGCCCTGGTCCCAGAGGACCCCGCATATCATGGAGCAATTCAGCCTGTGTGCCAGAATTACAGAACCTGTGCTCAAGAACTGGGAATCGCAGTGACGGAGCCTGCACACTGCAGCTGTTGAAGCCTGCATGCCCTGGTATCCATGCTCTGCTTTGCGAGAGGCTACTGCAGTAAGATTAGCCCCGGCTCTCTGCACCTAGAGAAAAGCCTGCGCAGCAACAATGACCCAGTATATTCATTATTAATAAATACACACTACTAATACAATTATTTTAAAAAGAAAAGTTCTAAAAGAAAGTTAAATTAAGATCCAAAACAGCAGCAATGTTGATGGAATATAGGGAGTTGCTTGTGGAAGACTTATACAAGGTGAATATAGATAGTTAGGCTAGGCACTATAGGCTATGGGACATCATTTATCATTTGAAATTTATTCTAGGTGCAGTTGGAAGCCACTGGGTTGCTTTCAAAGAGAAATAACAAGATCTGTTTTTTTTTTTTTTAAAGATCATTGGTTGCCGTGGAGAGACTGGATTAGAGTAGGAGATCACAGGAGTGGGGTAATCAGTACAAGATATGAGTGGTGTATATGGTAATGGTGACTTGGATTCTTAGTGCTAAAAGCAGAATGAATGCATAGAAAGTAAATAGATTTTAGATATACTTGGAGGCAAAATCAAGAGTATCTATGCATTGCATGTGGAAGAGGAAATAAATCCAATCATTAAAGGTAATTTCTTAGTTTTTAACTTGGGCAACTGGGAAGATTTCATTCCAGTTCCTGTCTTAGAGAAGGCTAAGGAAGGAAAATTTTTAGGACATAATAAACAGTAGCATTTGAGCAGTGTTATGTTGATGATGCTTGTCCAGCAATGAAGGAGGAGTATCAGTTTACTGGATGTCTGGAGTTCAGAGGAGCGATATTATTTTGATACATGAATGTGGAGTTTACCAGCATAGATACTACCAAACACTTAACACATTACAGTATATTACTCACATTAAAGAGTGAGTGGAGTTACAGAAATATTGCATACCAGAATCAAAACTTGTGACGTACTAAGTAGAAGTGAAATGAAATAAGAGATGAAAGCATGAGACTGTAAATTGTATTCAGTGAGAACAGGAATTCATGGATGTCCACAAAGGAAAGTGTTTCTGGCAGGAGAGAGTAGCTGCCTGGATTCTACAGATAAGGGCTGAGTCAGGTGAGCATAAAGCAGCATCTTTTGGTTTTGGTAACCCTGGTGAAATTCAGTATCCGTGGAATTGTTCTAAAAGAGTCGGACATGGCTAAAATGGCTACCTGTGCACACTCATGCTAAAGCAGTGAAGCTAGATTGAAGTGATTTAGTATTTGAATGATAGCTGAGTTGCAATGGTCTTTCTGGAGAGCATTTTTGAGAAATTTTTATATGAAAGGGACCACTAATGTGAGGAAGTAGCTCTAGAAGGCATGTAAGGTCCAGGGAGGGTTTTACGGATGATTCAAGAGTACGTTGGGATGCTGATGGTATTATGTGATTGAAAGAAAGAAACTTAAGGTACAAAGAGAGAAAAGGAATAACAGAATATCCTGGCTACAAATCTCTTACCTCTAAGCCTCAAACCCATTTTTCTTTCTTGTGCTCTGTAACGCTTGACCAGTGATGCTGAAACATATTTCTCATTTACCTGGAGGTTTTCTGATAGAGTCTACCAATATATCTTCCTTATAGCTCAGTCTGTAAAGAATCTGCCTGCAATGCAGGAGACCTGAGTTTTATTTCTGGGTTGGGAAGATTCCCTGGAGAAGGAATTGGCAACCCGCTGTAGTATTCTTGCCTGAAGAATCCCATGGACAGAGGAGCCTCTCAGGCTACAGTCCATGGGGTCGCAAGAGCCGGACACGACTTAGCGGCTAAACCAAACCAAACCAAACCAGAGGGAGCCTGGAGGTAGGACAAATGGAGGAAGGGACCTGTGGCTTCTGTTGGTGTCCTCCCAGCGACACCTGGTTCCAGATTCTAGCTTCTGGTTATCCCCTCACCACACCAGAGCCAGGGCCTTCCCGTGGAGCTCAGGTCTGGGAGCACCACTTCCTCAGAGAGCCAGTTTCCTGCTCCACAGGGCTTTCTTTCTAGCTTCTGATAACCCCAACCCACTTCCCTTTGTTCTTTAGCTCAGAGAACTTGCCATTTTAAATTAGTGATTTGATATACAGAAACAAAATATATAATTTATATTAAAATCATATTGTTTGGAAAGTATTGGTTTCTACATCTTCTCCAAATGTGTCAGAGTATAAGCTCTGCATACTTAGATCATCAAACTCTCCAACTTTCTTGCTCTTGTCAGAAGCAGATTTATTACTTTGAAACACATCTAGCATCCTGGAACCAATCCTTTCTCTGCTCCCCACTCCAAGTGCTTTTGTGTTTCAGTGTGACATTTTCCTATCCAAATAGATGTGTTGTTTATAAATATTTCAGGGCCACATACTTTCTGTATCTTTATTTTATTTTTTTCCTCTTCATCTTTAAAATCCATCCTCTGTGTTAATTTCTGAGTGGA
The DNA here is from genome assembly GCA_007570785.1 of Antilocapra americana. NCBI lineage: Eukaryota > Metazoa > Chordata > Mammalia > Artiodactyla > Antilocapridae > Antilocapra > Antilocapra americana. The sequence goes on along the minus strand of ML661908.1, from coordinate 2,345,767 downwards.
AAAGGAAATCATTCTGCTGGACTTTCATCTTATTAGCAGATGTGTACTTTGTGTCTCTTAGGAAACATATTTGTAATCTTCTAAAAGCCACAACACTACAATTTTTGAAGTGAAACTATCCATAGAAACATCTCCTTAACAGAATTTGCAAATGTGTCATGAATATTTATACCTATCAGTAAGCATTCTGAGTGTATATGTTTAAACAACTATAAACACACACACCCAACCATACATAGCAGATCACTGATCAGCTAGCTTCTACTATTTAAATATGAAATCTAGCTATTTCAACAAATTGCCCAAAAAAAGTGTCTGTAAATCACTCGTTTTTATTTTTTGTTGTTGTTGTTATCCTAAGGCTTAACAGAAATGGCGAAATTTCTTGCCCTCCACTCTCTCCTTGCTTTCCTTTGTCCCTTTGTTAATTAATGGGTAAAGTTACTGAGTCTACAGGGATTGTAGCTAATCAGGGAGTTTCATTTATTGGTTTAGGTAAAAGCTTTCAGAATGTTAACACATCACCTGAGGTGAGCCTGGGAGCATACTTTTGGCAAGAAACCCTTCCAAAGAGAATAGTCTGGAAAGAACACTTAGCTCAAGCTTGGAATTTACCTCTCCAGGCAGCTCACAACCTCTCTCGTCTCTCCCTATTAAATTATTCATTCATTTATGTACTTAAAACTGGTAAAATGAATATTTTAAGTAGGTGCAATTTTTTAAAATTTTATTTACCTTTGAATGCTCAGATAGACATAATTTTCTTCTCCTTTAATTCTTCCCCTCAGTCCGGAAGCCAACTATCAGTTTTTTGATACAGTTTATTCTCATGTTTGATACTTTCATTTGGCCAAGCATTATATGCTGGACAGAAGTTTCCAGTGCCCTTTTCACTGAAAGACCTTTACTTTGGCAGATGTCTCCTTAACCTGAATGTTTGCCCATTCGCTTCTCCAAATGTTCCAACAATGCTGAGCAAACTATACTGCCTTTTCTCCACAGTGATATTAATATTTCTTTCTTTTGGCTGTGTCGTTAAAGCTTATCATAGCGCACGCTCAGTGAGGCACTACAGATATGCCGATTATAAAAATCAGTCTGTGGCAGACTTTATTTCAAGTTGTTTCATTGTCTCTTCCCTCAAAAAGGACTCAGTGTTTAATACAAACCCAGAAATGCTCCACTAACCTGGTTTGTTTAGAAAACTACAGATTCTTGAGTTTTCAGATTTTATATAAGTTGTGCCATGGGCAGAAAAGCACTGGGAAAAAGCACCGAGGTGCCTGGTAGCTGGAGCTTGCGGGCTGCTGACATGTCCTTGCTTTTACAGCTCTTTTTGTGAAAGCATGAGTTTTGCATGAGTTTTGATACCATGCCCCACTGTTGGCAGTTCCCAGATCTAGCTTTCTTCTCCCTGCATTTACTGTTCAGACTCGCTGGCAAAACCCCATGTTACTACAGCCCTTGCAGGCAGCTGTAAACCTGCAGAGCAGGACCCACCCACTGATTCCTTTGGTTTCTGAGCTTCTGAAACAGATCTGACTAGGAAAGCGCCCTAAATGGAAAGTTTTAAGAAAGTCTCTGCTCTACACTTGTTAACTATTTTGCAACCCAAGTACGTCATCCTAAAGACACTTTCATCCTAAAGACACACAGGCAAGCTGTTACTTGTGGCTTTCTGAAACAGTCAATGTTTTCATTTCAAGCATGCACTTTCAGTTTTGGAGTAAAGACAGGGTGCCTGTCTTTATTTGGCATCTGCACGGAGATAAGCTGTGTTTCCTTCAGGGAGTATGCTCCAGAGAGAGTAAAATTTAAATAAAATATCAAGCAGGGCATTTTGAAATTGATGAAAATATTTCTGGAATTGTTTCCTGGGGAGATGGAAAGGGGTCTAAAGGAGGAATAATAGGCATTTTGAGGATATATTGAGAAGAATTCACAGTAACTTATTGTGCTTCCTAAATGCCGTCTTGATGCAGGAGAAATGCCACTTGCTTAAGAGCTCTGTTCTTTCACTGATAGGCTATCATAACACACATGCTATTTGGCTGAAGAAATCCAAATTACAAGAGAAGAATATTGTCATTTAATACCTGTGAAGTCCACTATAGAGACTGTAGACAAATGCTGTCATGAATACAGTTATGCCGTCCACTGCCCTGGCTGTAGGTGACCGGGACTTTTAGTGGCCACCTGACCCGAGATCTTCAATACAGATGCTCACCGCTTTGCCTACTAAATATAAGGCCAAGTAGACTGTATTTTAGATGTGTGCAAATTCAGGTTCCATGTCTGCTTTGGACAGCCTTTGGAGAAACATGGCTGCTTTGGTACTCTCTGAAATACTGATGGTTGTCAAACAGTCCTATTTCCTTGTTTTGTCATCTTAAAGTTCAATTTCAAGTCCTAGATCGGCTGATTTGTTGATTTTGTTGAAAGCCTCGGCTCCACTAACCATCTCGATTGGCTGGGGCTTGTTGGTAACCAAAGCTCTGACTGCACTTTTTGTTCTCATTTATTCTAAATATGTGCTGTACTAAACAGTAGCCACTCTCCATGTGTGATTCTTTAAATTTAAATTAAATTTAGTTAAATAATATTAAAATTTAACTTTTATAACATAGAAAGAATCAAAATCAGCAAAGCATAGAGACCAAGAATAAACTGGTCATTGGCAAAGGCTTCGGGGAAGGAGACATTAACACTTGATTTTTAATAGACATAAAGTTGTTTATGTAAGATAACTATGTTCCAGAGTCCTACTATGTACCTTGGTGCAATATTGTACAATTATTGTACAATTAAAATGTTGTAAAAAGGGTAGACCTCATGTGCTTACCTAAAGAAGAAGAAAGTCAATTCCTCAGTCATTCTAGCCAACTTTCAAGTGCTCAATACGACAGGTGACTATGAGTACCACATACCTAAAGTATTCCCATCATTACAGAAACTTCTTTCAGATAGTGTTACTGACCTGGCTCCCAGGACTCAATAAACAATAGAAATTGACAGGAAGCCAGAAGAAGAATTCAGGCAAGGCTTTACTGGGATTTGTGCTACGACATGAGGAAACAAAAGCAAACAATAGGTCCTGAGGAGGGGTGAGCTGCTTCCTTAGGTGGAGTGAAAGTAGAGGCAGATATGTAGGTAGGACTTAGGGGGTCTGCCCATGTCCTTCCTTATTGGTGCTGTGTGCAGGGTTCATGCACAGAATCTTGCTTTTGCCCCCCACACCAGAGAAGTGGCAGTTGAGTTTTGGCGTTTTTGCATCTTGTTCATAATTTGCCCCTTCTATGCATATATGCAGTTACTTGTAGTCCCTTGAGGTTATTTATTTATTGTATTCTTTTGCTCCAGGAGACATTTGTCCAGGAGCAGGCACTGCAGCAAAGAGTTCCAAGTCCCAGGTTCCAGCTTGTCTCCACAGCATTTGCTAAACTCTATTCATTTGTCTAGAACTTTCTCTACATTCTTAGACAGAGCACATTCTTTGAATAAGTCATGCAGGTGGTAAATAACACACAACATAATTCAAACAAGTTTTTCAATAGAGAGAAATATATTCATTTATGAAACTGGAAGGCTGCAGAGTTAGTTTTAGTCAACTGCATAGTAGCTAGTCAGAAACTTGTCTTTCTATTTGTCTTTCTCTTCTGACTCATGTCAGCCATGGTCTAACGGCTGCCTCCCCAAAACGGTCACCAGCAGTTTGCCCATAATTCTCAGGATTAAATAGTTATACAAAACTAATAGACTTTTCAGAACATCAAGGAAATGTTTTGTTTTGTTTTTTACCGATACCAAGCTTGCTCTGCACAGGGCAGGCCAGTAAATCCCAGAGACCAGGTATTAAGGCCAGGAATCCAACTTTTTTTGAAGGTCAGCTGATCAAGAAGAAGGCAACTAATGTCTCAAAATAACCATCTTATCAGGGTCTAGATGCCAGGTTCTTTTATAGAACAGAGAGTGGAGGGGTATGAGGAGGTAAAGTGAAAAAGGCCATTAATCTTACAAATATCTTCTGAAATGGCTAGCCTAAGGAAAGAATGTGTTAACTTCTTCCTTCCTGTAGCCATCCACAGGTGCACAGGGTCCTGAACAAAGAAATTTTAGTTTAACATGTAGGCTGAGGAGCAGGGTTCCCTGAGGCAGACTATTAAGTATGGACAACATCCTTTTAGTGAACAAAAGCAAACTGAAGCAAAGGTTAGAGTATAAGAAACAGATCTACCATGATATCAGATTTTCCCTGTAACAAAAGCTTTCCTGAAATTCTTCAGCTCAGATTCCATTTGTCAACCTCTGAACAAAAATGTGACCAAAGAATAGATTGAATACACAGTTTGGTCTAGCATCAAAATCAGAATAGTTAAAAAGGGGGAGTGGTTAATGCGAAGATATTCCAAAATGTCTATGAATGCTCTATGTTAGGGATTCTCAACAGAAGGCAATTTTGCCCTGCAGGGAACACATGGCAATGCCTGAAGACATCATTAATTGTCAGGACTGGAGACTATCTACTGGAATCTAGTAGGTCGAAGTCAGGGATTGAGCTAAACATCCTGCAATGCACACAACAGTCAAAAAAGATTCTTGTGGCCAGTGTCAACAGTGCTGAGGTTAATGAATCCTTTTATATATATTTTTGTTATATGCATTGCTAAGTCACTTCAGTCATGTCTGACTTTTTGGACCCTAGGACTGTAGCCCACCAGGTTCCTCCGGTCCATGATATTCTCCAGGCAACCATATTGGAATGGTTTGCCATTTCCTCCTCCAGGGGAATTTCCTGACCCAGGGATAGAACCCGTGTCTCCTGTGGCTCTTGTATTGTAGGCAGATTCTTTACTGCTTGAGCCATCAGGGAAGCCCATTCTATTATATGAAATGCAATTTAAATTTTATAGGCAACTTTAATGATTAACATTCTGAAAAATACAGAGTTAGACTTGGCTTCAACCATGATCTGATCCAGAGTTTTGCCAAGTCTTACATATTTCATCAGCACTTTGCTGCAGTTGTGTTCACTCTTTCATTATCTAGGCTCTCATATTGTCTTCCTTATTATAGCACCAATAGTGGTGATACTCTGATAGTGTTGCATCCATGCAATAAGCCATCTAGTGAAAAGAAACTTATTTTTTTCAGTAGTTTTCACAAAAGAAAGAGGAATCTTCTTCCTCAAAACCTGCCAGCATTAGCTTCTTTCTGCCAGAATTTTTTGACATGTTTGTTACTGAGCCAGTCCATAATTAAGAATTTGGTCACTTTCACTTGACTGTCACATAGTTGAGAGTAGGAAGTGGGTCATTTGAGAAAGTAAAACTGGACACCCTGGCTAGGAGTGGGAGAAACTTATTCCACATAGACAGCTAACAAATATTGATTGCTATGTTGGTGGATTGCATCATTGGTATGTGACTAAAACAGCACTTAGAAGTATAACTGCAAAAATGGGAAATCAAGTAAATTCATGAAAAACTTGCAACATATACTTGATCAGACAGCTGCTTTCTTACTGATTCCTTGTAATCTGATCCTTTTAAACCATCTCCTTCAACACTTTACATAATATTTCAAATCAGCAAGAAGAGGTAATATTCATAAGATGTTTTTACTTTCGGTTTCATTGGTATGGCCATCTTTCATCAGTTGTACACCATGGAGAAGTCACTGAATCTGTGTAACATACTTTGGCCTTTTAAAGAATGAAGATTATAATGGTGCCAACTTTCTGGAATTGCCCTAAGAACTACATTTTTTTAGGTGAATAATGACTTTAAGGAGTAGCTGTATTTTTATAAATGCTTAATTCATATTAGCTATAATTGTTTGTACTCAGTCATATTCAGATATCTCCCCTTCATGGATTACAACCTTGTTGTTGTGAAGGGGCTTGTGAAACTCAATAAAGCTATAGGACCAGCCAAGATGGACAAGTCATAGTGGAGAGTTCTGACAAAACGTGGTCCACTGGAGTGGGAAATGGCAACCCATTCCAGTATTCTTGCCACAAGAATCCCATGAACTCTGGGAAGAGGAAAAAATATATGACAGTGGAAGATGAGCCCTCCACATTGGAAGGTGTCCAAAATGCTACTGGAGAAGTTGTTGTTCAGTCTCTAAGTCATGTCCAACTCTTTGCAGCCCCATGGACTGCAGCACACCAGGCTTTCTTATCCTTCACCATATCCCAGAGTCTGCTCAAACTCATCTCCATTGAGTTGATGATACCATCCAACCATTTTATGCTCTGTTGCCCTCTTCTCCTCCTGCCTCAATCTTTCCCAGCATTAGAGTCTTCTTCAACGAGTCCCCTCTTCACATCAGGTGGCCAAAGTATTGGAGCTTCAGCTTCAGCATCAGTCACTAGGGAAGAGCAGAGGGCAATTGCTAACAGTTCCAGAAAGAATAAGTGATTGGTCAAAAGCAGAAATGATGTTCAGTTGTGGATGTGTCTGGTGGTCAAAATAAAGTCCAATGTTCTAAATAACAATATTACATAGGAACCTGGAATGCTAGAAATCAGTGAACTAAAATGGATGGGAATGGACAGATTTAATTCAGATGACCATTGTAACTATACTGTCACAAGACTCCCTTAGAAGAAATAGAGTAGCCCCATAATCAACAAGTCTGAAATGCAGTATTTCTATGCAGTCTCAAAAACAACAGAATGATCTTGGTTCATTTTCAAGGCAAACCATTCAACAGTATGGCAATCCAAGTCTATGCCCCAACCACTAATGTGGAAAAAGTTGACACTGACAGGTTTTATGAAGACCCACAAGACTTTCTAGAACTAACTAGGGAAAAAAAACAAAAGATACCCTTTTCATTATAGGGGATTGGAATGCAAAATTAAGAAGTTAAGAGTTACCTGGTATAATAGGTGTTTGAGTACAAAATGAAGCAGGGAAAGTCTAATAGTGTTTTGTCAAGAGAACACACTGGTCATAGCAAATGCCATTTTCTGACAACACTACAGATGGACATCACCAAATAGTCAATACCAAAATCCGATTGATTATATTCTTTGTAGCCTAAGATGAAGAAACTCTATATAGTCAGCACAAACAAGACTAGGAGCTGACTGTGGCTCAGATCATCAGCTTCTTATTTCAAAATTCAGGCTTAAATTGAGGAAAGTAGGGAAAATCAGTAGACCATTCAGGTATGACCTAAATCAAATCCCTTATGATGATACAGTGGAAGTGACAAGTAGATTCAAGGGATTAGATCTAGTGGACAATGTGTCTGAAGAACTATGCACAGAGGTACATGAGGTGGTGACCAAAACCATACAAGGAAAATAAATGCAAGAAGGCAAAGTGGTTGTCTAAGGAGGCTTTACAAAGAGCTGAATAAAGAAAAGAAGTGAAAATCAAGGGAGAAAGAGAAAGATATACCCAACTGATGCAGAGTTCCAGAGAATAGCAAGGAGAGATAAGAAAACCTTCTTAAATTAATACTGCAAACAAGTAGAGGAAAACAAAAGAATATGAAACACTAGAGATCTCTTGAAAAATTCGATATATCAAGGAAATATTTCATGCAAGAATGGGCATGATAGACAGAAGCAGTAAGGACCTAACAGAAGCAGAAGAGATTAAGAGGTGGCAAGAATATACTGAAGAACTATACAAAAATGGCTTTAATAACTACTATGGTGTGGTCACTCACCTAGAGCCATACATCCTGGAGTCTGAAGTTAAGTTGGCCTTAGGAAGCATTATTACAACCAAACTTAATGGAGATGATGTAATTCCACCTGAGATCTTTAAAATCCTAAAAGAGCATGTTGTTAAAGCATTGCACTCAATATGCCAGCAAATTTGGAAAATTAAGCAATGGTCACAGGACTGGAAAAGGTACATTTTTATTATAATCTCAAAGAACGGCAATGCCGAGGAATGTTAAAACCACCATGCAATTGCATTCATCACTTATGCTAGTAAGGTTATGCTCAAAATCCTTCATGCTAAGCTTCAGCAGTATGTGAACCAAGAAACTCCAAATGTACAAGCTGAGTTTAGAAAAGATGAAGGCAACAGAGACTAAATTGCCAACATTCACTGAATCCAAAGGAATTCCAGAAAAATATTAGTTCTTTTTCATTGACTAGGAGAAAGCCTTTGGCTATGTGGATCATAACAAACTGTGGAAAATTCTTAAAGATATGGGAATACCAGACTACCCTACCTGTCTCCTGAGAGACCGGTATACAGGTCAAGAAGCAACTGAATCAAGTGTGGAACAAATGACTGGCTTAAAATTGGGAAAGGGCTATGAAGTGGCTGTATGTTGTCACCTTGTTTGTTTAACTTATATTCAGAGTACATCATGCAAAATGCCAGGCTGGATGAATCACAAGCTGGAATCAAGATTGCTGGGAGAAATATTAACAACCTCACAAATGTAGATGATACCACTCTAATGACAGAACATGAAGAGGAACTAAAAAGCTTCTTGATAAAGGTGAAAGAGGAGAGTGGAAGAGCTGACTTACAATTCAACTTTTTAAAAACTAAGATCATGGCATAAGGATCCATCACTTCCTGGCAAATAGAAAGGGGAAAAGTGGAAACTGATGGATTTAATTTTCTTGGGCTCCAAAATCACTGCGTAGGGCGACAGCAGCCATGAAATTAAAAGATGCTTGCTCCTTGGAAGGAAAGCTATGACCAAACTAAGCAGCATATTAAAAAGCAAAGGAGTCACTTTACTGTCAAAAGTCCATATAGTTAAAGCCATGCATTTTCCAGTATCATGTATGGATATGAAAGCTGGACCACAAAGAAGGCAGAGCCCAAAAGAATTGATGCTTTTGAACTGTGGTGCTGGAGAAGACTCTTGAGAGTCCCTTGGACTGCAAGATCAAACCAGTCAATCCTAAAGGAAATTAACCCTGAATATTCATTAGAAGGATTGATCCTGAAACTGAAGCTTCAATACTTTGGCCATCTGATGCAAGGAGCTGACCAATTGGAAAAGACCTTTGTGTTGGGAAAGATTGAAAGCAAAAGGAGAAAAGGTCAGCAGAGGATAAGATGGTTAGATAGCATCACTGACTCAATGCACATGAATTTGGTCAACTCCCAGAGATAGTAAAGGACAGGGAAGCTTGGTGCTGCCATCCATAGGGTCGCAAAGAATTGGGCATGACTTAGTGACTGAACAGTAAGTCTTCTATCTAAAGTCATAAATATAATTCCCATTTCATTGTTTTAATCTAAGAATTACTGGGCAATATTTCCATGATGCTTATTTCTAAATTACAGTTGTTGAGCTCCATAATGCTTTGTTTTACCCTATTTCTTGGTATTATTCTACTGTCTCAAAATTTCCCTCCTCATTTCTGTTATTGAATAAAAGCTCTTTGCTGGAAACTTTGATTCATTTTTTAGATAGATAAGATTACTTAACACATTTTCCATTATTTTTCAAAATCATAATCTTCAATTCAAAAAAGAAAGAACATTAACCTTTCTTCTAGTCACACTTAAAGATAGAAATGCATGACAGGTAAGTGCTGTTGTTATTTTTATTCTTCCTTCTTTTACACATGAATAAGCAGAAAAAGAACACTGAATGTGACTTGAAAAGTTAGAGACAATTTTCAATTTAACATCTTGAGGACAAAAAAAAAGTTTACTATTATATTAGAGTTATGGTTAGAGGTAGTCTCCATACCCCTTAAAATAGAGAGAAAGAAACTAATACTTCTTGGATTCCTAACTAATGTATCTCAGGGAGGTTCTAGATAATTAATTAATAAGAGATGTTTCTTTATTCGGAAATAATAAGATTAGATCTCTGGAAAGTTTAGTAACTTGCTGAAATTTGAGAAAACGGGGTTTTAACGAGGACCTGGTTGACTTCAGCTTTGGTTTTTCCCTACAGAATCCCAGCTGACTCAGAGGCATATTCACATGGACTAAAATTTTACTCACAAAAAAACTTTTGGATTTCATTTCTATGTTCATTTTACCTTTTTAAATGAAATGCAGGATGCTGCTTCTTTAGATAGTAGGTATATAACTTCAGTCCTCTCCGATTCTCTGCAACCCCATGGACTGTAGTCAGCCAGACTCCTCTGTCCATGGGATTCCCCAAGCAAGAATGCTGGAGTGGGTTGCCATTTTCTTCTCTAGAGGATCTTCCCAACCCAGAGATTGAAACTGGTATCCTGTATTGCAAGCAAATTTTTTGCCATCTGAGCCACGAGGGAGGTCCATAACTTCCTTTGGAAGAACTGTTTCTCTATTAGTAAATCATAGATTATGTTGAATCTCTTCTGCTTTCATTTGCTTTCTGCCAACTCTCTTGATGCAGGTTCTGAATCATCTGTGTCTCTCAAAAATATCTTATCATGGTTTATTAAAATATATTTTGCTTCCATCTGGAAATCCTTTAGACTCTAATTCATTAATTTGAAAAATATACACATAATGTTATGAGTGCTGTGCTGGTAACTAAAGCATTCTTCAGGCTTTTATTTAAGTAGGGACTGCCTGAGAGCTCACAGTTAGATATTTTGCTTTTGCTTGCTTGATTAAATTTTTATTTTCAGGATTTCAAGATTTTTTCTTCCTTAATTTCAAATATAAATCATAGTACCTACTTTATGTTCCTGATGCTTTATAATATTTCATATATAATATTGGATTGTTTCAGAAAAGCTGAGCATGCTATTCCATCGTAATCAAGTTTATTACCATTAGATCTCTACTCACAACAAACATGTTTATAACATTATAGTATGTTAATGTAGTGTTTTACTTGGCTTTCAAAAATATATAGTAGAGGACCTTTGTGTGATTTCAAAACACTTTCATTTGCTTGGGGAAAGATCATTACTAACTTTATCTGAATATGACTTTAAAAATGAAAATAAAATATAGAATGTCAAAGATAAGGATGATGCTAAAAGGGAAAAAAGAGAGGGGAAATCATTAAGTAGATGAAGTTTACATTTATTTTTAGTAGTAGGCAAAAATAGATCTCAAGTTGGTCAGTAGGAAAACATTTTGCAGTCTCTATTGATTGCATAACTAAGCCCTCTAAAACTTAGAGCCTTGGAACATTAATTTTTTTTTAAATATTTCCAGTTTTGAGGGTCAAGAATCCTGTTAGGAATCAGATGGCAGATTTTTCTACTCCACATGACACCACCAGGGTAACTTGGTTGTATTTATCTGGTGGATGGACTGGCTGAGAGAGTCTGAGTTGGCTTTGCTCACACATTTGATGCTTTGGCAGTGAGAGGAGGAAATCTGGACTCAGCTGGGGCTGTCAATAGCAGGTCTCTCAAATGGCTTTTTCTAGTATGTGGTCTCAGGAGAAGTAATATCTTACTTGGAAGCTCAAGATTTCAAAAGAGTATGTTTCAAAAGACTTGGACAGAAGTTGTAAGCCTTCTTTTCATTTAGCTTCGTATGTCCCAGAACATGACTTTTGCAGTGTTTGATTAGTCAAACAAGTCACAGATTCAATCTCAGATTCAGGAGGAAAGGAATAAGATATTACCCCACATGGGGTAGAGTATCATAGTGTTTTCAACTGTTTTTAATATATTATGTTCATCTTCTGCTGTATGTGTATGTATGCTCAGTCACTCAGTCCTGTCCAACTCTTTGTGACCCCCACGGACTTCAGCCCTCTAGGCTCTTCTGTCTATGGAGTTTCCTAGGCAAGCATACTGGAGCAGACTGCAGAGATCCAGGAGATCTTCCCAACCCAAGGATCAAATCTGCAATCTTTTGAATCTCCTGAATTGGGAGATGAGTTATTTACCACTGTACTACTTGGGAAGTACCTTTTGCTGTATGCCGTTACCCTGAATTAGACGATGGGTTAATTTTCAGTCACATTTTCTATCCTTGAATGTATAGTAATTGTTGAGACAGAAACAACACATAATAAAGCAAAGGATATAAGTTAAATCTATAAAAATCTTCTAAGTGCTTATATTTAATGTCAATAAAAATCACTCGCATTGCAGCCACAGTCCAATTTCTAATATTCACATAGATTAAGTCAGCTAGAACTATGTTGTCCTGAAAGATGAGTGTACTGGAGTTTACACCTCAGAAGTTGCTTACAGCTTATATTTTCCCTTACTTTGATTTTCTCAGCTCTGCTAGTGATCTAATTTGCATATGCTATGTTTCTGTGCCAAGTTACAACTCAGTGGGCAGAAGACCCATTTTTTTTTTAAGACTGTGACTCCTTTCCAGAGAAAAAGAAGCAAACGGGGTATATAAAGAGGAGATCTTACCAGTTGATCAACTTGGACCTCAAGGCAAATTTCCCCAGGATGCCTAAATTAAATTCATTTTATTCCTGTTTCTTTAATGAAGTTACTGAAGGGAGGACATCTCAGGTTTTTCTTCCAGATGCCATGGTTCCTGTTCATAAATTTTTCACATTTCTACTATTGGCTAAAATGACACCTACTGCAAAAATTAAACTCAACTGACAGGAACTAAGATGAGATGAGTCCTCTTCACTCTTTTCTAGTAGAACATTTGTTGGGCCTTTCCAAAAGGTTAAAAAACATCTGAAAATGAAATAAGATGGCCCAACTTATTTTTACAATGACTGTGGAATGGTTGCGATTATATTTAAATTCACATAAACGTGAATATATTAAGCTAGCAGACAAGAATTTTACAACTGGAGAAAATTGAAAATAAAGCTGGGATGCACTTAATTATCTGAGTTACTGTCAATATCTATCATTACAAAGTACCAACAGCAGTACAATTTTGTCCTATGTCTCTAAACACTCAACCGAAGAGTGAGACTATGCATATCCCTACAACCCCCAGTGGAGATATTGAGATTACACATGCTTTTACTAATTTAAAGAGGGACTCTCACACTGGGATGCATTAAAAAGAGAACATTTAAATAAAAAGCCATTTGCTTTGCCTTTAATTGAATTCCCCTTGCTATTATTGCTAATTATTGATAATACTTGTGATTGACTAAGAAGCTTTTGCATTTAGAGACAAAGTTATTTTTCTGCTGGATCTTAGAAGACAGCGGCGGTCTCTTCAGCATCACATACTGTTACCATGGAAATAATTGCTCTTTGAGAAATGTATCAGCAACATGCAAAAAATTGCTCTGTACAGAGAATTCCCTTCCCTTCACTGCTGTGGGCATTTTACAGTCTTGCATAGTAAGTACATGAAAATGACTTCTCACATTTATATAATGTGCCTTTGTCTTACAAAGTACTACACAGTAGAGCGTGGTATATGCAACCATAAAGAAAAGAGTAGAAAAGCAAATTGAAGGCAATGAAATGGAATTATTCTATATCTTAGGAGAAATTTACAATTAGATTAGAATATAAATTATGCTTTACAACTTCTTAACATTGAGAAGATATCTGTAAATAGTAGTACTCTCAATGAAAAAATAATGATTTATTTTAAAGCATACTTCTTATGTCTGAATCTATTATCAGTTTTTGCCACTTATTATTTTTTGATGTGAATAGAATAGATAAACTCTCAGTTCTTTTATCTGACTGAGAAAACATCTTCTTTTCCCAGACCATCAGAAGAGGCTTCCCCACTTTTCACATGCTTCAGGCAAATTTGCAACCCATTCTTGAGAGATTCTTGAGAGAATTTACCCTATAGAGAATTTGGCCAAGATGATCTTATGAGAAGACTAATGCATATGGAAATTATTTGAAAAAGAGGGGATGGAGAAAAATGATTGGGATGCCTTAAAATAAGTGAGAGAAGTGGAGACTGGGTAGCCGCGGGGACTTTGGCTTCTGACTTCTTCATTTCCTGGTCCAGTTCCTAGAAGGTAGGGCTTTCCTGCTCCGAGGTTCACACCACCTTTCCCACTGAGCTCTGGGAGGGAATGTTTGTAACCTGACAAGTGCAGAAGCTCTAACTAAAATACATGAGTAATGGGGTAGCAAGCAGCCTACAGACAAAGAAAATGCAGAATTAGAGACAAAATAATAGCGGGGTCTGGTGAGAATTCCTCTGCCGGGGCTCTGAATCTGATGATCCGCAGTGTGCTGATAAGACAGCTCGTGATAGACTGTCGTTTATATAACTCATTCTCCCATCTGCTGGGAGGCCCCACTTCCATGTAGCCAGGCTGGAAGCTCACACAGACAAGCTCAATATTCACACTTAAACTCCTCAGGAGGCCCTTTTTGTACTCATGGTCAAGTTCTGTGCCTAATACAAATTTGCTGACATACCAGGTGTCTTTCATTAGTTTTTGTGTGTTTTTTTTGGCAAAACTTAATATTCTGCTAGTCAGAATGTCAATGTTTGGAGAAACAAGAAGATTTAAACAATTGCATGGTACTTTCCAATGTACTGCCCATCCCAGCCAATAATAATTGGTGAAGAAACAGGATCATCCTATCTTATATGAGGTGGGACTAAGACTGCTGTTAAGTTCAGGTTCATTTTCTCAAGTAAGCATGGAGAGAGAAAATTCTTTACTGCAGGACTGTAACATTGCATAATTAATGACATCAGTTACTATGTAACCCTTTGCAGTCAAATCCTGCATTTGTTCTAGCTTTCAAAGAGTCTAAGGCTGAGATAGTTTTACAAATAAGTTTAAATGAAATTTTTTAATAGTTAATCTTTATTTTATATGAATTGTTCTTTTTTTTTTTTGAATTGTTCTTGATAACAGGGAAATAAAGTTAAAGCTGTGCAGCAGATTTTATTAGTCTAGTATAAACTGTATTTATAAGTATACAAAGACAATATCAGAAAATAAATTATAGATATACATCACTTAGATGAAAGAAACAATATAGTATTAGCTAACTAAATCCACTTAGCACTCATTATCAGAGAAATGCAAAATCAAAACCACAATGAGGTTCCACTTTACACCAGTCAGAATGGCTGCTATCCAAAAATCTACAAGCAATAAATGCTGGAGAGGATGTGGAGAAAAGGGAACTCTCTTACACTGTTGGTGGGAATGCAAACTAGTACAGCCACTATGGAAAACAGTGTGGAGATTCCTTAAAAATTTGCAAATAGACCTGCCATATGACTCAGCAATCCCACTGCTGGGCATATACACCGAGGAAACCAGAATTGAAAGAGCCACGTGTACCCCAATGTTCATTGCCGCATTGTTTACAATAGCCAGGACATGGAAGCAACCTAGATGCCCATCAACTGACAAATGGATAAGAAAGCTGTGGTTCATATACACAATGGAATATTACTCAGCATTAAAAAAAAATTCATTTGAATCAGTTCTATTCAGGTGGACGGAACTGGAGCCTATTACCCGGAGTGAAGTAAGCCAGAAGGAAAAACACCAATACAGTATACTAACGCATATATATGGAATTTAGAAAGATGGTAAAGAGAACCCTGCATGCGAGACAGCAAAAGAAACGCAGGGGTATAGAACAGACTCGTGGACTCTGTGGATGAGGGCAAGGGTGGGATGATATGGGAGAATGGCATTGAAACATGTTACTTATCATATGTGAAATCAATCGCCAGCCCAGGGCTGATGCTCGGGGCTGGTGCACTGAGATGTCCCAGGGGGAGGGGGTCGGGAAGGGGGAGGAAGGGGGATTCTGGAGGGGGAGCATGTGTAGAACCATGGTGGTTTCATGTCATTGTGTGGCAAAATGAACACAATAAAGTAAAGAAAATTTTTTAAAAAAATAAAAAATAAATCCACTTAGCTAACTAAATAATACATTCTTATCAAATAGGGATTATCATGCATGGCCGATCAGTTTAATATTAGAAAAGCTATCCTTGTAATTTATTACACTAAAGGCATAAATTAAAAAATCACGATTATCTCAATAAAAACAAAATCTTTTGATTAGTTACAAAATATAATTTAGAAACAAAGGTGAAGTTAATTAACTAATTAAGGGCTATATACGCAAAGTGTTAGTTGCTCAATCGTATCTTGCTGGCTTTTTGTGATCCCATGAACTGTAGTCCACAGTCTTCTCTGTCCATGGGATTCTCCAGGCAAGAATACTGGAGTGGGTTGCCATTCCCTTCTCCAGGTGACCTTCTTGACCCAGGGATCGAACCTGGGTCTGCTGCATTGCAAGCTAATTCTTTACCATCTGAGCCACCAGGGAAGTCCTAAACCTACAACCAAAATCATTAACTGACAGATTTAAATAGAAAATTTTAAATTGGAAATAAGATTGCACTGTTTGCTATCATTATTTCTGTTTAAATGAGGCTGGAAGGATGGTGTCTACCACAAGACTGGAAAATTGCAAGCTATAAGGTTGAAGGGAATGAATCTGTTGTTCTTCAGTTGATATACTTATCTACATAGAAAATTCAACAGATAAAACAAACTATTATAACTAATATTATATTTCACTAGGCTTATTGACTAGAAAAACTGATTTACCCATAAAACATAATGGTACTAACAGTACCAGAATAAAAGAAAGTACCATTTATGATAGCAAATAAAACAAAAGTATTTTCTAGAAATTAAACAAAGCACAAAATTAATCATAGAAGAAAATGTAAATCTATTACTGATCTTAAAAGAAAATCAAAATGATTCGATATACAATGAATAATGATGGAAACAACTAACTGAAATTTTGGTGGCAACCCCCCAAAAATTCTGAAGTGTGGCACTTAATAAGGACCTCCAGTGAGCTAAGGCATGTTTTTAAAATAACAAGAAGAGTAAGACTTCTGACCAGATCTTATGACATAGTATAAAGTCATTGTAATAAAGATTAGTTTTGCATTGGCATATATCAGATGAACTGACAAATATTACAAAATATAGAGCTCAAAAACAGGGTTGCATACATACAAAAAGTGTGTATATGGTGACATACGTAGCATAATAAAGTAATAGTAATATTAAATTTATTATGTAATAGATGCCATTTGGAAAACTCTATTTTTACATGGAGAATAAAGACTACTCCTATTTTTATTATATGCAAAGGTGGACATAAAGTGGAATAAAGTGGAATGATAAAGCTAATTGAAAGTGATGAAGATTCCCTTTATAAGCCAGGGATAAAAGATTTATGCAGTAGGACTTAGAAAGGACAAGCCAAGTTTAAAAATGATGAACTTCACTACATTCAGTTTTTTTAAAGTTTGCTTCACTAAATTTACAGATGAATAATGCTGAGGAAGGTTGAAGGCAGGAGTAGAAGAGGAAGACAGAGGGTGAGATGGCTGGATGGCATCACTGACTCAAGCTCCGGGAATTGGTGATGGACAGGGAAGGCTGGTGTGCTGTAGTCCATGGGCTCTCAAAGAGTTGGACATGACTGAGCGACTGAACTGAACTGAACTGACATGGTCTAATAAAATATTTGCTGTGTCTAAAATAAGTTGATATCTGGACTATATAGGGAAGTCAGAAATATAATCCCAAGAATACCAGTTAAGCATGGAAAGAGATAGAGATAGGAATCTTCTGAAGGGGTGCTCAAAGACTGATGACTCTATGAAGATGTGTTCAGACTTAATAATGATGAAAGAAATGCAAACAAAACAATCCCTTGTATCCTTCAGAGTCACAGAAATTGGAAAGAATTGTCTTGGCATTTATTTTGAAGGATGTAGAAAGAAAGACACTCAATAGTCATCTTTCTGACTTCAAATATTATCTATCTATTCATGTTAAGTGATGCAGTAATATTGACTGGAATGAAACATTGCTATTCCGCATGAACTTGTGGTCCTCCTTGGTGTGCGCATATGCCTCTTATATATACACTAATTATATTTTATAAGTTTTATAATTTATTATATATTTATAATTATTCCATGGGTCTTAAAGTTATGTTTATTTTCAACTTTGTATTGTCTTTGATATCTAGGACTCAGGAATAAGAGATATCTACAACTAAAATATGCACTTGTAAAATATAGAATAAGATTTAGTAGTGAAAAGCAAAATTTTAATCTATAAACATTTGGATGGAGGCTAGAAATATAGTTTAAATGAGAACACTGTAAAAGAATGACAAATATAAGAAAAAAATAAATCAGAAAATATAAGAATAAATGAAAAATAAATAACAACACTCCATGTTATGCAATGATGCATATCTATTTAAAATAATAGCTCAAATACATCAGGTTGGAAGAGAAAATAGGTTGAAACTGAAAAATAACATTAAAAAGTAAGACATATCACCAAGTATATCTCAACCATATCTCATGTGCTATGAGAGTATGGTTACCTGTGTGTATAAGGTTATGACTTTAAAGAAAAGAAAAAAAAATAACAATCAATGAAGATGTTGATAATTTTGATTTTATAAAAGATGGTTGTCATTAAAGGTTAACTTTCTTAAAAATTTATCATGTTTCATGTTATTCTTAGCTTTTGCCAAAATGATCTTATTAATTCCCCAAATTTTTCAGGCAACAAAACCCCATTTTTTAATTATTTCATCCTGTGTGCCTTCACTGTTTTCTCTGCTCATAATCACTTGTGTACTTTGAATAATATAAAACGAGATATTTAGTAGGTATGGATCCAATTTAGATTTACTTGTTACTTTTCTCCTTATTATTCCTCGTTGTCTGGGGTTTAAGAGAGAATTTTAGAGAAAAGCATAAACAGAGATTTCTGAAGTGAGAAAGTTTTTATCAGGTTAGTTTCTGGAGAGGAGAAAATGACGTTTGTGCTTTACAAGGGATATAGAGAGCAATTGGCTTTAATAGTGTGAGCTGCACATTAAGAGGAACGACAATTAAGTGTTGGGTACTATATTTATGCAAAGCAATTTCTTAGGTGCTTCTTAAACTATTTTGTATGAGCTATTGCATATTTCAAATTTGCCTTTATTCAATTTCCTTCACTTTTAGTGGCTGAATATAACATTAATGAAAAAGAGAAAATGAGACTGAAACTCACAAACCTATACATAAAACCTTAATATTTGTTCTGTTTGAAGCTGCACTCACTGGATGAGATGCAACACAATTCATTACGGAAACCTTAACCAGGGATTTCCACACTTTCTCGAATGGGCAAGGATCCTATATTTATCTTTCCTTCACTTTTTCCCTTATTGTTAAAATAGGCTGCAGTCTAAACATATTTCAGAGCATTTAGAATATAAAAAACAGCAAAATTATTTGTATTCCCAGCACCCAGATAAAATTCTAGAGATATAGAAACTTGTGTAGCTAAGAGCAATCTGACATTTGGTAATCTGCTTTTCTGACATTTTTAAAAACACTTTACATCTCAATAGTATACTAAAAATAATATTCCTTCACATGGCAATATCTTAAGTGATTTAACAAGCTCCTATAGATTTATTACTATTGTATGGAATACTCTGCTATTGTCAATTACATGGTCATAAGCATTAAAACATATGATTTGTTTTGCAAATTAGCCCTTATTTGCCACTTTATTTTATGTATGCATTTTGTCTGGAGTGTATTATTGAATTCTGATGTTTTTCTCCATTTGGAGATTCTGCTTTTACTATAGATTTTAGAATTGATTTGGGGTTACTAGGGCAATGGATATGCTTGTCCTCTAAGCTTGCTCTATGACTTCTCTCATTTCCTGTTGTTTTTCTTCTTTTAAGTTAGTGATTTGGAAGGTAAATATTTTTTTTTTCTGGTATTAGTGATTGCCTTCAAACATTTAGAAAAAACATGAACAACATCATATATTTATTCTTCTGTTAAAATTTTTTAAATGTTTAATTTCTTCCTATCTTCTTTCTTCAATTTTTGGTTTTTAGTGACCTAGTTTATATTTAGACTCAGACTGTTGTTATGAAATTTTATTACTGTTACATATTTTAAGTTTTTCATTTTAACTTACATTAATCTATAACCATAATAGCAATACATTAAAAACACAGCCTTAATATTTCCAGAGTTTCTTTGCTGGTCATCATCATGTTCTCGTATCTCTACTTTCCTATTCTTATAGCTTTTGTTTTAATTAATTATTCAATCTCTAAATGCATCTTAAACATACAAATGTTTCCCCCCCATCTTTTCCCTATCTCTTTATATCTATGGCTATCTCTTTAAAAATTACTTGAATTATAATGAATTTGCAATGTTATTAGTTTCAAGCATATAGCAAAGTGATTCATTTACACATATACATATATCCATTATTTTTTAGGTTCTTTTCCATTATAGGTTATTAAAGAATACTGAGTAGAGTTCCCTGTGCTATACAATAGGCCCTTGTTGTTTTCTTATTTTATATATAGCATGTGGCTGTTAATCCCAAACTCCTAATTTTTCCCTCCTTCCTTTGTGGCCATGATGACTGCGATCTTGATCAGGTTTTCACATGTAAAGTCAACTATAGAATTCTTGACAAAAATTTTATTCCTCTCCTTTCCTGAAATTATTGTCTGCTTTTTTTTTTTTTTAATACGTCAAGGCTGTATATTGTCACCCTGCTTATTTAACTTATATGCAGAGTACATCATGAGAAATACTGGGCTGGAAGAAGAACAAGCTGGAATCAAGATTGCTGGGAGAAATATCAATAACCTCAGATATGCAGACGATACCACCCTTATGGCAGAAAGTGAAGAGAAACTTAAGAGCCTCTTGATGAAAGTGAAAGAAGAGAGTGAAAAAGTTGGCTTAAGTCTCAACATTAAGAAAACTAAGATCATGGCATCTGGTCCCATCACTTCATGGGAAATAGATGGAGAAACAGAGGAAACAGTGTTAGACTGTATTTTTGGAGGATCCAAAATCACTGCAGATGGTGACTGCAGCCATGAAATCAGAAGACGCCTACTCCTTGGAAGGAGAGTTATGGCCAACCTGGATAGCACATTGAAAAGCAGAGACTTACTTTGCCAACAAAGGTTGGTCTAGTCAAGACTATGGTTTTTCCAGTATGGTTGTGAGAGTTGGACAATGAAAAAGGCTGAGTGCTGAAGAATTGATGCTTTTGAATTATGGTGTTGGAGAAGACTCTTGAGAGTCCCTTGGACTGAAAGGAGAACCAACAAGTCCACCCTAAAGGAGATCAGTCCTGGGTGTTCATTGGAATGTCTGATGTTGAAGCTGAAACTCCAATACTTTGGCCACCTGATGTGAAGAGTTGACTCGTTGGAAAAGACCCTGATGCTGGGAAGGATTGGGGGCAGGAGGAGAAGGGGAAGACATAGGATGAGATGGCTGGATGGCATCACTGACTTGATGGTCATGGGTTTGGGTGGAGTTGGTGATGGACAGGCAGGCCTTGAGTGCTGTGGTTCATGGGGTCGCAAAGAGTCGGACATGACTGAGCGACTGAACTGATACTGATTTTTTTTAATAATATCTTCAAACATCTTGAAACATTTAAGCATAATCATTTTTAATATGTTTGATGTATCTGTAAATTTCTCTTCTTGGATTTTTGCATAATTTTTATGTTATCATTGAGATTCTAAATGTTCATCTTGGTACATATTGATTGGTCTCTTCATCAGTTTCCTCTGATACCCAGATAATCCATTCAATTTGTCTATAGGTTTGGTTATTTCTTCAACTCTGAAAAGTTGTGTGTGTGTGTTTAAAGTTTCTTTAATTATATTTTCCATCATTTTTGGCTTTAAACTCTCTGGAATTCCAGTTATTAGTATCTTTACAATTCTGGACCTTCATATTTGGCCATTTTCTTTTTCATAAGTTCATATATCTCCTCAGAATTTTGGGTGAATTACTTGAATTCCTTGAGTTTGTTACTCAGTTCACTATTTCAGTTATGCGATGTTCTATATGTTTCTCTTTGCAATTAAGTCTAATTCTCAACCATGAGAATATTTAAATATTCTTTCCTAATTTCAGATTAATATTTCACTGTGACTGTGCAAAATCTTTGTAAACCCAAAGTCGATATTTTCTGGAACATCATGCAGTACATTTGTTTCAGAAAGTGATGTTTATTTTGATCCTTCTGATTCTTCAAAGGGGTCTCTTTGCCTTCTATCTTTTCACAGGTCTGATGATTTACGCTGTGTGTTTATTTCAAAGTGTTGCAAAAGCTCATGCTGGAAAGGCATCAGGGCTCTGAAGGCTTTGTTCTGCTTGTAACCTGCAATCAAAATGAATTTTGACAATGTAGACAATTTTTGTTACTCATCTAATTTGAAGAATGCCCTCTTTATACTGGCATCCTCACTTTTAAGAATCAGCTCTGACACATGACTTTCTGCTGATTTTATGCAAACTCCATAACAAGAAGTTTTAACATCATACTGGACCATTCGTGGTCCTGGTCTGTTCTCTCCCTTACAAGTTAAGTGGCTGCGGGGCTTTATTAAGAGTACTTCTGCTCACTCGCTGAGCTCTTTAATTAAACAAGTTGGCTCTTATCCTTACTTCAATGCAATCTGTATCAAATCTGGCCTTAAGGTGTATGAGATGTGAATTATAGCTATACTTCGAACTTTTCAGTGCTGAGATACATTCATTTTTATTTGTCTTTGAGAGGCATATATGATGGGTAAGAAAATGTGTCTTGCTTGTGGTCACATGACCCCATTTATGCTTCATCTGCCATAGGTTTTGTAATCTGACAAAGAATAAAACTCCTTTTATTGGATATGAAGTAGATTGGATGAAAAAAATTAAGAAGTTGAAAAATTCCGAGCCCGCTAAGGTACCTGAATGTACTTACATACAGCTTTCTTTCTTGGGTGGTGAAGAAGTGGTGTATTTCATCAGCAGTGAATTGTGCTGTTTGGCTTTATTTAGTGACTGCCAAAAGTTTTAGCACATTTAAAAATTCTCTTGTGTATTGACATGAAGATAAAGACTTTGCAAATCAAGTCGAAGTGAGATCTGAGGAACATTCCCAGAACTGTACATTTCAACACTCGCCTTTCCCCTGAGATGTGTTTGGTGAACCTCAGCATCACAGCCCTTGAAAGACAAGCCCTGATACCATCACTGACTAATGATCAGGCCTTGCATTTGGGAGCTGAAGAAAGTATCTCAGTTTCAGGTCTGCTTCTCCTAATTAGCAGTGGTTAATAAGTCTTTTATTGAAAGTAGATTAAATTCTTATTTGGGAAACTTAATTTAAAGTATGACCTGTCAGCTCCGTGGCACTTCTATCCCATCTCATCTCCAACAAATTGAAGAAGGGTGAATTTTGTTTTAATAGTCTCCAAAAGGAAAGAGGGAGCAGGAGAATTATAAAGTCTAGAATAAAGTAAAGTGGTTGCTTTTATTGGATTTGCAGAGAAATTGTGAATAATGAAGGCAAACAGTTTGGTTTTTTGAATTTGTATAGATAGGTTATTCTAAAAATGTTGCTAGGATAGCTCCAAGCAGATCAGTTTTTTTTTAGTCCTAAAACTGCTGAATGGGTACCTTCTCTTGCACACCTGTTTTTAGCAACACCTGTCTGGTTTGAATCATTCTCCCTGGACTCATTAAAGGGTATCTCAGTGCACAAGATCTCTGATCCTGACTTCAATTCTTATCCTTCCAAAATAATTTTCGACTCTGCTTATGAGGGGCTCATTCTGACTGGAGGAGTATAAGACAAGGTTCATGACCCTCTCTGAGATGTTGAGTCTCCCTTTGTGAGAGCAGCATTTAGGGGATATTTTGAGAGGAGAGGCAGGCAATCTTGCTGGAAGTCAACAGCCCTCCTGTGACCCTAAAACTTTAAAAACTACTATAATAAATAACGCACCCCCCTTTCTCTATTCAAAACTCCTACTAAGAAGGTTAAGATATCATACCACTTTGTATAGAATTGAAAAAAAAAATAACATAAGGATGATGATAAAGTTTGCCCAAGTCATTGCTTGGTTTCATGGATCAATAAAAAAAAAAAGGAGAATAATCTCCAAATTGTTCCTTTTTATTTTTCTCTTTTTCATCTCAATGCTCTTGTCTATTAACTAGATGCAAATAATAGATATTTTAAAATAGGAAGTTATAACTTTTCAGGTCTTTCACAGAATTTTTAATGAACTGGTCTTATAGTCTCATGAAAACCTATTCTGAAAACATGAGTAAAATTTTTATATTAAATATGTATAGAAAATGCACTCTCATTCTCCCTTTACATATTTTCCCTTTATACAATTGTTCTGTATTTCTATTATTATGTCTCTAACTTCAAGTACACTTTCCTAGAATTCCCAACTCTTTTTATTTGGATGTTTAAGTACTTTACAAATGTGTTTTACCATTAGAAGTCTACTACTATGGTTTTTTATTGATAAGCTACTTTTCTTTCCTTGTTCTAGTTTTAATTCTCTTTCTATAATTGTTTTGAATGTGTTCTTAATTTAGTTGATTTGTTTTGGTTACTTCATTTTCATATAATTTATCCATCTAGGGAGATAATTACCTAGACAATTTTGTTATTCGGTCTCCTTGATCATTTTTTGTTTTTATATTGAATAAAATTGAATGTATTTTCCATGTTTAATAATTTTTTTTTAAAAAAAGTCAACTGTCTTTTTCAGACCAGTATGTCATATATTTCTTAACTAGTGTTTTTTAAATGTTTACACTGGTCCATGGAAGTTATTTTCTAATGATGAAAATGTTTCTTGACTAATGTGTTACTTTGTCATCACTTTGCTCTCATTAAAATCAAGCATCTTAGGATGATAAAGAAGAAGGTAAATCCTGCCTATGACACATAAATGTGTTTCTAATATTCACCTACTATATATTCTCCTGATACAGATCTATTTGACCTCATATGTCCATTAAGGATTTGGTAACATATTTTTTCAAGTGCCTGAGATATTTGTTGCTCATGCAATGCTTATTCAGTCTTTGATAACCATTATTTGTTTCTATATTATTCTAGAATTCATCTTCATCTCCTGATTCATAATGTGTGTTTTTTTAATTTCATTACTGCTCATAATTATGATAGTGCTAATTTATATTAATTGCATTTCCCTCCTAGATGACCAACTTTCTTCAGCAGAATTTTGATCATTGAATGTTTGAAAGTGTGTGTTTTTTTCCCTTGGTTTAGGATTTCATTAAAGATTTGGGTGTTTGTCAGGCCTATACCACTTTGAAGGAAGACTGTTGAGAAAACAATTTGAGTTTTTTATCTTTACACCTGTTAAAAGTCTTGCAACTTCTCCAATTTCTGTCTTTCTCTCTCTTTCTTTCTTTTTGTAATACTATTTTGTTCAATATCTTTTTAAAAAGTTTTTTTATGAAATCATGAGCATGTAGCATGAATTCATTTCTTTCACCAAGAGCTGAGTCATAGGATTGCTGGTTTTGTAAGAAAGAATGAATGTTCTCAAAAGTGAACATCATCAAGTGATATGACCTGTTTATATCATGTTTTACTTCACATTTAGTGGTAATCCATTTATTAGATTGATAGATTATATTTTGCCCTGGTAATAGTTTATTTATGGGATTTTGCATAGAATTAACAAAGTAGAGGAATACTTAGAATATGCATATAAATATTTAATTTATATATGAAATAGAATCTTTTTATTCACATTTCTCATTATTAAGCATTTTTTAGTAAGCAACCATTTTGAGATTTTGCACAGGAATACGAATGTCCCCTTTCATCAGGAAGCTTTGTTTCTAAGGTTACAGTGAAATATCAATAATTTCAAGAAACTTCAGCTTTTTAATGAATTAAATTTTAAAAATTATTTGTCTATGCTTTCTCCACATAATGTGTTTTTATTCAGCTAGTCCTCTCAAATATAGTTACAGCACTGTTGGCAGAACTTTTTCCAAGAATGGGTACTTCTTTTATATTAAAAAGAATTATCTTCTTCCTGTGAGCTAGTCAGACTCAAGACTCATCTGACTTGAATTAAGGAAGCTAAGTAACCCACCACCATAAAAAACCTTCTGCCCATTCTTGGCTGACAAATTATGAAATGAAAAAACATTGACCAAGAACACAGGGAAAAACAGACAACTGATAAACCTTTCAGCTTCACTACATTGTATTTCTTTCCTGAGATGCGTCTACTCAAGCTCTCCCACATACCATCGATAGACCCTGTACCTTGATCTGCTTTTCCAGTGAGCAGTGATGGATTAGAACTGCTCCATCAAACCTGTTTCAGCCAGGTCCCCTTGTAACTGACAGCAAACATTTCTCGGCTCCTGATTTGGGTTGGGGTGAAGTCTGTGGCCTTGGATCACAGCCAAAGTAAGTGCTTCACTCCGGACCCTAAAGCATGGCCTCATCATCACTCTAATCAGCTGAGCTGCCAAGTCACGGAAGCACTGATGTCTCCAAAAATCCTGTTATGGCTCTTTGATTTACTTTTTATGATGTTTGAGATTTTTGAGTAACTCAGGTAGACTCCTTTCACACACTCCTTGCTGTGCCCTCAGTTTTTTTTTCACTCACGGCTGTCTTTTTCTTTATGTTGCACCTGTGAGTCAGACAAACTTTTTCAATTTTTTTTTACAGACTGATTCAAATGGCTTCTGTAGAACTGTGTTCAATAAAAACGCAAATCTGGTGCTAGTCTCAGGGGCATAGTCTGAGACTCTGTTAGGATCTTGATTGGCATAGCTTGGGTTTGGGATTTATGTGGCTGCCAGAGGTGAACATTTTTGGCTGAGTAAATAAGCCCTACATTGGGACGATGGGATGAGACTGTTGTTTTTCTGGAAATCAGGTGGGAACAAAGTGAACTGGATGTCTGTGAGGCACACAAGAAAAATATGTAAGTTCATTAGCATTTGCAAATTCCAAGTACAGAGATAAGTCACAGTTCAATAGAGCCTTTTAATCAGAATCCTATTACCTGCAAGGAATGATTAGGTATGCACTTGCATTTTCAAAGGACAAATACAAGCTTAAAAAAAAAAAAAGAAGAACATTGTGTGAGAGCCACTGGGTTCTCCTAATGGTCCCAGAATAAGTACAAGAAGGTGACACTCGCCATTCCAACACACCCCATGTCCTAGCTTGAGGCTACTTTGCTACTATCTGCTGGCCGAAGCCAACCAATGGCCAAAATCAGAGTCAACGACCTTCATTATGATTGTTGCTTTCACATTCCCATTCTGTTATTTTGGACTTCAATGTTCCAGTAGTTTTCTCTAATATATTATGGAACAAATCAAGAATGGCTGTCTGTTACCTCACCTGTTTGTGCTCAGTCACTCAATCAGGTCCAACTCTTTGAGGCCCCATGTATTTTAGCCCACCAGGCTTCTCTGTCCATGGAATTTTCTAGCAAGAATACCGGAGTGGGTTGCCATTCTACTCCAGGGGATCTTCCCAATTCACATCTCTTGAGTCTCCGGCATTGGTAAGCAGATTCTGTACCACTAGCGCCACCTGGAAAGCCCATGATGTAGAATAATTTCAAGCAGAATCAGTTAGCACCTTCAGTAAGCGTTTGTTTTGGTTTTGGTGCTTTTTGTTATTTAACTTTATCTGAACATGTGTCAGGATTGTCCTAAACATTTGGAAGATATAAAACGTCCTATCTTCAATGAGCTTACATTTTCATGAGGAGACATAAAAGTAAGCAAATCCTGTAGATTCAGATTTTAAGTGCTGTAACAGAAAGCTGTACAGAAAGTGAGAGAAAGAAATCCCTGCTGATTTCACAGAAGAGACAAGGCTTCCTCTGAATCTAAAAAAGATGAGAAATTTTTGCAGGAGAACCAAGCTAGATGTGGCTGTACATTTCTTGACAGGGCAGAAATGACCTAGACAAATGCAAAGTGGGATGAGAACATTGGATCAGGGAGCCAACAACAGTAGAATACTCAAGACATTTATGCACACATTTTAATGACACGTCCAGAAACTGGGGGATCAGCAAAGATGAGAAAGCTCTTGGCATACCATATCATGGAGTGCTTGTTTTATTCTAAAGAGAGCAAAAGTCATTAAAGCAGGAAGCACATAATCAGATTTACATTATAGAAAGATTATTTTGGAAGGAGTATGGAGATTAAAGCCACCCTGGAAAGAGAAACCTCATTTAGAAAGATGGTTCAATAATCCAAATAGGACAAGAGAGAGCCAGGAAGACATGGGTATAATATATTTATGAAAGGATATACTGAACCTATCTCCGCTGAAAGCTTAATAATAAATGTGGTGCCTGGCCCATGGTAATTGCTCCATAAGATTTTGTTGACTGTATCTTGTATAGTTTGAGGTAGTAATAGAATTTTATTTTTCCCCATCTGAATATAATTTGTTCCAGTATCATCTATGAAATTGTCCCAAGTGATCTGCAAAGTCATCCTTGTCATATATTTCATTTAGGTTAGTCTAGGGTTTCCCCAATGGCTCAGTGGGTAAAGAGTCCAACTGCAATGCAGGAGACACAGGAGGAAAAGCTCCTGGAGGAGGAAATGGCAACCCACTCTAGTATTCTTGCTTACAAAATCCCATGGACAGAGGAGCCTGGCAGGTTACAGTCCATAGGGTCACAAAGAGTCAGACACAACTGAGACACTAAGTACCTGAGCAGGCACATGCGCACACACACACACACACAATTAATTTAATCTAACCTGAATTGTTTCACTGGCCTTTTCCTATTCTCCAAGCCTTTTTTTTTTGCTAGAATATATTTAAGGTCACTTTTTTTTTTTCCTTTTTCCCCTGTGCTGGGTGCACGGGCTTCTCTAGCTGTGGTGTGTGGACTCAGTAGCTGCAGCACCTGGGGTGGTTGTGGCAGGTGGGATCTTAGGTCCCAGATGGGGATCAAACCTGTGCCCCCTGCATTAGGAGGGTGGAGTCTTAAGCGCTGGACTGCCAGGGAAATCCCTTGAGAACTAGATTTCTTTTAACCTGCTCTCGTTTCAGCGTTTTGTTTTTGTTGTTGTTTTGGTCTCTATCTTCAGGATTTTGGAGAAACAGCCTACACCAATTAACTAATTATTCCATCATCCATATCTAAGCTGCTGATTATCCTATCCATTGAATGCTTTAATGTGAATAACTTTATGTTTTGAGTTCTGTTTTGCTCTCTTTTAATTCTGCCTATTCATTTCTGGACTTCTTTCAGTAGCTCATCAATTCGTTAGCTCATATTTTAACTTTCATACTTTTAAATCTATTCATTTTATATTCCTTTTTAAAGTGTCAGTATCTGAATTCCTTGAGAATCCTAACCAGTTTTCTCTTGATGTTCACTCATGGTACATGTGTGTTGTGCCATGTGTTGGTTCTTGAGCTCATAGTTGGTAGATCTTTCCCAGTGGAAATCTGAGGACCCAGATAACGCTTCTGGTATAAGTGATTGCTACACTGCACATAAGACCACTTTTTGTTCTCTTCCAAAGTTAAAATTTGCTATATACTGAAGTTGAGCATTGAATCGTGGTAGTGATCATAATAGACATTTGCCCTCAGAACAATCCAAGGTCTAGGTTCAACTTACCTTTTTGTTTCCAGTTTTAATTCTTCCCTGAAACTGCTTTTAATACAGTTGACTTCCTGACTGTTCCTATATTTGTCTTTCTTTGACTTGACCTTTGAGCAGAATATGTCAGTTTTGTAACCCATCCTTCTATCTTCTTTCTCAAAATATTCTCTTGTTGTGGCATATATGGCATTGCCTTTTTTTCCGTTATGCCTTTCTAGCCACTACTTAAAGTCTTCTGGACTATTTTCTTCCTGATTCCTGACCTTTAAATATTGCTGTACTAAGATTTTCTCCTTTATTTGTCTCCTTCTTAGTATCAGAGCAAAATTTGTCCAAAATTATGAAATTGATGCCAGTGGTTTTTATCTTTATTTGTGGTTTAGTTCTCTTTATTGAGGTCAGTTATCTATTGATGCATGACAAAGTACCCAAAACTTGACCATATAAAACAATACACAGTTTTATACTCACACAGTATCTGAGGGTCAGGAATCTGGAAGCAGCTTAACTGGATGTTATGGTTCCAAGTGTCTCAACATATTGCAAGATATCTACGGATGGGGTTTCAGTTATCTGAGGCCTTGACAGGGCCTGATGATCTGATCCCATGATGGCTCACATGGCTGTTTTCAGAAGTCCTTGGGTCCTTGTCTTGTGGACCTGTCTTCAGCATTGCCTGAGGTTCCTTAAAACATGGCTACTGATTTCTTGCAGTGTGAGTCACCCAAGACAGAACAACAAGAGAAGCCATGATATTTTTTATGATCTAGGTTCAGAAGAGACATGTAATCATTTTCTTTCATGTTCTGTTTGTCATACAGACCAATGTTGGTAGAATGTGGGAAAAGATTGCAAAAGGATATGGATCCCAGGAAGCAGAAATCATCAGGGGCAGTCCTGGGATGTCTACCTCCATATCCAAATTTCATGCCTACTTTTATCTAATTGAAACTTCAAACTCAGGAAGTATTAAAAAACCCATTGCATTCTCATTCAGACCCTTTACATTGCATCACAACTACCATCATTTACTCCTCCTCTGACAGACAATTTGAATAACCAACACCACCATCCACCCATTTAGAAGAAATGGAGCCCTCATAGTCAACAAAAGAGTTCAAAATGCAATAAATGAAAGGTTCTCAGTCATGTCTAACTCATGTCTAACCCCATGGACTATACAATCCATGGAATTCTCTCGGCCAGAATACTGGAGAGCCTTTCTTTTCTCCAAGGGATCTTCCAAACCCAGGGATCAAACCCAGGTCTCCCGCATTGCAGCCAGATTCTTTACCAGCTGAGCCAGGGAAAGCCCAAGAATATTGGAGTGGGTAGCCTTTCCCTTCTCCAAGGTATATTCCCAACACAAGGATCAAACCCAGGTATCCTGCATTGCAGGCAGATTCTTGACCAGCTTTACCAAAATGCAGAAATGATTCTTTGCCAAAATGCAGCACTTGGGTAAAATCTCAAAAATGACAGAATGATCTGTGTTCATTTCCAAGGCAAACCATTCAACATCACAGCGATCCAAGTCTATGCCCTGATGACTAGTGCTGAAGAAGCTGAAGTTGAATGGTTCTCTGAAGACCTACAAGACCTTCTAGAACTAACACCAAAAAAATAAATAAATAAATAAAAATCCCTTTCATCATAGGGGACTGGAATGCAAAAGTAGGAAGTCAAGAGACAGCTGAGTAACAGACAAGTGTGGCCTTGGAGTACAGAATGAAGCAGGGCAAAGGCTAACAGAGTTCTGCCAAGAGAACGCACTGGTCATGGCAACACCCTCTTCCAACAACACAAGAGATGACGCTACACATGGACATCACCAGATGGTCAATACTGAAATCAGATTCATTATATTCTTTGCAGCCAAAGATAGAGAAGCTCTATATAGTCAGCAAAAACAAGACTGAGAACTGACTGTGGCACAAATCATGACCTCCTTATTGCCAAATTCAGACTTAAATTGAAGAAAGAAGGGAAAACCACTAGGCCATTCAGGTAAAACCTAAATCAAATTTCTTAGGATTATACAGTGGAAGGGAGAAATGAATTCAAGGAATTAGATGTGATAGACAGAGTGCCTGATGGAGGTTTGTGACATTACACAGGAGGCAGGGATCAAAACCATCCCCAAGAAAAAGAATTGCAAAAAGGCAAGATGGTTGTCTGAGGAGGCCTTACAAATAGCTGAGGAAGGAAAAGAGGCTACAGGCAAAGGAGAAAAGGAATGAAATACCCATCTGAATACAGAGTTCCAAACAATAGCAAGGAGAGATAAGAAAGCCTTCTTCAGCAATCAATGCAAAGAAATAGAGGGGAAAAAAATAGAATGGGAAAGACTAGAAATCTCTTCAAGAAAATTAAAGATACCAAGGTAACATCTCATGCAAAGATGGGTACAATAAAGCACAGAAATGGTTGGGCCTAACAGAAGCAGGAGATATTAAGAAGAGGGGGCAAGAATAAACAGAAGAACTATACAAAAGAGATCTTAATGACCTAGATAGCCACGATAATGTGATCACTCACCTAGAACGAGACATCCTGGAGTGTGAAGTCAAGTGGGCCTTAGGAAGCATCTCTATAAACAAAGCTAGAGGAGGTGATGGAATTCCAGCTGACCTATTTCAAATCCTAAAAGATGATGCTGATAAAGTGTTGCACTCAATACATCAGCTAAGTTGAAAAACTCAGCAGTGGCCACAGGACTGGAAAATGTTAGTTTTCACTCCAATCACAAAGAATGGCAATGCCAAAGGATGTTCAAACTACTGCTCAATTGTATTCCTCTCACACACTAGTGAAGTAATGTTCAAAATTCTCCAAACTAGGCTTCAACAGTACATGAACTGAGAACTTCCAGATGTTCAAATGGATTTAGAAAAGGCATAAGAACCAAAGATATGTTTGTTGGCAATGGATATTGCAAAAAAAAAAAAAAAAAAAAAAAAAAAAAAAAAAAAAAACTCAAAAAAAAAAAAAAACCTACATCTGCTTCATTGACTACACAAAAGCCTTTGACTGTGTGGATGACATAAAACTGTAGAAAATTCTTCGAAAGATGGGACTACTAGATCACTTTACTTGCCTCCTGAAAAACTTATATGCAGGTTAAGAAGCAACAGTTAAATGGAACAGTGGCCTGGTTCCAAATTGGAAAAGGAGTACATCAAGGCTGTGTATTGTCACCCTGCTTATTTAAATTATATTTATAGTACATCATGTGAAATTCTGGGCTGGATGAAGCATAAGCTAGAATCATGATTGCCAGGAGAAATATCAATAAGCTCAGATATGCAGATGATACCACCCTTATGGTAGAAAGAGAAGAGGCATTAAAAAGCTTCTTGATGAAGATTAAAGAGGAGAGTGAAAAAAACGGACTTAAATCTAAACATTCAAAAAACAAAGATATGACATCCGGTCTCATCAGTTCATGGCAAATAAATGAGAAACAATGGAAACAGTGTCAGACTTTATTTTCTTGGGTTCCAAAATCACTGTTGACGGTGACTGCAGCCATGAATTCAAAGATGCTTGCTCTTTGGAAGAAAAGCTAGACCAACCTAGATAGCAATTTAAAAAGCAGAGACATTACTTTGCCAACACAGGTGCAAAGGTATGGTTTTTCCAGTCATGTATAGATGAGAGTTTGCTGAGTGCTGAAGAATTGATGATTTTGAACTCTGGTGCTGGAGAAGACTCTTGAGAGTCCTTTGATAGAAAGGAGATCAAAGCAGTCAATCCTAAAGTAAATCAATCCTGAATATTCATTGGAAGGACTGATGCTGAAGCTGAAGTTCCAATACTTTGGTCACCTGATGTGAAGAGCCAACTCATTAGAAAAACTCCAGGTGCTGGGAAAGATTGAAGTCAAGAGGAGAATGGGACAACAAAGGATGAGATGGTTGGTTGGCATCACTGATGGATGTGAGTTTGATCAAGCTATGGGAGCTGGTGATGGACAGGGAAGCCTGGTGTGCTGCAGTCCATTGGGTCGCGGGTTGTACACGACTGAGCAACTAAACAACAATCCACGCAGTTACTTAAAGACAGAAACCTGGAGTTACCTTTGATTTGTTCTCCCTCTACTCTACTGATGTATCACCTAAATATATTAAAAATTCATTTAAAGGTTTTTACCCTGTTTAATTTCCCCAATTCAGGTTACCATCACATCTCGCCTCTAACACAGATCTCGCTTTCTCTCTCTCATTCTGGCTCTTTCTCTGCCTCTCATTGTTTCTCTTCCATTCTTTCTCATTCTAGTCTCATCCTATAATCCAACAGAGTGATTATTATAAAGAAGAAATTGAAGCATGTCATTTCACTGCCTAACAAAAAAGATCAAATTAATAAATGTACCATAAATGAAGAATACATTATTTTAGATAATGAAAGGAGAATAAAATTGGTAAAGACTGGCAACACAATAAGCTTCTAAATGAATCCAAAAGCCTTTTACCATGTTAATGGAAAATGAAGACTTGAGTTAGTTTTTCTGCAGTTGGATTCTGGATAATATTCCCAATAACCTCACACAGTTGCAGCATCATTCTCCAATGAATAATGATATTTTAGCCAGTATAATTTGCTACTTAAGAATGGTTCATAAAGAAAAACATAACAAATATCCATGGAGAGGGTATAATTCTTTTTGCAAAATAAATCATTCAAGAGGGCAATAGTTGCCAGAAAATGACATGATTTGCCTTTCATTCAAGAATAGATGAAAATGCTCTTCAATTGAGAATAGATGAAAATGCAATAAAAATGAGATTACTACATATTCATTTCATTTTAATAAGGGACATCATTATTAGGTCAAAGCCCTGTCCATGCCTCTGCACTTTTCCAACTGCTGCTTCTTACACACATTTCTTTCAATGTTACATAGATTAAAAAGAAGAAAAAACTGAAATACTCTTAAAAAAGATTCTTTTGCAGATACTATAAGTCACAGTATTATGTTATTTACACAAGTTGCTTCAATATTTAACATTAGTGACATTGCAAATGTGATATAACAAGCCAGGAGAATAGGGTAATTATGTAGGCTTGGTACTAGATATAGACAGCTCTCTTATATGAGTCAAATAATTAACTAACATTACATATGGAGAGATCCTAAGGTTGACTAGTCTCATTGACTCATTTCTTAGGGGAGGAAGTTGAAACTCAGGTGAAAATTTATGCTTCAAAGTTTAGACAGGAAATAATTGCAAATGAGAAGGCTAACTTCAGAAATGTACTGAATATCAAAGAACCAATGGCCTAAGAGAAACCTACTATGGTACCATATACTAGAGAGAAATTAAAATTATGTAATCATATCATATTCTAGATAGGCAGCCCCAAACAATATTTTATAAACAGCTGTCTAATCAAAATAGCAATATAAATCGGAAACCCTGGGATATATCTGTGTGTGTGTGTCTGTAGATAGTGCTCCAAAGTGTCCGACTCTTCGAGACCCCATGGAGCCATCAAACCTCTCTGCCCATGGAATTTTCCAGGCAAGAATACAGGAGTGGGTTGCCATTTCCTTCTCCAAGTTTAGGTAGGAGGGGCAAATATTTAGTACAATGACTGACAAGTATGATTATTGAATAATTTCTAAGGCAGTAACAAATCAATAAAAAGTAAATATGAAATCATTTCAGCAAATTATAAAATAAATTCAACCACTCATTTTGGGAAATGAGTACAATTGAATCTTGCTGACCAACTTAGCTGAAAATGTTGTAAATATATGAAGTTATCTAGGTAAGAAAATAAACTAAATGGGTAAGGCATTGCAATATAGGAATCAGTCAGGAAACTTTAAATTTACCAGAGATAATAATCCTGTGGTGTGGAATTTATAGTAATAATTCAATTTATTTCACAAGTAATAACCCTAGATTCTCTACCTGGAAACAGAGAGAAAATGAGATGAAAGACAATGCACACCTTTTTGTGTATGTTATATATTTACAAATGGAGTGCTGTGTGTACTCAGTCGTGTCTAACTTTTTGCGACCCTATGGCCAGGCTCCTCTATGCATGGAATTTTCTAGATAAGAATACTTGAGTGGGTAGCCATTTCCTACTCCAGGAGATCTTCTCGGCCCAGGGATGGAACCCACGTCTCTCCCATCTTCTGCCTTGGCAGGCAGATTCTTTACCACTAGTGCACTTGGGATCCCACCTTTTTATATATTATTAAATAAAAGCTACATTGTATTACTTTTAACTATGGTATTTGTTACCGTGCTTGTGCATGGTACTTAAATATTAAATATTATAAAGATAGCTAGAAGTGTAAGGGTGAACCATAAGGATTGCTTTATCTCGACTCCAACGCATCACCTTAATGCAACTCAGTCACCTACCTTTCACTGCCTCTTTTATTGCCTTTTCTACTTCTGCTCACATCGTCACTTGCTTCATACTCTAATAGTCTTCTTACATGTCAAATTTCATTTCCTGGGAAATTAACTAAATAATCTGGTCAATATCTTTTGCTACCTGCTCAGCTCTTTGCCCCTGTCTCCTTAGACCACAGCCCAGCATACAAAACAGCTGCCTTTGGGCAGATGCTCAGTAGCTTAGTCATGCCTGACTCTTTTGTAACCCCAGGAGCTGCAAATCGCCAGATTCCTCAACCCATGGAATTTTCCAGGCAAGAATATTGGAGTGGGTTGTCATTTCTTCCTCCAGGGATTGAACCTGTGTCTCCTGCATTGGCAGGAGGATTCTTTACCACTGAACCACCTGGGAAGTCCCTTTGGCAGATGGCTACTTATTTAATTCCCTGTGAGAAGAGGAGGGAGTTGCAAGGTTCACAAACTGATCCCAGGCTATTTATTCTTTTAACAGTTTGTTTTCTTCAGTGCTTAGTGCAGAAACTGCTTTCACAACAGGAAAATGACTGAATCATTTTTATAATGAGGGAAGAAGCTAACAGCAACATCTTATTTTTAAAGTACTTTAGGAATAACCTATGATGTAGTTGGAAACATGGATCTGGAGTTTAGGAGAAGGAATTGAACTTTCAAGATGGAGAAACATATTTAAAAGTCATCAAGGTGTCAGTGATCTTTGGTGTGGTGTGTAAAAGAGTTCCTGCTGCTGTTGCTGCTATATATATGTATATATGTGTGTATATTCCAATGCTTTAGTCAACTGGATTCCTAATTCTTGCCCAATCATTTCTGGTGCTTCCTGCAAACTGTACTATCCCTGTGGCCATTATTCTCTTCTCTCTGACTCTACCCAGTGAAACTTTATCTTGCAAGGCACATTCCTGAATTGCTATCTGAACCTATTTTTTAAGCTTACTTCACTTTCTTTTCCCTATGATTTATAGACTTTTCTTATCCCTTTTCCAATATTTTCATTTTCTTGTGAACCCAGACAGTGTTTCTTTGCTGTATTTCTTTTGTTGCTGGTAATTAGTAAGTGTTCAGAAAGACATTTTTGGATTGACAATAGAATCATCTATTCTGCCTGAATCATTGTTCACTCTGCCACCTTTCCTTTTTAATCTTACTTACCTATTTCTTAGTGGGAGAGAAACTCTAACATTTGACCATTTTATGCCTTTCCCAGGAAAATCTAGAGAAAGAAATGAGGCAAGTGTTCTTAAGCTCTTGTTTGATTATAATCTGAGATATTATTTTGTTTTCTTATATTAAGTTTCAGAAAGATTTGGTAATAAAAAAATAAATACTTTTCATGCTCCTTCTCAGTTTAGTGTTACATACTGTTGAAGTCTAGTATTGAACATCAGGTTTTGTTTTGTTTTGTTTTGTTTTTTCTTTTTCATTTGTAAACACAGAGTATATGGTAAAATATAATGAAAAAGAAGTGAAAACATTTTGGACTAGACCACACTTCTACTATGTGCGTGATCAAGAGTATAAATAATTATGGTAACACAAAATGAACTTTCTCAGATCTTCCAAACTTTTATTTAGAGAAGTCTCTATGATAGAGGCTTTTATATGTCCCTAGGATTTATTGCTTTCTCTTTCTCTTCTTTTTTTTTAATTTTTCAGAGATAACATTCCCTATTCCCAACAGCAATAACTTGATGTACAAGATGGTAATTAATTTTGATTTGTATGTGTGTGTATGAAACAGAGGGTACAGAATAACAAACCATGTAAAATCCTTTCAAAATAGGCTTTCAGCCACTAACCGTTTCACTTACTAATGCCTACCAGTGATGCGTGAGTTAAACTTATTTTGTTTGCAATACAATACATCTAATTGTCTAGTTGTCTTTTTCTGCCTTTGGCAATCTAATCAATTAAGGTTTTCTATTGAACTGTTTCCTAATTTTCCTCTAGTCATCTTTACTCCATAAAGAATGATCTGTATGACTAGCTGAAAACTCATGTTTATATACCAATAACCTATTTCATCCTTGTACTTAAAACATATCCTTTTAGCTTCTTTTTCTTAAGTGTCCATATCTTGGACTGAATTTCCCCAGTATCCTGTGCTTAGTGGTGTTTCCTTTCATTTCAAGCAAGCCAAACTCCACATTTCAGAGTATTCAAAATCATAAATAAAATATCTTTAGTGCTTGTCAGGCCACTTTGTGATATTATTTCATCGATATATCCTTAATAACTCTAGATGATAACCAATGTTATCGTGAGGCACCAAGCACCTAAATAATCCTTTAAACATCATAAACAATTTCTCTGAATGCGGTTTCTGTCTAAATAACCGAAAGCTTCCAGGATATCTTAGCTTCACAGCTCAGATCCTCTCTCACTCTGGACTACATATATTTTCTCATGTATCTCAGCATAATCTCTATATGCCAGCAGCTTGGAAATTTGAGTTGTAAGTCCCTCCATGGGTTGGTTAGAGTTGTTGCGGGCAGTCAGTGCTCGAATGTCCTAAAGTTCTCTGCCACGTATCTTGATGTATTGTAATTATAGCCTGCATGTATGAAGAAGGGCCATTCCATTTTTATGAGAAACCATATATTGCCTATATAAAACTGACCTTGTGCTGGAAAAGAAAGAATTAGGGTAAGCACAGAGAATACAAGTGCATTTTTATAGGCGAAACCTATTTTTCATGGGGAAGACTCATTAGTGAAATGTCCTCTAAATATTCCTGTTACTCAATTAGGGATGCCATTTACTTATTTATTTTCAGTCTCTGCTTCTGTTTGCATCCTTAACTAATAAAAATAGTTTGAAGGCCATATGTTTATCTTTCTGTCCTGTCAGAAGGGACATCACAGACAGAGGTGACCCTGAGTCAGACAGAGAACTGGGGCTTCTTTTTCACTTTTCCTGTAATCAAAACCCCTGGATAATATTCCTGATGCCAATAAGATAACCTTTCTTCTTTCCTAAGACCTTCCAGAGCATTAAAGACTGTTCCCAGGGGAGCTTGGTTAAAAGGGGGAAGAAAATCTCCACTTTGGATTCTTTTCTTTTGCTATTTTTGAGACTACCTCGCTCATGTTTTGTTTCACCTTTTTCGTCTTCCCTTTTGTCATCTCTCTGATGCAGCCCTAGAGTCACATGGGAATCGATTCAATGGGCTAAATGGCCTTAAAATTCTGGATGGTAAATTGTGCCATTTGATAACTTCGACTCTTAAGGAAGAAGACTCTCCTTAAAATAAGGAGAAAAGAGTTCTAATCTGCTTCTTATACAAGGTTGATGGTGCCGGTTTGTTTCCAGAATTGAATGCTTAGAGAAGAGAGCGCATTTTACAAATGAACAGCTGTCAAAGAACTTAAAGAAGAGACGTTTGTTTTTGGAGACTCGGGAAAATCGCAGAATTTGCCCTTCATCTTTCACAGGCATTCCTGTCGTAGTGGTATTGTTAGCGGGATTTGCTTTTCCACGTGCCAGGTTAATATAGGCACTGGTTCAAGGTTTTAAAGTTTCCCAAACTAGGGCAGAGTTTTAGAAATAATGTGAATGTAAATGAGTATTAAATGACTGATTTGATAAAATCCTTGTGTTTATAAAATGATGCAAAACAATGACAAAGTGAAATTCAGTATCTTTTTTGTTCCCTCCTGTCATTATTGAAGATATTTGTATTTTCTGAATAGTAAGATTATCAGAGGGAGAAAGGTGGGACTATTTTTCTTGTTACGTATTCCTAGGACCCAGAAAATAACTCTTTTATAATTTAGCTACATATTCTTATAAAAGCCATATATAAATAGGTAAAAGATTAGACAGATAAAAATAAAATATATACATTTGCAGACATATATTATTTTTGACGCAAGTGTGCTCATAGTTGGCATAATCTTTTTAGCTGATGTTTTTAATGCTGTGTCATTCTGAATCACTCTTTGCAGATCTCCTCATCAGTGCAGATAGCTCCCTTGCTGCCCTGGCCTCTGGCTTCTTCCTCCGGGACTCTATGCCTGGTTGAGCATCTGTGAAATTCTCTTCCCTGACCAGCTGCTGCGAGACTAACCAGATCTCAGCACACACAAGCATTAGCTTTACAGCACTGCCTCCCGAATCAGCAGACACACACTCTGCCTCTCCGGCAACATCCCAAGATCACAGGGACTCACAGGCTTTCCCGTGGGGGCTGTGGTCCTCCTGGATGGGGACAGACATGGAAAGAAGTGTCCAGTCCTTTCCTCATCCGGGGCTCTGAGTCCCATCTCTTTTGGGTAATGGTTGTGCCAGGGGGGGCACCAATATGAACACTTCAGGAACAGTTCTGCCTGCGAGACTAGGGCTGCGAGGCTGTGAGTGGAGAGATTCCTGGTTCCCTGTGAACAGACAAAGCCTGAAGAGCTTCCAAAATCACCTGGACTTCTTCCAGTTAAAGAGTTTTGGGGCGGGAGCACCAGCAGTATTAGCAATTATGCTATTAACCTGGTGTAACCTAATAGGAATGTGTGCCAGAGACTTGGATGTCGTTATCATTAGTTTGAACATATTCATTGATTTTTCTTCTTCCATTTAGAGAAGCCTGGGAGATAGAAATGACACACTGTCAGAAACTATTAGGAAGAGTTGCAATCACGTTGGCAGATGACTGAGATCATTCATCCATCCATTCATTCATCTCATTCAAGCAAATATTCAATGAGCCCATAGCATGTGCCAGGCTCCTTACTAGGCACACAGAATCAAAGATGCATTTTGTTGACTGCTAACTCTTCTTGAAGCTTAGAACAGTAGGTGTATTTTTTTTTATATTGAAGTCAGTTTCTAGTGAAGTCAAGAGTGTTACATATAAAAGAAAGTTTAGGCTATATCTAGAAATAGCATTGCTGTGGTCTGCAAAACCTAGTGACATGAAATTCTCATTTAAGTACATGCATATTGGGAATCTGGGGCATACATAAATAAAGAATACACCTGATACATTTCAAAAACTGCCTTCTGAACTATTTAATTAACAACCTTTGAAAAATATACTCTTGAGACCTAAATGGGTAATAGATGTCACCTTTGTTCTATAAAAATGCTTTGCTACCCGTAAAAGTTAATTTTAAAATGAACAGTCAGCATTTGCAACAAGCTGTCTCTCCTGAAAGTTCCACCTATCCTAATTTGACACAAATAATGAAGAAGGGCAACATTTACCCTCATTTCTACGCAGACAATTTTATTTATCATTGGCTCAGAAGGTATAGTGTTGTCTCCAGAGAATGAAGATTGACAGGGCAGATGGTCTTTATCGTTCCTAAAGGTCTCTTTAGTAAATGACACACTAATCCTTTAGTACTTTCATCTATCTACCCTCCTCATGCAATTAAAATTGGGTGACACATTTTTATGGTCACTAAACAGGCATAAATTAGCATTAATTAGGGGTATTGTAAGGTAATTCCCTAAACGGGAAGTTACATGCAGATGGGAGGAGCACAAGGATTACTAATAAAGTTCTCAAAATCACCTTTAACAGTG
Source organism: Antilocapra americana (assembly GCA_007570785.1). Lineage (NCBI taxonomy): Eukaryota > Metazoa > Chordata > Mammalia > Artiodactyla > Antilocapridae > Antilocapra > Antilocapra americana. The sequence goes on along the minus strand of ML661908.1, from coordinate 2,304,484 downwards.
TCACAGCCAAGAGGTTATGCTCCTGCTTTCATACCTTAGGCTGTGCAGGGAAAAGTGTGACTTTTAACATTGATCTTATGTTTTCAAACTTTTATAATCTTTCTTCTTCAATTCTACCCCACCCCCACCCCCCAAAGGCACACCATCCAAGCCTGAAACACTTAGGTCTTTGGTAAGGAACACAGGCTCTGGATTATTTAATTCATTAGTTAATCAATAACAGACATGCCTCCTAGGCTTGTATTCCAGGTGCCAATATCCAAGGCTGCTTATGCTGAGCATAATGACTTCAATAAGCCATTAGGTGAAAACCACAATGAGGCATTTAAAAATGCTTTGCGATTAGATCAGAGGATAGCTGTCATCGTTAGAAAATCCTTTCCTCCCAATATCCATGGTATCAATTTAAGTCGCTAGATCAGATGGGCAAGAATTTTTTCTCCCTGTTAGCATTCTTGTGGTCTTATGGAAATGGCTGACCTCCCAAATGCTCATTCCATGCATTCCCATTAGCAAAATGAAATTAATGTAAAATTTGAAGTTTATGTTCCCATACACATACCGGGAGTGGGATGGAGAAGACTTTTAGAACGAGAGAATGAGTAAGCAAGGGGCAAAGCCTAGCAGGGTATGCTATCCCCACGTGTCCCGACACGCAACCAATTATCACGTGACTCAGTTTCCAAACCGACGGGAAGGACGGAAGTATCTCCGACATATGCCGAGGAAGGCGGCAATACCATTTCATGGAACAGAGTGGTACTTCCACTTATTCAGCAAATATTTTCTAAGAACCTATATACAGGGTGCCAAGTGCCATTCTTGACGCCCTAGGTAGAGGAGGTGGCGTTAGGAAGAGAACGACGAGCCTGTTTTCTCTCGGGTTCACCTTAACATCTTGTGGATGATACCTGGACAATCAGAGCCCTTTCTGACCCAGCTTCCGCCCTCTCTGTATTCCTGCTCTCGCCCCTTTAGCAGAAAGACTAATGGTTGGCTGCATGTATAGATGGCTTCCTCAAACCCTTTCCTTTCAAAGCTGTGCAAATCGTATGCATACAGGGCAGTGGCACCTGTATGGAAGAAAACGTTTCCACAGATTGGGGTCGGGAGATGGTTTGGGGGTGATTCAAGCGCATTACATTTGCTGTGCACTTCTTTCCTATTATTATTGTCATTACATTAGCTCCACTGCAGATGTCAAGCGTTAGATCCTGGAGGTTGGACACCCCAGAGATAGGGTACTTCGGAAGTTCAGATATGGGAGCGTTGATAAAGGGGAACCAAGGTGTCCTCATTCTCCTTTACAAAACTTTACTCTGGTCTCATCTCTACTCCATGGTCATTCTCTGCACCTCAGCAAGTAGGAAAGAAATTAAATACTTTTTCTTGGCTGCTACCTTCTTGACTCAAATAACAAGCAAATCTCATTTGAAGCAGTAAATTGGAAATATTATATATGCCCGTTCCTCAGACACCCCTAATCTTGTGTCATAAAATGTTTTGCATTAGTGAGTAGTCTTATGTAAATTGCAAATGCTGATTTCAAGGTTTGTCCCTCAAACAGAAGTTCTTATACATAAAAGGAGCCTCTGTGCTTTTAAATCTTTCATTCTGTCCACTTTTCAAATCAGCTGGCTTAGCAAAGCTCTTGTAGCTCTTTGATATGATTTTCATCACTTGTAACCTTTATACCTTTTAGAATTTTGTGCATGATGCGGAGTCCTTTCCTTGTCAACAAGAAATAGCAGCATTGGTTTCCACTGCTGAATATCTCATATTAAAATTCACAATATTCAGTGTCTCTTAGGGAAGAAATTGGCACAACATCTCTATGGTGCATCTGTTGGGTATGGCTGTCAGTTATTATAATAGGGTTTCTAACAAATGACACGTCAAAGCCTTGACTTTCAAAGTCCTTATACAGAGTGTCAATCATTTACTCCCTGCGTGTTCAAATGAGTGTGCTTCCAAGAGCACCTTTAAGGTGTGTGTGTGCCCTGACTTTTCATCAAAAATTCTTTCTCTCCTCATATTATCATGTGGAAAATCTCCCCTGTAATGTGAAAAGGTAAAAATGACCAATTTTGAGTGATAATGAAGCATTTTTAACAATAACGTTGGGTATCCTTGGTTATAAATTCCAAGCATGGCTGCTAGTTATCTGCTCTTTCCTTTATTGCCCTGCTCCAACATGTACTTCTGTCTAAATAGTCTATAAGCTTTAGATAATTATTTACATTGAGAGTCCCTATCATACTGAGGCAGTTTTGCCTTTAAAGTTTAAAATGGAAGCACATAGATAAAGAATGGAAATAAATAGAAGGTATAAGTATGTCTTACTTAGCAACCCTAAAAAAAAAAAATGATTCACCAGGATTCTGAAACAAATCAGACAATCCATAGCCATAATTATTTACAGTCAATATTACATATCATGTTAGTTATGGTTACTGGAATCTGAATATAAATATGGACCTTGAAAAAGCAGATGTTACTTTTATAAAACTATTTCTGGAAGTGAATCAAGCAGTTATGTAAAGAATGAAGCACACCTTAGAAAACAAACAAACCTACTTCTACTCTTATTCTCTTTCCATTGATTGACTAGCATTGAGCAATACTTTTCATTTCAAATAATGAGTATTTCACATGCTAATTTTGCAAGTCTTAAAAAAAAGTAAATACATTTTAAATTGGGAGTATACTGACTTGCTTTCTTCTTTCCTCCATTGAGTAGACTCAATGCCTACTATGTGCTCAGTACTAGAAATGCATGGACTCTTGTTCTGCATCTTAGCAGCAATAGAGATTTAAAAAGAAATGATGTTAAGTTGAACACTGTTCTTAATAGCTTACCTTGTATCCTTCTTTCCTGGAGGTGAATCGAAGGTAGCTTGGGCAATTCAGACGTAAAAATTAAATGTTCTACCTGGTAACAGGGAACTAACAATCATTCCGTGAGAATGTACCATTTCGATTTATTGTCCCCAAGAGACACACATCCTGGATCCAGGAACTCTTTATTAATATATAATCTACTTCATTTAGTTGGCTCACGAGGCAGTAGACTTGTTGGCCTCATTGTCTTTTATATTGCTTCACTCTCAGTAAACACTGGATAACAAGCAAGAACAAACTTTGAAACTACCTATTGATGGTACACACCTGCTACCTCCAAACATGGTCCCTTGGCATTCTGAATATCTTAAGCTAAAGGATTTTCAGGAAAAGGCAAAAGTAGAAAGATTGCTCTGACCTTGGCACCACTGCCCTCATTTAGCTCCTGCTTCCCTGAAAGCAGGTGTTGTGAAAGTTTCCCATGGTACCCTTTGTAAACTGGCACTTTACCTCTACAAGGATTAAATCAGGCCCATGTCACTGATTTTCAACACTCTCTGAAAGGAGTTCAAGGTGGAGAGGAGAACTGAGGCACTTTGGGCGCTGGGAATAATTGGCAGAATAAGTCTTTAGATATTTTCAGGAGCCAATTTTATGAGCTTAATTTTTGTTATCTCCTCATATCTAGAAAAATGCTAAAATCCTTCATGGTGATGTATGCTCCTCGTGAAGCATAATTGGCAGAATAAGTCTTTAGATATTTTCAGGAGCCAATTTTATGAGCTTAATTTTTGTTATCTCCTCATATCTAGAAAAATGCTAAAATCCTTCATGGTGATGTATGCTCCTCGTGACCTGCAGTAAGCTTCATGAGACAAGCAGTAACCTTCTGCAAAAATATATGTGCTTGATTGCATGTGCTCCCCCTTCACCAAAATAATATATATATATATGATCATATATATATAATATATATAATATATATATATATATGTGCTTGATTGCATGTACTCCCCCTTCACCAAAATAATATATATATATATATACTGACCTTCCCCTTACCTCTTCGGAAAAGTTTCTCAGAGTGATCTGAAATGCTGTCTCCTGAGCTATATTCTTAATTTTGTTACAAATACAACTTGATTCATAGCTCTCACATGGGGCATATTTTAGAGTCAACACCTTCCTGTATGGAAAACAGAAGGCATTATTATCACCAGAGACTGGGAATTTAGAGCCCGGGAATTGTATAAGCAAACCTAGTTAAACTTACCCTTATCTTTCTAGTTACTTCTCCACCATTTATTACTTCTAGCCCAAACCCCTTTTTCTTATCAGTTCTTTACAAATTTATTATTTATTTGTCTAAAAGTGATACAAGCTTCTTGTTCTGATTGTTTCTTCCAGTCTTCATTCTCTTGTAAAGGTTGCCATGTACCCGTAAATGCCCAATAAATGTGTGGGCTTGTCTCCTGTTAATCTCTTTGTCAAGTTAGTTTTCAGACCTTGTCAGGAGGCCTAAGAGTGTCAAGGAAAACTTTTTCCTCCCCTATGCTGTTCTTTCATCACCAAACTTAAACTTTAAAAATGTGACTTATACTTCTGAATTTTCTGATTTATACTTCAAATCAGGTAACTCAGACCCCCACTAAGAAACTCTTCTTTTCTTTCAAAAGCATTCACAGAGAACCTAAAGAGACGCCTTCAGCCAAACTTTGTGAACTCTAGAGATTTAAAGACAAATCTGGAAAATACTTTTTTTTTTTTCACCTTCTTAATCTAAACCAAACCTGGAAACCTCATGAGGCTTGGCTTTCACTAATTTTTGCTCCTTTGACTTGGTGACAGGCAGCAAGTAACTCCTCAGGAAGAATTTAGTATGCTTTCAGCATGCATTAAGAAACAACTATTTATTTACAGATATTTTTGAGAGATGGAGTGAGCAGAAGTGAGAAGGGAATAGAAAGAAGTGGGTATCTCTTGCCAGAATCTGACAACTTGAACTTTATGAAAGATTAAAAGTAAGCTATATATATGTATAAAATATATATAGTCATGGATATGGTTTATTATGTTGTGAAAAAGAACCCTTTCATTCCTCAGAAGTCTGCTCTAGAAATGAACAAAAACTTCCTTAATTTAACAGAGAGAAGGCAACTTAATTATGCAAATCAACAGGAGATTGACCCTGCCGTGAATTTTTAATAATATACTAATTGCCTGATAAGGAAATCAAATTAGACTTTAGAGGTAAATTTCTGTCTGAGTGTGCTGGGAGTTATAGAATCAACTCTGTTTTACAATAATGCTCCTGGAGCTGATATTTAGTTTGTCAGATGAAAATACTGGTCTATCTTTTGGCATGTGTTCTCTTGATTAAGTATTGACTTTTAAAATTACAAGAAGTCCATCTCAACTCTTTTCTAATGATCTCTAAAATGAATCCCAGTTGTCTCATATGTTTGTTTACAAGACTGTAGAATAGTGACTTAACATGAAAGCCAAGTGACGATGACTTTTTCCCTTAAGCATAAGTAAGTAAAAAAAAAGAGTTCTTATACAATTAAATTGGCACACAGGAAAAGGGGTCATTTGCCTGGTGGGTTTTTGTTATGGAAGAGCTACTTAGAGCTTCTAATAACTTCTGCAGGGTACAAAGCCCTTCTCAGTCATATTTCTGTAAAATATATTTTCTCCTTACTCTTCCTTTGCTTCAAGAATCTTAGAAAACAGATCAAAATAATTTTAGATAGAACACCTTGACTTCTTTAATGGTAAAAGATCTTTTTTCCTTTTATTGTACATTCAAGACAATAAGTGGAAGGAAAAACTTAAACCTAGATTTATAACAGGCAAAATTTCCAGGAGACATAATATGAAAATATATTGAAGAGGAAATTTTTCTTTTGCTAAATAACTCTCACTTCACCATGACTATTTTTTAAATGACTCTTCCATTTTTGAAAAATGGGTAAACGGTGGAAACAGATAATACTGAAAAGTAATAGGTTATTATTTGACAAGTAGTTACAGTGGTCTGCTTTGTGGAAAGGCATGGTATTCAGCAGTAGAGTTAAGAATGAACTTACAGAGAAGAAAGGAATCAACTATGTTTGCAGACGTTATGGAGATTACAGGTTGACTGAAAGACAAATAGTTGTATATAATCAGCAAAACAATTAAAAACATGCAAATTACTAGGAGCAGAGTTATTAGGTATTATTATGGAGGTATATTATGTGGGCTTACCTAAGCCTGGAGATTTAACCTTTCTGAGAAAATTGAATAAAATTTCAGACTTGAAGGATCTGCCATTTTTACTAGATATAGAATAAGAGGGCAAACATTCCAGTTTGTGGGAACAGCATATGTCAAATCTCTGATATTGGAGCCAGCAGAACATGCTGATGAAATAGACAAGTCTTATGTATCTGGAATGCATCGTACAAAAATGAATAGCTATGCAAACTTAAGAGAGACAAGGGAAGTTAGATCACACATGACTTTGCCATGACAAGTTTTAAGTTTAAGCATGGTTTGGTATCAATTAAAAAAAATTGTATTTTCCGGTTTAGAATATATCCTTCAGCATCACTGGAAAAATATTTTTGGAATAACAAACTGTTACATAAATTGTTCTTACTCTCCAGAACTTAATATGTTTTTTGAAATATTTATTCAAATCAGAAAAGGTAGTGCTTCCTTAACCTTCAAAATGGGTTTGAAGGTTATCATTTGCATGTTCTTTTCTAGACTTACCATGGGATGATGAGAAGACTTATTTCTTCATATATGATATGCTGTTTGGTTCATCCAGCTAATGCCTTGGGAGATTGGTAAAGACCAATACTCTGGAAACTATGGAGCTGGGGGACAGACTGCACTTCTTGTACAACTCAGCTACTTTGTTCATAAGAAATGGAATATGTCTTCCTTTCAGAGTCACTCTGATTCTTGCCAATAAGTTAGGTAAGTGCCAACACTTACTATACAGTAAATGCAATTCCAAATGCTGCTCATGTAAAATTAACTTGTGAAAAAAAGCGAAAGTGTTTTAGTCATGTCCAACACTTGCAACCCCATGAACAGTAGCTCACCAGGCTTCTCTGTCCCTGAAGTTCTCCTGGCAAGAATACTGGAGTGGATGGCCATTCCCTTTTCCAGGGGGATCTTCGCAACCCAGGAATTTTCTTGACCTGGGGATTGAACCCAGGGCGTATTGCATTGCAGGCAGATTCTCTACTGTCTGAGCCACCTCCCTATTACTATCCTATTCTAGAAGTTATTAACCCCATGTTACAGGTAAATGAGGCTTCCCAGGTGGCGCTAGTGGTAAAGAATCCACCTGCCAATGCAAGAGACTTAAGAAACTTGGATTCCATCTCTGGGTCTGGAAGATCACCTGGAGGAGGACATGGCAACCCACTCCAGTATTCTTACCTGGAGAATCCCATGGACAGAGGACTCTGACGTACTACAGTTCATGGGGTTGCTAAGAGTTGGACATGACTGAAGCAGCTTCACACACACAGATACATGAAATGAAACAGAGTTCATAAGTTGTTCCAGACTATTCCGCTAGTGAATAGCAGAACCAGGATTTGAACCACCTCACTATGTGTATCTGGCACATAATAGAATAATAATGATATACTGTTTCTCATCAAAGGTATCAAATATCAGTAAATTTAATTTGTGTTCATTTGTCTTAAATAAACAATACATTTATTGACGAGTCAAGTATTTTGACACATCATTTATCTCTTGTGGAAAGTTAGCAAAACCCTTAAATACCAGCCCCTTGAGTGAGGTGAGCAACTTAGGCTGTTGTTTTTAATGGTCCAAGGAGATTCAACAAGTCTGACAATAAAAGTTTGAGAATCTGGTCCCAAACTTCCCATAGGAAACAAAACTGAATATTGGAAATCAGATATGAAAATGTGAAAACTGTCTCAGAATTGATAAACAGTGGCTACAGACAATAATTTCTATTAAACAGAGAAGACAAAGGAATGAAAACCTTGTGATCTTGTGGCTGCCATGAGAATCAAGTGAGTTAATTTATGAACATCTGTGATGTGCTTAGAACAGTTCCAGCAATAGAGCCAGTGTTCAATGATATTACCTATTATTAGTACCTTTTTTGGCACTAAATTTCATCCATCTCTTTTTGTAAACAGAACCTTTCATTATTGTCAGCACTAGAACAAATCATTTCCTTTTGCCTACTCTAATAATCTATGCTTGTGAAAAAGCAAGCAACTGTAAGTGAAATTTTGCCATTAGAAAATGGGGGTCTAAGATGCCTGGTCAAAGACTTGCCATAGAAAATGGACAATTACCACAGGGTAGAGGCATTTGCTGTACTGGGTAGAAAATTTGCACTTAAAAAAAAAAAAAACTTGATATCTTCATTTAAAAAGGATTTTTAAAAAGTTTAAATTAAGACAGACAAGAAAAAAGGAGAAATGACACAACAAAATTTAGAAAACTAGAAACAGAGTCAGCCAGCATTCATGAGCAGGGATGGGTGGGCTAGGAGACAAGGAAGACTGAGAAGCAATCCTGTTTCTTATAACAGAATGCCAGAAAGCAAAAGAATTTGGAGGCCGATTCTTACAAAAAGTGATGGTGCAAGGGTCTAAAAGCAGGGTTATTTGAAAGTCAGTCTCTGAAGTACTTGATGTTTTTATAATATATTTAGGATAGGATGTATACTTACATCTGAGAATTTGGGGATGAATATAGAATTCTAATTACATGCAACGATGAGAAAATACCTTCAAGCAAAACCAAAAAAAGCAAAAGAAAGGCAATAATGAATACTAATACTGATATTATAAACACAGATACAACTCTACTGAAGGGTTAAGTATAGAAATTTTATATATAAGACAGGAGGTGAGAAAGAGGGTTAAGTTCTCAGTTTCCACAGTAGGAAGTCAATAGATGATATATAAAATTGAAAAAAAAAAGACACAGTCCAATAAACATGTTATTTCAAAACGTAAAAGTAGGTACCACAGAAAGTTAAAGGAGCAGAAAATACCTCTGGGAATGAAAATCAGCTTGGGGACAAAAAGGGAGGAAACAGCTACATTTTATTTTAAGCCTTAGAGAATATATGACTTATCTAAAATCCTATGTTTGTTTATTTTTCATAGACATAAGTGAAAGTGAAAATGTTAGTTGCTCAGTCAGGTCTGACTCTTTGCAACCCCATGGACTGTGGCCTGCCAGCCTTCCCTGTCCATGGGATTCTCCAGGCAAGAATACTGGAGTGGGTAACCATTCCCTTCTCCAAGGGATCTTCTCGACCCAGGGATCAAACCCAGGTCTCCTGCACTGCAGGCAGATTCTTAACTGTCTCAGCCACAGGGAAACCTTATATAAAATTACATTGAAAGGCAAACACTCTCTGCTATAATCCAAAGTGGGATACTCCATGACCCACCTCCCAGAATACTGGAAATAAAAACACGAATAAACAAATGGGACCTAATTAAAATTAAAAGCTTTTGCACAACAAAGGAAACTATAAGCAAGGTGAAAAGACAGCCTTCAGAATGGGAGAAAATAATAGCCAATGAAACAACAGGCAAACAATTAATCTCAAAAATATACAAACAACTCCTGCAGCTCCATTCTAGAAAAATAAACAACCCAATTAAAAAGTGGGCCAAAGAACTTAACAGACATCTCTCCAAAGAAGATATAAAAATGGCTAACAAACACATGAAAAGATGCTCAACATCACTCATTATCAGAGAAATGCAAATCAAAACCACAATGAGGTACCACTTTACACCAGTCAGAATGGCTGCCATCCAAAAGTCTACAAGCAATAAATGCTGGAGAGGATGTGGAGAAAAGGGAACCTTCTTACACTGTTGGTGGGAATGCAAACTAGTACAGCCACTATGGAAAACAGTGTGGAGGTTCCTTAAAAAACTGCAAATAGACCTGCCATATGACCCAGCAATCCCACTGCTGGGCATATACACCGAGGAAACCAGAATTGAAAGAGCCTCATGTACCCCAATGTTCATCGCTGCATTGTTTACAATAGCCAAGACATGGAAACAACCTAGATGCCCATCAACTGATGAATGGATAAGAAAGCTGTGGTACATATACACAATGGAATATTACTCAGCATTAAAAAAAAATTCATTTGAAGCAGTTCTACTCAGATGGACGAAACTGGAGCCCATTATCCAGAGTGAAGTAAGCCAGAAGCAAAAACAACAATACAGTATATTAACGCATATATATGGAATTTAGAAAGACAGTAACGAGAACCCAACATGCGAAACAACAAAAGGAACGCAGATGTATAGAATAGACTCGTGGACTTTGTGGATGAGGGTAAGGGTGGGATGATATGGGAGAAGGGCACTGAAGCATGTTAATTGTCATGTGTCTAATCAATCGCCAGCCCAGGATTGATGCTCGGGACTGGTGCATCGAGATTTCCCGGGGGGGGGGGTAGGGAGGAGGGAGGGAGGTTCCGGAGGGGAAGCATATGTAAACCCATGGTGATATCATGACAATGTATGGCAAAAACAATAAAAAAAGAAAAGAAAAAGAAAAAAAAGATTACATTGAAAGGGAGAAGTAATATCTATGTAGTTCATGAGTAGAAATGAAAATTCTTGAAGCTAAAACAGGTGTTACCAAATACCCAAATTAAGTTAAAGTAAATAAGGCTTTTCAGTGGTAGGGTACAATGGGGAAGACAGGCATTTGTCAGAGATGAGGTAGGAGAAAAAGTGAGGAGAGTAAACAAAGGCATTTAACACACTTCTGCTTCCTTAATGCTTTGTGCTTAAACTAGCTTTAACATACTCTCAGCTTTTGACAACCAGCTTGCTGATATCAGAGAGTGCAATAAAGCAGTCTAGTTCAATGAGGCTGGACATATATCACTTTAAATCCCTTGGCATGTTGAGTTGGTCACAGCTTGTGCAGTTGCTATTTCCTGCAACATTATGACAGTGGTATATGGAGATATATTTTCAACCAGGCCCAAGAGTAAAATTTTTATTGTTTTAAAAGACAGCTTGTGATATAATCAGGTCTTTGGAAGAGACATTAGAGGTCATCTGGTCCCACCTTTTGTTTGATTCTTAAATTTTCTGCATAATATCCCTATTTAGTGTAGAATGCTTCCACATATCTTAAGAATTTCTTCCTGATGTCTATATCTTGGTTCAAGCTTATTCATGGTTGAAGAGAATGTGAACTGAGTGATTGGTTTCTGGAAGGCAACATGGTCCTTCTGGAGGAGATTGATTATTAGTGGTCAGTGTGAATGGAAAGATGAACCATGAGTACCAAAGCACATCTTCACTTCTCTGATTATCGGGGGACATTGCCACGGACAACTGCAGATACTTTGACATTAAGAAGTTGTTTTCCTTGACTGATTATAATGTGAGCCTAAGGAGTTTTCCCTGGAGAAGGAAATGGCAATCCACTTCAGTATTCTTGCCTGGAGAATCCCATGGACAGAGGGGCCTGGCAGGCTACAGTCCATGGGGTGGCAAAGGGTTGGACATGACTAAGTGACTATCATTCATAAGCACTCAAGGCATTTCCATGGATATCTTCCAGGAAGACTTCCAGACTCTTCCATGAGTCATCTAGACTCTTTTCCAGCATCAGGGTCTTTTCCAAAGAGTCGGTTCTTTGTGTAAGGTGACCAAAGTATTGGAGCTTCAGCTTCAGCCTCAGTCCTCCCCATGAATATTCAGAGTTGATCTCCTTTAGGATTGAGTGGTTTGATCTCCTTGCTGTCCAAGAGACTCTCAAGAGTCTTCTCCACCACCACAAGTTCAAAAGCATCAATTCTTTGGCGCTCAGTCTTCTTTATGGTTCAGCTCTCACATCCATAAAAGACTACTGGGAAAACCATAGGCTCAACCAGATGAACTTTAGTCAGGAAAGTGATGCCTCTGTTTTTTAATATGCTGTCTAGGTTTGTCATAGCTTCTTCCAAGGAGCAAGCATCTTTTAACTTCAGGGCTGCAGGCTTGGTCTGCAGTGTTTTTGGAGCCCAAGAAAATAAAATCTGGCACTGCTTCCACCTTTTACCCTTTCTCTTTGCCATGAGGTGATGGGACCTGATGCCATGATCATAAGTTTTTATGAATGTTGAGTTTTAAGCCAAATTTTTTACTCTTTTACTCTTTCACTTTCGTCAACAAGCTCTTTAGTTCCCCTTCACTTTCTGCCATCAGAGTGGCTAAATCCACATATCTAAGGTTGTTGAAATTTCTCCCAGTAATCTTGGTTCCAGCACGGGATTCATCCAGTCCAGCATTTCATATGATGTACTCTGCATACATTAAATAATCAGGGTGAAAATATACAGTCTTGTCAAACTCCTTTCCCAATTTTGAACAAGTCTATTATTCCATGTCTAGTTCTAACTGTTGCTTCTTGACCCACATACAGTTTTATCAGGAGGCAGGTCAGGTGGTCTGGTATTCCCATCTCTTTAAGAATTTTCCACAGTTTGTTATGATTCACACAGTCAAATGCTTTAGCATAGTCAGTGCAGCAGAAGTAGATGTTTCTTCCTGGAATTCCTTTGCTTTCTCTATGATCCATCAAATGTTGGCAATTTGATCTCTGGTTCCACTGCTTTTTCTAAATTTAGTTTGTACATCTGGAATTTCTTCTGCTAAAGCCTAGCTTGAAGAATTTGAACATAATATTACTAGCATGTGATATGAGGGCAATTGTACAGTAGTCTGTACATTCTTTGGCATATCCTTTCTTTGAGATTGGAATGAAAATTGACCTTTGCCATTCCTGTGGCCCTTGCTGAATTTTCCAAATTTGCTGACATATTGATTGCAGCACTTCAAGAGAATCATCATTTAGGGTCTGAAATAGCTCAGTTGGAATTCCATCATCTCCACTAGCTTTGTTCATAGTGATGCTTCCTAAGGCCCACTTGACTTCGCAGTCGAGGATGCCTGACTTTAGGTGAGTGACCCCATCACTGTGATTATCTCAGTCATTAAGATTTTTTTTGTAGAGTTCTTCTATGTATTCTTGCCACCTACTCTTAATACCTTTGGTTAGGTCCTTACCATTTCCGTCCTTTATCATGCCCATCCCTGCATGAAATATTCCCTTCATATCTCCAATTTTCTTGAAAAGATTCTAGTCTTTCTCTTTCTATTGTTTTCCTCTAATTCTTTGCATTTCTTACTTAAGAGGGCCTTCTTACCTTTCCTAGCTCTTCTCTGGAATTCTTCATTCAGTTGAGCATATCTTTCCCTTTCTCCCTTGCTTTTCACTTCCCTTCTTTCCTGAGGTATTTGTAAAGCCTCCTCAGACAGCCGCTGTGCCTTCTTGTATTCCTTTTGTAGGGATGCTTTTGGTCACCACCTCCTGACAATGCTAAGAGCCTCCGTTGATAGTTCTTCAGGCACTCTTTCTACCATATCTAATCCCTTGAATTTCTATTCATTACCCCCACTGTATAAGGGATTTGATTTAGGTCATACCTGAATGGCCTAATAGTTTTCCCTACTTTCTTAAATTTAAGCCTGAAATTTTAAATAAGGAGCTAATGATCTGAGCCATACTCAGCTCTAGGGCTTGTTTTTGCTGACTGTATAGAGCTTCTCCATCTTTGGCTGTAAAGAATATAATCTGATTTCAGTATTGACCATCTGGTGATGTCCATATATAGGTGTCTGCTGTGTTGTTGGAAAAGTGTGTTTGCTGTGACCAATGTGTTCTGTATGCATGTACTTCTTATTTATAGTATGCTCCTTGTATGCTAATAATAAGACCTAACAATGGGACTTTTAATCATATGTCTGAACATACAACTTTAAAAATCCAAATTTTTCAAATTTTCTTTCTTTTTTTTTTACCATGTTGTTTTTCAGTCACTAAGTCATGTCCAACTCTGTGACCCCATGGACTACCACATGCCATTCCAGGCTCCCTTGTCCTTAACTATCTTCCAGAATTTGCTCAAATTCATGGCCATCAGGTCAGTGATGTTTCTTACCATCTCATCCTTTGCTACTCACTTTTCCTTCAATTGTTTCCAGCACCAGGGTCTTTTCCACAGAGTTATTTCTTTGCATAATGTGGCCAAAGTATTGGAGGTTCAGCTTCAACAACACTTTTCAATAAATATTCAGAGTTGGTTTTTTTTCTTCTTCTTCTTATTATTTTTTTTTTTAGAATTGACTGGTTTGATCTCCTTGCAGTCCAAGGGACTCTCAACAGTCTTCTCTAGCGCCACAATTCAAAAGCATTTATTCCTAAGTGCTCAGCCATATGGTCCAACTCTCATATCTGTACATAACTACTGAAAAACCATAGCTGTGACTATGTGAACCTTTGTTAGCAAAGTGATGTCTCTTTGGTTTTTACCATAATCAATATTTTATTGCATTTTTCTTATTGTGCTTAAATTACTTATGATGACTTTATTTTCCCCCAAAGTTTGCGATTTAGCATTCTTGTTACCTGTAATGAAGTCTGTTGTTAAATTTATATTATAAAGGTATAATAGGACATTTGGAATAATGTATATTGAGGTGATAATTATAAGTTCTTAAAATATTGTTCAGTGCATAGTAAATGCTATATATGCATGGATTAAAGCAAGATATTTCCTTATCTTTTTATTTTATACATTAGTAGGTACTATTTTTAGTGGGAATATACTAGAACTGCTAATATTGGTTACCTTCTGGTCATGGACCCAGGGAAAAGAGAGGAAAGGATAGAATTCAAATTTCATTTTATTCTTTAATGAATGGTGTGAATTTTTAACATAACATATATTGCTTTCATTTAAACTACCTTAAGAAAAAAATATAAAGGAAACATCAAGAAAATCCCAGAATCAATGCTTTTCTTAAATGGCTTGTATTTAGGGTATTAATTATGAGCAAAGTTTCATTTTCATATCCTTATATTAATTTGATTGTTCTGCTTGTTTACCTGGATATATTTTTCTTAATTGGGATAATTTTTCTAAGGCCATGCTCCACTTGATTATTTTTTTAACTTTGCTTTAATCATATTCAAATCCTTTATCTTATATTCTTGGATTTCTTCTTCACTTTGGAGAACTTTTCTTCACTGTTTCCTATTGGACAGTTGATCAATGCTTACTTTCCCTTTTCTCTTATTTTCCCTTTAGGGACCAAACATTTTATAGTTTGGAATATTATTTTACGCCCACCAGAACTATCACTTTTTCCTTCAAGGTTCTCATTTCTTTCTTCTTTCTGCTGTGTTCTAGATGAGCTATTCCACTGTGTACCACCTACCAGTGAAGTATTGCTTTGGAATATATGATCTCTCAACTGGCACAAATGTAGATTATTTCAGTGTTGGTTTTATTTCCTTCTTTTCTTTTTTAATACAGTTTTTTATTTTTGATAGTGAATTCACTTAATATGTCTCTGTTCTAATTCTAGAGGCCATACTTTATTGCATATATCTGATGACACTACAGACTCAAAAATATGTCACTGTTTTATATAGAACACTTTCTCCCCTCCACAAAGAAATACAAACATATTCCTCTACTCAGGATAATTGTAATTTCTTTTGCAATAGTTTGTAAAGACCAGGGAGGATACTTTATAATTATTCAAAATCAAGTCATATGTTCTGGTTGAGTTTTACAAATATCTATATTTTTAGTTCCATTTATTTGTAGCTCCCTCTCCTAATCATGCACCTAGATCCTGACAGATTATTTGTTCTAGAATAAATATGCGTAGCTCATAGACTAAATCCTTGAATTTCTGTTATTTTACTCTGTTCTCCTGGGCAGAGTCTCTTTGGATGTCAATGTTCTTTATTTTTATGACAGTAACATAGCCAGAATCTAATTCTTCTTTGTCTGTAGTAAAGAACACTGAAGACTACAGCTCTCAGCATTTATTATTTAGAACATTCTTTGTGTTTCTAAGCCTTTCCTAAATGGCTTTTTACTAGACAATGCTGTTTTCGAACCAAGGCTAACTTACCTATGACTAGTATACACTTAAATCCCATTATGGAATTTTTACTTTGATGGTTTTTACATATCATCTATTTGGCCTTAGTTTTGCTAAAATATGCTTTCATCAGTAGGGAACATATGGTGTTTACTCATATATAATAAATATATAATGCTCCCTTCTTCTGAGCTATGGTCAGGCATAGCATGTTGACATCAGCATTATTGTTTTATCTTGTGTGCTTCTTTGATTTGGGAAACCTGTTTATGGAAATGAAGAATGAAATGTTTGTACAGTTGTTGGGATGTAAGATGGTACAACCACTACTGAAAACAGTATGGAGTTTCCTCAAAAAATGAAAAATAGACTTACTGTATGATCCAGCAGTTCTACTTCTGGGCATATACCCAAAGGAATTGAAATCAGGATCTCAGAGATAATCTGTATTCTCAAGTTCATTGTAGCACAATAGTAGATAGAGTAAATAAGATATAAAGCAATCTAAATGTTCATTAATGGATAGATGAATTAAAACTGTGGCATACAAATGCAATGAAATATTAATCAACCTTAAAAAAGTGAAAGAAATCTTGCCACATGTGACAATGTGAACAAATTTGGAAGACAGTATGCTAAGTGAAATAAGCCAGTCACAGGAAGACAAGAACTGCATAATTCCAGTTAGATGAGTATCTGAAATAATCAGACTCAAAGAATCTGAGAAGAGAATGATATTTGTGATGGGGAAATGGGAAACTTTTCTGCAGTCTTAATTTTTGGTTATATAAGATGAAAAAAAGATCAGTATCTATAGTTAACAATACCTTCAGTTCAGATCAGTTCAGTTGCTCATTCGTGTCCAACTTTTTGCAACCCCATTAACTGCAGCATGCTAGGCTTCCCTGTCCATCACCAACTCCCTAAGTCCACCCAAACCCATGGCCATTGAGTTGGTGATGCCATCCAGCCATCTCATCCTCTGTCGTCTCTCCTCCTGCCCTCAATCTTTCCCAGCATCATGGTCTTTTACAATGAGTCAACTCTTGGCATCAGGTGGCCAAAGTATTGGAGTTTCAGCTTCAGCATCAGTCTTTCCAATGAACACCCAGGACTGATCTCTTTAGGATGGACTGGTTGGATCTCCCTGCAGTCCAAGGGACTCTCAAGAGTCCTCCAACATCACAGTTCAAAAATATCAATTCTTCAGCACTCAGTTTTCTTTATAGTCCAACTCTCACATCCATACATGACTACTGGAAAAGCCATAGCCTTGATTAGATGGAACTTTGTTGGCAAAATAATATCTCTTCTTTTTAATATGCTGTCTAGGTTGGTCATAACTTTCCTTCCAAGGAGTAAGCATCTTTTAATTTCATGGTTGCAATCACCACCTGCTGTGATTTTGGAAAGCAGAAAAATAAAGTCAGCCACTGTTTTCACTGTTTCCGCATTTATCTACCATGAAGTGATGGGACCAGGTGCTGGGATCTTAAGTTTTTTTAATGTTGAGCCTTAAGTCAATTTTTTCACTCTCCTCTTTCAATTTCATCAAGAGGCTCTTTAGTTCTTCACTTTCTGCCATAAGGGTGGTGTCATCTGTATATCTGAGGCTATTGATATCTCTCCCAACAATCTTGATTCTAGCTTGTGCTTCTTCCAGCCCAGCGTTTCTCATGATGTATTCTGCATATAAGTAAAATAAGCAGAGTGACAATATACAGTTTTGACATACTCCTTTTCCTATTTGGAACCAGTCTGTTGTTCCATGTCCAATTGTAACTGTTGATCCTGACCTCCATAAAAGTTTCTCAAGAGGCAGGTCAGGTGGTCTGGTATTTCTATCTCTTTTGGAATTTTCCACAGGTTATTGTGATCCACACAGTCAAAGGCTTTGGCATAGTCAATAAAGCAGAAACAGATGTTTTTCTGGAACTCTCTTAATTTTTCTGAAGATCCATTGGATGTTGGCAATTTGATCTCTGGTTCCTCTGCCTTGTCTAAAACCAGCTTAAACACCTGGAAGTTCACAGTTCATGTATTGCTGAAGCCTGGCTTGGAGAATTTTGAGCATTACTTTACTAGCGTGTGAGATGAGGGCAATTGTGCCATAGTTTGAGCATTCTTTGGCATTGCCTTTCTTTGGGATTGGAATGAAAACTACCTTTTCCATTCCTGTGGCCATTGCTGAGTTTTCCATATTTGCAGGCAAATTGAGTGCAGCACTTTCACAGCGTCATCTTTCAGGATTTGAAATAGCTCCAATGGAATTCCATCACTTCCACTAGCTTCATTTGTAGTGATGCTTCCTAAGGCCCACTTAACTTCACATTCCAGGATGTCTGGCTTTAGGTGAGTGATCACACCATCGCGACTATCTGGGTTGTGAAGATCTATTTTTGTACAATTCTTCTGTGTATTCTTGCTACCTCTTCTTAATATCTTCTGCTTCTGTTAGGTCCATACCATTTCTGTCCTTTATTGAGCCCATCTTTGCATGAAATGTTCCCTTGGTATCTCTAATTTTCTTGATGAGATCTCTAATCTTTCCTGTTCTATTGTTTTCCTCTATTTCTTTGCATTGATCACTGAGGAAGGCTTTCTTATCTCTCCTTGCTATTCTTTGGAACTCTGCATTGAAATGGACATACCTTTCCTTTTCTCCTTTGCTTTTCACTTCCTGTCTTTTCACAGCTATTTGTAAGGCCTCCTCAGACAGCCATTTTGCTTTTTTGCATTTCTTTATCTTGGGGATGGTCTTGATTCCTGTCTCCTGTACAATGTCGTGAACCTCCATCTATAGTTCCTCAGGCACTTTGTCTATCAGATCTAGTCCTTTAAATCTATTTCTCACTTCCAGTGCATAGTCAAAAGGGATTTGATTTAGGTTATACCTGAATGGTCTGGTGGTTTTCTCCACTTTCTTCAATTTCAGTCTGAATTTGACAATAAGGAGTTTTTTATTTGAACCACAGTCTACTCCCAGTCTTGTTTTTGCTGACTGTATAGAGCTTCTCCATCTTTGGTTGCAAAGACTGTAATCAATTTGATTTCGGTCCATGTGTAGAGTCTTCTCTTGTGTTGTTGGAAGAGGGTGTTTGCTATGACCAGTGCATTCTCTTGACAGAACTCTATTAGCCTTTGCCCTGCTTCATTCTGTGCTCCAAGGCCAAATTTGCCTTTTTCTCCAGGTGTTTTTTTGACTTCCTACTTTTGCATTCCAGTCCCCTCTAACGAAAACGACATCTTTTTTGGGTGTTATTTCTAGGAGATCTTGTAGGTCTTCGTAGAACTGTTCAACTTTAGCTTCTTCAGCATTACTGGTCTGGGCATAGACTTGAATTACCGTTATATTGAATGGTTTGCCTTGCAAATGAACAGAGATCATTGTGTTGTTTTTGAGATTGCATCCAGGTACTGTATTTCAGACTCTTTTGTTGACCATGATGGCTACCCCATTTCTTCTAAGGGATTCCTGCCCACAGTAGTAGATATAATGGTCATGAGTTAAATTCACCCATTCCAGTCCATCTTAGTTCATCAATTTCTAGAATGTTGATATTTACTCTTGTCATCTCCTATATGACCACTTCCAATTTGCCTTGATTCATGAACCTAATATTCCAGGGTGTTATGCAATACTTTCCTTTACAGCATTGAATCTTGCTCCTATAACCAGTCCCATTCACAACTGAGTGTTGTTTTTGTTTTGGCTCCATCCTTTCATTCTTTCTGGAGTTATTTATCCATTGATCTCCAGTAGCCTATTGGGCATCTATGGAACTGCGGAGTTCATCTTTCAGTGTCCTATATTTTTGCCTTTTATACTGTTCATGGGGTTCTCAAGGCAAGAATACTGAAGTGATTTGCCATTCCCTTCTCCAGTGGACCACATTCTGTCAGACCTCTCCACCATGATGTGTCCATCTTGGGTGGCCCCATGTCGCATGGCTGAGTTTCATCAAGTTAGACAAGGCTGTGGTCTGTGTGATCAGATTGGCTAGTTGTCCATGACTGTAGGTTCAGCCTGTCTGCCCCCTGATTCCCTCTCTCAGTGCCTACTCTCTTACCTGGATTTCTCTGACCTTGAACTCAGGGTCTCTCTTCATGGCTGCCCCAGCAAAGCATGTCCTAACCTCAGACGCGGGGTAGCTCCTCTTGGCCACCACCCCTGACCTCAGCTGCCAGATAGCAATACCTTATTGTGTACTTAAAATTTTTTAATAAGGTAAATCTCACCTTAAGTGTTCTTACCTTATGGAAAGGGCAAGGTATGAGTAAAATTTTGAAGGTAATGGATATGTTTGTTACCTTTATTGTGGAAATATGGTCATGGTTGTATGCATATGTTCAAATTTATCAAGTAGTTTTGTATATCAACTGTCCCTCAATAAAGGTGTTTAAGAATAAAAATGGCATTGGAACAGACAATATAATAGAGATACATGAATAAAATAAGATAAATGCCATTACTTTTGAAGTATAGTTTTATTTATTTTTTTGAAGTATAATTTTAAATACTGAAGATTTTTTGCTAGAGACATAGAATAGTCTACATCAGTTCAGCAAAGAAATTAATCAGATGAGACGTGATTCTCATGCTTAAATATATATAGAGAGAGGAAATAATTAGAATGCCTGGGATTTCTTTCAAAATAGTTTGAAGTATAGGGAGTATCTTGGGATAGAGCTAGGGATCTGAGTATTGGAGAGGCTGGAATGATAACCTGGGGAATAATTTGGCTCCATTTGCAATTCAAACTGGGTGAGGGTTCACTGTATGATCAACTGTACTTTTCTATATGACTGAAACATTCCATCTTAAAAAGATTAAAATGCAAATTTAAAAGTACAGCTCTTAAATTATTGAGAAAGTGGAATTGAATTTCTAAGTAAAAACAAACACATTGTTTCTCTTTTGTTACTTTAAAACCCACTGAACATAACATATATTATTTTTCCCTTTTTCAAATACTCAGTGTTTTTCAGGTACAAAGCTCCCAAAACTGTTGAGTCACAAGACATAAATCTGCTGAGATTTTGTAATATCAGAATAAGAATAGAAAGATTTACTGGAAAGGTAGGAATGGAGTAGGTGAGATTTTTTAGGGATAATGGGGGTGGCATGCTGTTATCAGACAAGGTAGCTTAGATGATCCATTAGTGTGCCTTGGAAATGTGTTCTATGCAGGTGTATTTAGAACACATCACATTTATTGGTGCATCTTCTTCCCAAGACTCCAGTGTTATCACTGCACTTTTGTATATGAAGACACAAGAATACAGCATGATTCAATGGCTGGAAACTTCTGGATTAAACCAAGTGATCTGGGTTCAGCATTTTGTGCTTAAGCTGTGCCGGATCACAGCACTGGGGAACTGTAGTCTAGGTCTGTTGTTCAATTCATTTTCTGATATAATTTTGATCTCAGAGTTAGAGGTGATCATATGGGCATATCTAAGTGCCGGGAGCCGTCAGGATGCCCCCTTGCTCGGATGACAAGGTCACGAGCCTAAGAAAGAAATTGCAAAGCTGATTTTCTTTATCGGGGCATCCTGGGCAAGCCCCACCCCGGTATTTTTCTTGGAAGTTCTGTCCATGCTCGGAACATTGGCTCATCTCAGTAGGTCAGTCACAGTTGGAAAGAATTCGTTCTGAGATAATCCCCCCAGACCTTATGGACCAGAGGATCCGGGAAGGTGGATCACCTTCCCCGGGGGCTATGGAGGAATGAAAGGGACATTTAAATGGATTACTACTCCTTACTGGGGAGTTTACCAAGAGTTCTCTGGAGGTCATGGCAAGGCCACCACCAGAAAGGCACGTACTTGAGTCACCTTTCCACCTCCCACTCCCCTGACCACTCCACAGAGGAGGCTCGCTTCCTTGAAGAAATCAGGCTCGATTGAGACTTAGGAATGCTCATAACTGTGGCCAGCATAGTTGGAGATATTGATTGCTTTAGGATAATGTAGACATAGGAATTCATTTTAGTAGTTGTAAGGTTAATAGGACTTCATTGTTAAAGCAGTGCTGCTAAACTGTCTCTTTGTCCTCTTTTCTCTTTCCTTGTAAGAACCAAAATAGGTTAATAGAATAAAAGTTTCAAGCTTAAGCCCTTCTTTCTAGCTTCTACATAGTTGCACCTAATAAGAGAAATGTAACCTTTCTACTTAGATTGATGTACTTATCCGAAGTATGCTGGAGACATTCAAATGGTAAACATACTATTGTTAAGTCTAATTATGCAGAAATCCGACCTTTTGCAAGGAAAATGAGCTTAAGGTTAAAGTTGTTGATGATAGGCAGAAAACAGGATTGTATAGAACTAGATGTGATGTAATGGGTGTGTTTCTTGGGTATAAAACTGTAAACCAACAACAATAAACGACAGACTTCTCCATCACCCCACAAAACTAACAGCAATAAAGAGAGACTGCTTCATCACCACACACATCGACTCAGCTCAGTTCTTCCGCCGACGCCACTCATCCCTCAAGACCCCCGGACCCGCCGAGGCTGGACCCTGGCATCTAAGATGTTATAATTACTCCTCTTTAATTTGTGTCTTTTAGCAGATAAAATAAGTGTTTTACTATTTTTTTTCCTAAACATACTTTCTTTTAAACTATAGTTAATAAAAAAAATGGTCAAATAATCTCTCCAGACACTGTATAGGCTCATATCTACCTGTTGATTGTGATACGTGTCTTCTTTTCTTATGATTCATACAAAGTTAAAGTTTATGGGTATGCCTAGATTACTGTCACTTCACCCTAACATATGTACACACCTGTGAACAACAAGCTCACGTTTCTTCTCTTCCATTACTTTCCATAGAGACTCTGGCCTTGATATATAGAGCTGTAAGTTGTTTGCTTAAGAAGAAATAAGCCAGGGAAAAGGGAGAACAGTAAGAGGCATGTCTGGCAAACATTATCATGGGGGAACAATTTTACTTTAGTCTCAGATTTTTTCAGGCTTTGTGAATAAGACACTGACCTTGTTCCTGTTGTTCTAGACTGTTTCAAATAATATTTAGATAGTGGATAGCTTTGGTAGATGGAGATAGTGTTCCTTCTGGAGCAAAAGGAAAGTGAATGTCCAGTAAAATAAAGATAATATCTCCCTCCAGAATAAAGGACAGCTGTGCATTATCAGTATAGCTGATTCAATTTGCTGTATAGTAGAAACTAACTCAACATTGTAAAGCAACTATACTCCTATAACATTTTTAAAAACAACAAAAAAAGTAAGTAAATAAAACAGTTTGGTTCCCTAAGTTTAGTGTTGCTCTCCTATTATACAATTCACTGGCTAGTTATCTAATATTCTTTGCATCACTTTTTTGGAACTGGAACTCAGGAAAATTACATGATAATATAGATGTTCTTCCAATACTGCTGTGATTAACATAATGCTCTTTATCTCTGAAACAGAAGTCTTATATCTGATGCCAGCATCCATGAAATTGTAGAGGCTAACTTTTAGCTTGCAGGTATGTGAAAAACTAAGCTGCTTTATAGCTGTTGAGAGGTGAATAAAATTCTTTCAGTTGAGGAGAAGAAATGAAAAATACTGGTAGTCTCCAAGAAGTCTCTGTAGAGTTTTAGCTATTTTGACGTTGTTTGAAGAAATAAATAAATAAATAAATAAATAAATAAATAAATAAATAAATATATATATATATATACACACACACACACACACATCTATGTATACATGCTTTCCTTCATTTTTTAAATTTATTTTTTATTTTTATTTTTTTTATACATGCTTTCTTTCAAATGCATCATTGATATATAGCTGTATTTTCTTGAGGTCCAAAATCATTGCAGACAATGACTGTAGCCATGGCATTAAAAGATGCTTGCTCCTCGGAATAAAAACTATGAGAGTGTTCTAATTTCATTCTTTTACAAGTGGCTGACCAGTATTGTCTTTTCTCCATTGTATATTCTTGCCTCCTTTGTCAAAGATGAGGTGTCCATAGATGCATGGATTTATCAATGGGCTTTCTATTCTGTTCCATTGATCTATATTTCTGTCTTTCTGCCAGTACCATACTGTCCTGATGACTGCGGCTTTGTAATAGAGCTTGAAGTCAAGCAGGTTGATTCCTCCAGTTCCATTCTTCTTTCTCAAGATTGATTTAGCTATTCAAGTTTTTTTGTATTTCCATAGGAATTGTGAAATTATTTGTTCTAGTTCTGTGAAAAATACCATTGGTAGCTTGATAGGGATTGCATTGAACCATACACAAAAATAAACTCAAAATGGATTAAAGATCTAAATGTAAGACCAGAAACTATAAAACTCCTAGAGGAAAGCATAGACAAAACATTCTTCAACATAAATCACAGCAGGATCCTCTATGACCCATCTCCCAGAATATTGGAAATAAAAGCACAAATAAACAAATGTGACTCAATTAAACTTAAAAACTTTTGCACAATAAAGGAAACTATAAGCGAGTGAAGAGACAGCCTTCAGAATGGGAGAAAATAATAGCAAATGAAGCAACAGACTAAGAATCTCCAAAATGTACAAGCAATTCCAGCAGTAGTTCAATTCCAGAAAAATAAATGACCCAATAAAAAGTGGGCCAAAGAACTAAACAGACATTTCTCCAAAGAAGACATACAGATGGCTAACAAACACATAAAAAAATGCTCAACATCACTCATTATCAGAGAAATGCAAATCAAAACCACAATGAGGTACGATTTCACGCCAGTCAGAATGGCTGCCATCCAAAAGTCTACAAGCAATAAATGCTGGGGAGGGTGTGGAGAAAAGGGAACCCTCTTACAGTGTTGGTGGGAATGCAAGCTAGTACAGCCACTATGGAAAACAGTGTGGAGATTCCTTAAAAAACTGGAAATAGTACTCCATATGACCCAGCAATCCCACTGCTGGGCATACACACAAAGGAAACCAGAATTGAAAGAGACATGTGTACCCCAAAGTTCATTGCAGCACTGTTTACAATAGCTAGGACATGGAAGCAACTTAGATGTCCATCAGCAGACGAATGGATAAGGAAGCTGTGGTACATATACACAATGGAGTATTACTCAGTCATTAAAATAATACATTTGAGCCCGTTCTACTGAGATGGATGAAACTGGAGCCCATTATACAGAGTGAAGTAGGCCAAAAAGAAAAACACCAATACAGTATACTAATGCATATATATGGAATTTAGAAAGATAGTAATGATAACCCTATATGCGAGACAGAAAAAGAGACACAGATGTGTAGACTCTGTGGGAGAAGGCGAAGGTGGGATGACCTCAGAGAATAGCATTGAAACATGTAAATATGTGAAACAGATCGTTGAAACTGATCGCCAGTCCAAGTTCGACACATGAGACAGGGTGCTCAGGGCTGGTGCACTGGGATGACCCAGAGGGATGGGATGGGGAAGGAAGTGGGAGGGGAATTCAGGATAGGGAACACTTGTAAACCCATGGCTGATTCATATCACTGGATGGCAAAAATCACTACAATATTGTAAAGTAATTAGCCTCCAACTAAAATAAATAAATAAAAAAAAACCCTGAAATTTGTGAAGGATGCAAAAGAAAAAAAAAAGCTATGAGAAACCTAGATAGCATATTAAAAAGCAAAGATATCACTTTGCTGACAAAGGTCTGTATAATCAAAGCTATCCTTTTTGCAGTAGTCATGTGTGGATATGAGAGTTGGAACATAAAGAAGGCTAAACACCAAAGAACTGATGCTTTTGAACTGTGGTATGGAGAAGACTCTTGAGAGACCCTTGAACTACAAGAAGATCAAATCAGTCAATCCCAAAGGAAATCAACCCTGAATATTTGTTGGAAGGACTGATGCTGAAGCTGAAGCTCCAATACTTTGGCCACCTGATGCAAAGAACCGACTCACTGGAAAAGACCCTGATGCTGGGAAAGATTGAGGGCAGGAGGAGAAGGGGATGACAGAGGGTGAGATGGTTGGATGACATCCCTGACTCAATGGACATAAGTTTGAGCAGATTTCAGGAGATGGTGAAGGACAGGGAAGCCTGGTGTGCTGCAGTCTACAATGTCACAGAGTTGGACTGGACTTGTTGGACTGGACAACAAGAAAAGCATTACATGGATATCTTCATTTGTATTTTAATGAGAGTTTGAATGCAGTTAAGCCATTGGTAGTTGACTTTCTTGTTAAGCTAAACACTTTCTGCTTTTATTTAACAGTAAGGTATTGTTTAGGGGCTCACATTCTTATTTCTTCCATTTTATCATTATCAACACTGTACTTCCTCAAAAGAAAAAGCAAAGAACTTAATCTCTCTCTCCAAAATTTACACTCACCTACATGTATAGAGATTACCTCTTTCGCAAATGTACCAAAGGAAAGATAGTCACTTAAACAGTATTTATTGAAGGACCATTGATAAATGGGATTAAATCAGACATTTGGAGATGCATAATACGTTACTGAATCTGAGGGATTTATGGCTTCAAATAGTTATGATAGATTATTAACATTAAAAGAATATACAAACATATATTAAAATAGAGAGTTGAGAATTAGACCACAGGATTATATACCCAAATTAAGAAAGCATAAGATAAACTAGCCTACAGAAGGCTAATACCTATGAATTTACCAAGAACTATGCCTGCCACGTTTAATGATTGATTTTTGTGTCTTCATAATTTAAGAGGATGAAAAAGATAACGTTTTATGAATTTTTCAGAACAGGTTTTCAAAAGCCATTTTGTATATGGTTGAGTGAACTTTTAAAGACCTTTTACTTAACATATGTTTACTTGGGACAGCTTCCTCTACCTTCTCAACTGCCTTCTAAGTCTTCTTGCCCTTTCAGGATTCTGGAATCTATGCCTCTTCTGCTAGAATAGCTTAGCCATCCTTGTGGATATCTACAGCCCTCTGTGCTTGCTCCTATCATAGCATTTATTACAAAACATTACAGCTGTTACTTGTTTTGCTTGTTTTTCCTATTTGACTGTAGGAAAGTTGACAGTAGAAAAAGCAGAGAATATGTCTCACACACTATGCATTTTAATATAATTATTTTGCAATTATATATTAAAAATTCTAAATTCAATGTGCTACTATGTATTGAACTCTTGAACAATGAAAGCACGTTAGTGGAGAAACTGGTGCTGCCTGAAAAAAAAAAATCTGTAGTGTAATTAATAGTAATGTGCCAATGTTATTTTCTCAATTTTGATAAACACATCACTTATGTAAGGTGTCAGCATTAGAGAAACCTGAATGAGAAGTATATCAGAATTCAGAACTAAAACTGTAAAACTGTTAAACAATAAACTTTATTTAAAGATTACCAATGGGAAATTATTTATTATGATGATTACATTGTCAAATGATTCACAAAGTCCATCATCTGAATGTTCCTGGGCCTTGCTTGTTTTAGGTAATAATGAAATATCTCACTGGCTTCTTACCATTTTTCTTTTACTAAACACCACGCTTCCTGCACTAAATCTAGCTAACTGTCCAGAAACACTCAGAGGGGAGGCCCAAGCGATCACATACCATCTTGCTTGGTGGTGTTCCGTTTTGGCAGCTTCATAAGCTACTGCCCTTGAACTTTTGGAAGAAGTCCCCTGGCCTCTGCTTTAGCCACTGATGCAACTTCAGTGAAAAGGTCAGTTCTCTGAGCACACACAGGTCACTGCTCTTGAACTCTGCACAGAGTTAAAAGAATGTGCTTCTCACTCCGTCCCTGCTCTTCTGTGTCACCCCGACATTAAAATGGTCCTGTCAGCTTCACTCCTTGCCCTTTCTTCTCCACAGGGTGTCAGAACTAGTCCTGTAGTCTAACTAGTAAACTGATACCATTATGCTCTCCTGTTTCATTCGGGGCTACTCTTGACCTTCCTTCAGATAAAAAAGGATGGTAATGAGAACCCTGTATGCGAGACAGCAAAAGAAACGCAGATGTATAGAACAGACTTTTGGACTCTATGGGAGAGGGCAAGGGTGGGATGATATGGGAGAACGGCACTGAAACATGTTAATTATCATACGTAAAATCAATCGCCAGCCCAGGTTTGATGCTCAGGGCTGGTGCACCGGAATGACCCAGAGAGAGGGAATGGGGAGGGAGGAGGGAGGGGAGTTCTGGAAGGGGAACACATGTATACACATGGCAGATTCATGTCAAGGTATGGCAAAACCAACACAATAATGTAAAGAAAATTAAAAAAAAAATAACCGACTCTACCCCTTCAGCATGTCTGGAAATGAGCATAGGACATGCTTGATAGGCTCAGCTGGGTCAGTCTGCTGTGGGTTAACTTGTGAGTCCAAGGTTAATGAGGAAGTCATAGGGAATGCTAAATTTAGATGGCTTTGACCTGGACTTCAGACTTGACTCAGGTTACTCGGTCATCCTGACTGAAGAAACTAATGACCAGTGGCAACCATGTAATACCGTGTCTATCTACTTGATCATATTGTCAGAGGTGAAAAGAACTCCTGGTCCATTTTAGAACTCTATTGAGAAAGAAACTCTGTCTAGAAGATGTTTACAGTTACTCTACACATTTTAAGGAATTCTAAAAGGCTAGTGTCTTCTATCCCTGAAAATAAAGATCAATAGATGTAATTTTGGATGTATACTTGGAAAGCTTGAAATAGCTCTGAGGTGAGCATGAGTCATTTTCTACTTTCATGCATTTAACTGCTCTTGTCACGAGCCTGTCAGAGTTTCTGGAAACCTGAGAGTCTTTTCAAGTTCTTTGCCCTATGGACTCATACATATTACCGAAAGAGGATTGTGCCTGCTAGAATCTTGGTTAATTTCCAGAGTAAAGGATGCTGGTAAATTTAATATCTCAGTAGATGCATCCAGTGGACATAAGAAATAATTTTTCTTCTTGAACAAACTTTTTCTATATGCCTCAGCATTTTGAAACTTAATATTTCCCTTGAATTCACCCCAAAGTTCTTCATTCTTGGGTAATAATAACATTGATTTCTCTTATCAAAGGAATTTCCATTTGGAATAATGCCAAAGAATTTAATGAATATAATTTGTTCTTAATGCCTTTTCTAATTGCCCTCCTTTCCCTAATATTTCATCTCATGTTTCAAGAAATTAAAAGGTGGTTTTATTCCATTTTCATATCATCATATTTTTAAATGTAAAATGTCTCATGGTGAATATAAATGAGATACAAGTCCTGAAAATTTTTGAGTAAACACAAAATGAAGGATTGCTTGACTTTTAAATTGGAGCATGAATAAGAAAAAAACAAAAACTATATTATATCTACTGTGAAAGGACTATAGTTTGTCAGCACCTAGCATATTGTTTGTCCTCATAAATATTAAGTAATAGCATTTTACTAAAAAGATCATTTAATGAAGCAATACCTTTGTGGAACAGAAACAATAGGAAGAAACATTGCCTCCAGCCATTTCATGCAAGCTGGAATAAAAAGTCTAGGTTCATTTACAGAGTTAGGTATTTAAAACTACAAAGGGAAGTAAGGAAACAATAAATAGATTTTTGCCCCAAACTAAACATAAAAGACTAATGGAAACTAAATTAAATTAGACCTCTATGTGTGTTAAGAAAAATATGCTTATTTTTTCTTTCAAAATTATGCCCTCGCCCTGAAATCTTACCAACACCCACTATTTTGTTGTTAATTTAATTTTACATCATTCAGCATTCGTATTCATTTGAAATTTCTCTAAATTTTTGAGGTGTTTAGGCAAAGGTGCTCTAGTTGTGTTTCTCAGAAGTGAGTGCATATCAGAACCATCAGGGGATATTTTTATCTTGTTTTTCAAACAGATTTCCAGAGCCCTCAACAAATTTTTAGACTAGAATCTCTGAGATTTGGGCACAGGAATCTGTATTTTTCCTCCAAAGTACCTAGGGATTTCTAATTTACCACTTTCAGTTGAAAAGCCATTATTCTTTTTTATTAAAAAAAAAAAAACTTTAATGAGTGGAGTCCCATAGTTGCTAACAATCTAAAGTTCAATGAGAAAAAAAAAAAAAAAAAACTAGCACAATATATCTCTAAATTAATTCAGCTCTTCATTTCAAAGAGGCTAGACCCCTTTCTCATTACCCAGCCCTAGAACCTGGAACAAGCGTTCACGTTCTTCTTCGCATGCAGGCAGCCTCCTGCTCCTATTGATTCTATTGTTCTAATGTCTTCCAAATTAATCCTTTCCTCTCTGTTTCCCTCTGCTATTTCCCTAACTCTGGTAATCATTATGGTCCTGCTTTAAATCCTTAGTTGACTTCCCCACACAGATGGAAAATCTATACTCTAGCTGGTAGCAGACTCCTGAGTAGTCTGGGTCCACTGCACTGCATTCTCGCCTCTTCTAGGATTCATGCCACCAATGTACCACCTTGGGCACCTTCGTTTCTTGCTTTCCTCTTTGTTTGCTGGTCTAACCTTTACATGGAAACATATATGCATAAGAGACATTCTTGAGGATTGTGGGGAAATACGTGGTTTGGAATTATTTAAGCATAAAGGAAGGGGAGGATTTTCATCCCAGGCAAAGGAGACAGAGTAAAGCAAGTCTATGCAAAAGGTCCGCAGCCATCATCATTCCCTATCACCACTCATCTTGTGTGGATTGTGGTTTAGGACAATAGAACTTTCCATTATAAATTCTGCCTAGTAACACTGAGTTCGAAGTCTCAGCCATTTCCAGTGATGAAGCAGGTTAAATTTGGCAAGCCCATTTCCAGAAATCTGTCGGGTGCATCTATGACCTTGTGATTGGATACTGAAGCTTCTTTCACTTGAGAAACATTTGGATTATGTTTCTAATGAATTCTGTGGTCTCCTCAGGCATAGAATTCAGCATGGGATTCTTAGTTTACGTCCTGATTCTGATCCCTGATATCTCTTGATGTTTCTAAATAAGTGTATTCTCATTTCTTGCTTGTGTCGGCAATCAGATTTCCACCTACCATAAATACAAATAATATGCAGTACAAGTATTCACCATACAATTAGTTTTGCACAGAAATCCATAGAGCAAATGAACTTTAAAAAATTAAAAAAACAAAAGAAAAACTATGGTGTCATCTCAAAATCACTCATTTTAGATGAGAGATTCAGCAGTGAAGCCAATCTGTGACAGGGAATGTGTATTTTTATTATCTTTCTAATATTTTCTTTTGCTTAAGTTGATTATTTTTCTCTCAGCCCTTCCCTCTAAGTCTGTAGTCAGTGAGGCTGCTTTCCTTCTCCCTGAAAGTTTTGTTTCCAATTACCAGTCACCTACCAGCATTCCAATGATGCTGTAGGATACCAACAATGGTACCTCTCATTTACTTGGTACTTAACGTCTCTCACTCTAGGCCCCAGGAGGGCTCATCCTTCCTCTGGCCATGTACCTTTATTCAAACAACTTCGAATTAAAGTATACATACTTAGCTGCCTCTTACCTACGTTTCCAGCCTGATTTCTCTTTTGTTGTATCCTGCATCAACGCTGGATGACCGATCCTCTCTGTTTGCCCAGCACAGCAGTGTATCCGAGAGCAGTCCATAGCAAACCAGGAATGTTGGTCACCCTACTTCCAGTCTACTTTCTGAATCAGACAGAGTGCTGATATTCTGTCAATGCTTGCAAAGTGATGTGACTTATCCAGATCTAACTTATTTTTTACTTTCTACTTTTCCTTCAAAACTCAGCTCAGGCAGAACTTTTAGGATCTCATCTCTGGACTCCCAAATCACGTAGTGTAAAATGTCCTTTCCATGTATGCTCAAGGCATGAACTGTAAACATACTATCTTCCACTTCTCAACGGTGAGGTTCATATTGTATCCCCAAAACATAATGCAGGAATTCAAGAAATAGAGTTTATATGAAGAAAGGAAAGCATTTCTGTCCTTGGAGGAAAGGAGTACAATTGGCCTCCACTTTCTAGCATTCAGTTGATATTAGCTACCATGTAATCAATACACAATGTGTCCCAGCCACTTTTCAACATGACCTTGTCTATTTTCCCCACATCCTGTAAAGGTATCATTATCCCAGAGGCAAGTAGAACTGCTTATCCAAGGTCAGAGTGTTCATAAACACAAGTGCACAGAGAAAAGAACTGCCCTTTACTACAAAACTCTGTGGAGCAATATGTCCAAAATTGTCCAGCTTTCAGAAAGCCTACACAGCGTATATGCTTTATCCTATGGAACACCCTAGGATAATCTTGATACACACAGTAGTTAAACACTAATAGATGAATAGTCACTGTTAACAGCATACAGAAAGCCTATAAATACCCATTTAGATTAGGTTTTATCACCAGATATATTTTAGAAATGGAAACATTTTCTTTTACAGATATTGAGGAGGATCTTAGATGAAAAAGCATGGACCTGTGGTATATCCAGAATTTTCAATTATGATTGCTTGGTATCAAAGCCCAGGACCTCCATGGTATAGTTCCTGTTGAATTACTCTGCCTACTGTGCCATTCAATAGACTTTTTACTTCCCAGCAGCTTTGGCTCTCAGTGCGTTTCCTGAAAATGGGCCCACTTTCTTTGACGTTATAATATGTTGCAAACAGATTATAGTACAAAATTTTTTTGAATCGTCAATACAGATTTCCTGTAAGTACTACATGAAAGGGAATGTAGTATTTCTGATATTGCCTAGACGTACCTAAGAGTTTTTGGAATTTTGATATCTTTATCAATAATTATTCCAATTGGCAATAGCTATATATTCAGTAGTGTGCCAAGTGATAGAATCTGTATTCTATCTCTCATGATTTCTCTGTTTTCTGATTTCATATTATTACCACACTTTGCATCTCATCATTAATTTCATTTCAAGAATGTTTTGAGGGCTTCATTGCATCCTTTGGGAGAACTTGGAGCTCCCTGGAGTCACAGTAAGTAGTCATCATAAACCCAAAAGTTGGTTATTCCACAATTTACTGCAAGGGGATGTTTTGTCATTTGAAAGCCCTAAACACACATTTTGTTTAAATTGTTCTCATAGTCTTCTTTACCTCAACAGCTGCAGAAATTGTCATTTTATCAATCATATTTATTAAGATTTCCAACCCTTAAAATAGTCTCCAGTTGATCTCAAATTGCTTTAATTTCAATCCTGACTTTTTGGACCATTTCAGGGAAAAATTAATACATCTTGATTAAGTAGTCATTAAAATAAAATGAGAAAACAATCCTTGAGAGAACTAAGCAGGATTAGTTTTTGAAGGCTGGTTATTTCCCCTGTTTATTCATCTTTGTCCGTATAGCTCAGTCCTTTGTGAGGCTCATCTTTTGTTTTTGGTAGAAATTATATTGTGGACAGAGGATGTAGGAGTTGGAGTTTAAGTATTGTTTATCAATTCTAATATTGTAATAGAAGTTTATGTGGCCTTTAGTTTATTTACATAGTAAACATGTTGGCAAAATGTATCATATATTTGATCTTTACTACGTGATATTTTTCCTCTCCTCTACAACGAAGTCAAAATGGCTTTTGAATTTGCTTTATTTTGGTTTATTCTGGTTATATTTTTCTCTGTTGTTACAGATCTATATATAACAGACATAAGCTCACTTTTCACATTAGGTGATATATAAAAAATTCACTCAGCCACCCAATTGGTTTAAAATGTCCAGATATTTGCCCTCTTGCTAGCAAGCAGCCTAATTAAATTCTTCTGTTTCATTGGGGTATTTGTCGTTGTTTTGACAAAGTGTAGTATAAAGAACATTGTAAGGTCAGGAGATTTAAAATCCTCTGTTAACTTATTTGCAAATAGCAAATGGCATGACTATAGGTCCATGAAAGAGTATCTGGAGGATTCAAGTGGATTATAAAGGCGATGAGATCCAGCCATATGTTATGTTCTTAAAAAGGTCCTTTAACTCTGCTTCCACTGTTGCATCTATAAAATAGAGATAATAATGCCTACCTTAAAAATTCTTGTGAAGGTTTAGTGACAGTGTATGTAAAAGTACTGAATATGAGATTGTAATAAATTACCAGTATAAGCTTGTGGAACATGAACCTGAGTCTCAGTTTCACCAGCTATAAAATGGGAATAATAATTACTCTGTGGAGCTCCCACCTCCTCTTCTTCACACATGTCTGTTTTCTAATTCCCCTCACAGAGTTGATAGGAAGATAAAATAGTAAAAATGTTCATAAAGATATAAATCCTATCTCAGTGGAACACATTAAGATATAGCCTGTATATTTTACTGCTTAAAGTCTGGTTTTCCTGTTTCTGTTCTTTGCGCACACTTTCTCTGTGTTCTCCAAATTTAAAACACTTTTAAGAGTCAGACACGACTGAGCGACTGAACTGAACTGATGAGTAGGCAGTAGGTTGCATCATTTGAAGGATGCTAACTATGACTTTTAAACAAATGCACTTCCCAAGACACTTACCCAGGTCTCAGATAGCAAATGTAGGATCTCTTTATTTAGTTATTATACAGCTTCCCATTATTAAGATGTAAATCATACTAGACTTGTAATGTTTTGGCTTTTATGGGTTAATAATCGACTGTATATTAGTTTAGAATCATTTGAACATATTGATTTCTTGGGAGGCAGAGGAAAGGGCACTTAATGGAAAGTGGGAGGGCTCCAAGGATAAACTTAACTATCTTAAACTATGGAAGAAGAACTAATTTTCTTATAGTACCCTTTCATTTTGACTTCACTTGAAAATCTGCTTGGTCATCATTTAGTAGCTCTTTAAGGGAATTCTACTTAGTAGTTGATTTCCAGATAGTATTTTTGCCAGGAAAGAATTGTAGTGAGGATTTCCTGTCTGTACTAAAATCTACCTAAATTTATGTTTTGAAAAATCATCCCAGTGTATGTTTTCCTGTCCACTCTGTTTAGAAGAATAGCACTTGTTGAACTTAGATGTGTCATCCACTTAAAAACAAATGAATTTATTTGAGGATAATATACTCTAACTCTATACTAATTCATGGGTCCAAGATGGAGGCCTTGAGATTTTCATTTGTTATATGATTAAGTAAGTAAATGTAAATTAAATACAACTTTAATGACTGTCCTGAGATTTCCAATCCTAATGTTTTTCAAAATCATCTAGGAATTTTTGGATTGACAGCCTGAAATCTATGTCCAGTGCCATACCAGTGCATGCACCAGCTTAGGAATTAGAAGGCTCATTTTCTGATATCTGTTTTAACACTATCTGTGTTTTTCTTTTACATAAATCATTTTGTCTCCCTAGGCCACAATTTGCAATAAAATTTAACTAAATTCCTTTGCAGAAATTTGCTATGCAGAGACATTTTGAAAAAACAACAATCACTTTACAAAACATTATAATATATGTATTAGTGTTTAGATGATAAACAGCTGGCAAACATTTTACCTTGCTTTACCTTTCTACTTGAAATGCTTTGTTGATCAAATAGGTCGACCTAGAAATTATCATCCTAAGTGAAGCAAGCCAGTCAAAGACAAATATCATATGATATTGCTTCTATGAGGAATCTAAAATAAAATGATACAAATCAACTTATTTAAAAACAAGCAGAGTCATAGACATAGAAAACAAATTTATGACTAACAAAGGAGAAGGAGGGGAAGGGATAAATTAGCAGTTTAGGGTTAAGATATATAAACTATTAGGGCTTCCCAGGTGGTGCTAGTAGTGAAGAATTCACCTATCAAGGCAGGAGATGCAAGAGATACGAGTTCGGTCCCTGGGTCAGGAAGGTTCCCCGGAGAAGGAAATGGCAATCCACTCCAGTATTCTTGGCTGGAAAATCCCATGGACAGAGGAACCTGTTGGGCTACAGTCCACGGAGTTTCAAAGAGTCAGATGTGACTTAGCTCCTGAGCATGTAGGCATGTATACAAACTACTATATACAAAACAGATAACCAACAAGGATCAACTGTATAGAGAATGAACTACACTCAATATCTTTTTTTTAACTTGGCTGCCTCACATCTCAGCTGTGGCTTGTGTGGTCTTTAGTTGCTGTGGGAGGGCTTGATGTTGCAGTGAGTGGGCTTAGCTGCTCCATGGCATGTGGCATCTTAATTCCCCTACCAGGGATTGAGCCCACATCCCCTTCACTGCAAGATGGGTTCTTAAGCACGGGATCATTGGAAAAGTTCCTACTCAATATCTTATAATCTATAGTGGCAGAAAATGTAAAAAAAAAAAAAGAATCTATATATTTATATATATATAATATATATATATAATATTATATAATATGTATAATATATAAGCCATATATATATATATATATATATATGGCTTTCCAGATGGCTCAGCTGGTAAAGAATCTGCCCGCCTACAATGCAGGAGACCCCGGTTCAATCCCTGGGTTGGCAAGATCCCCTGGGGAAAGGAAAGGCTACCCACTACATTATTCTGGCTTGGAGAATTCCATGGACTCTATAGTCCATGGGGTCACAAAGAGTAGGACATGACTGAGCAAGTTTCACATATATGTATATATATATGAAACTAAAAAAAGAGAACCTATACATTTATACACACATACACACATATATATGCACATATACATACATATATATAAAACTAAACCACTTTGCTGTACACCTGAAACTAAAATATTTCATTTAAAACTTTAAAATTAAATATGTAAAAAAAATTCTTGATTTATTGGAGCTGCTCATTAACTCTCCAGCTTGTTCCCCACTTCTCTCTACATCCAAAAGTTGGTTGAAGTCTCTCTTAACATAATTCTGAGACTCCTATATAACTCACCCTTGTTCTGATCCTAACACAGAGAATCTGTGAAGATTCTAGTTCAAGTTGCGTTAGCTTAGAAGTGAGGGATGGGAAGTTTGTCCAGGCCTAGTTCTTCTGTGTGCAGTAATTAGTAATTATATCGAGCATTGCATAAGCCTGAGCCTGATGAGTGCCGCTGCCCAGGACTGGCACCTCCAGCCATTATCCGGGAAAGACTGTGACCAGGACTGACCCATCTTTAGAGATAGGATTATGGGCCTGAAGAGTAGCATTTGAGCTGCAGGAAAGTCTAAGGTTCTCACGGACTCAGATGTCACCACCTTCACCTGTGCACCCTCTGCTGCAACTCCTGGGAGCCTCCAGCTCATCTTCCGCTGCTTCAGAGAAGGATGCTGACCTGATAACAGTCTTTCTTCTGCTCTGAGCAGATAAACAAATCCCGTTGAATTTAATCAGATGGCACCTGTGTCAGAATTTTTCAACAACCTGGGCATTGTAATGACTTTTGTCAACTTGATGATTGAGATGTTATTCCATTAAACTAACAAAGTAAACACCAAGATAAATACTTTTCTCCTATATGAAAATACAGTATACTTTTCTTCTGAATTTTTACTCAGTGCCTCTGGTAATGGACAAATGACTCACTTTGAAGAAAGATGGGGACTTCTGTAGACTATAGACTATAGATCCCACTAAAGGAAACACTTTATTTGCTTTTTTAAAAAATTAATAAAAGTTTAACTTTTGAAATAATTTTATTTTTGCATACAAAATCAACTTCTGTCTGTCTCCTCAAAAATTTTGCCAAGCACCAATTCTTTTCTGCAAACACACAAGTTGTCTTTCCATCTCAAACTGATACTATAACCAGGATAGTGGGCTTATGCTGGTACCACCATTCTCTAATTAATTAATCATTAACAACTCAGCACCTAAACACTTGTCATATTTATAAAATCTTTTATACCATCAGGTAGGAGACATCTTTTGTGAAATTCAAACATGTCAGATAATCACTTTCCCAGGCTCTCTTGCAACTGAAATTGAAGCTGGTAGTCTACCCTCCATCAATTAGATGTGCCCATTTCAGATTTTTAATGAGTCACCCTTGATGCAAAGAAGCAAGCCATGAAGAACTGAGTGAGGTACCAAAAATGATGTACAATATCCACATTCAGTAGCTGCCTTATTTCTGGTCCTGTGACTAGTGCTGAGAATCGGCTGGAAGACTATGACTGTGCCCGCTGGCCATCGTAGAACTGTCTGCCTAGGACCACTTGTGTTTGGATTTAGTAAATTCCTTTCTCTCAGCATTCATCAAGACTGTTTAGGATTGAATTAACTACCTAACATTCAAAAAATAGTTTGACTGTGAATTACCTAAACTTGACTTCTTTTTTCCTTGAAAATTAAGATGGCCTTAAATATGTATGATTTCTTGCAGTGCCCTTCTAAAATCTACCATCTCTACAGATTTTGATATGTCTTATTGAATTTGGTTAAACTCCTTCTCAATAGTCTTCACTAGTGGTGTGTAAACAAAACAGCTTCCGTGACAGGCTGCTGGGAGATACAGCAGGCCCTAGTTGAGGAGACCTCCCCAACCCTCACCTCATACCTTTCCCCACAAGCCAGGAAGGTCCCGCGCGCGCCAAGAGATAGACCATCCAGGGCAGACATGCAGTTTAAACTGACCAAACATTGACCGCCAGCTATACCTATGCTGTAACAAAGAACTGCCTGTATAAAAGCAACTGTGGTTTGGAGCATGGGGCTCTTGTCGGACTCCACTGCATTGGATGAGACTTGGGCCCTAGCCTGGCTAGCAAAAAACCCCTTTATGCTTTTGCATTGCTGTGTGGACTTGGTCTCTTCAGGGGCTTGGGACCCGGAGTTTGGACATAACAATATATATATATACACACACACACATATATATATATACCTGAAGTGAGAACTTCAGGTGAAAGAAACATGCCCCCTTCTTGGCTAGCTGAATTGGCCTAGGGCAGCTCAGGGGGAGGAAACAAAGCGTATAAAAAGAAGTCAAGACAGACTGAGGACTCTCTTTGGGGGTCACCAGCCCTCATGCCTGGAGGTTGTATTATCCTTAGTTTGCCAAATAGAATTCTGAGCTATAACAGAACTGTAACACTGATCTGCCATTTCAGATCTTGGCTGCGGTGAAACAGAACCAAGGAAATTACACACTCCCCTGACATATCATACATAGGGGCTTCCCTTCTGGCTCAGATGGTGAAAAACACATCTGCAATGCAGGAGACCTGGGTTTGATCCCTGGGTCAGAAAGATCCCCTGGAGAAAGAAACAGCTATGCACTCCAGTATTCTTGCCTGGAGAATTTCAGGGACAGAAGAGCCTGGCGGGCTACAGTCCACAGAGTCACAAAGAGTCAGACAAGACTGAATGACTAACTCCTTCATATAATACATACATATATATATATATATATATATATATATATATATATATATATATAT